>OX578272.1:207456691-208035320 GCA_951217065.1 Baccha elongata
ATATTATTATTATTATTATATTATTATTATATTATTATTATTATTATTATTATTATTATATTATTATTATTATTAGTATTATTATTATTATTATTATTATTATTATATTATTATTATTATTATTATTATTATTATTATTATTATATTATTATTATTATTATTATTATTATTATTATTATATTATTATTATTATTATTATTATTATTATTATTATTATTATTATTATTATTATTATTATTATTATTATTATTATTATTATTATTATTATTATTATTATTATTATTATTATTATTATTATTATTATTATTATATTATTATTATTATTATTATTATTATTATTATTATTATTATTATTATTATTATTATTATTATTATTATTATTATTATTATTATTATTATTATTATTATTATTATTATTATTATATTATATTATTATTATTATTATTATTATTATTATTATTATTATTATTATTATTATTATTATTATTATTATTATTATTATTATTATTATTATTATTATTATTATTATTATTATTATTATTATTATTATTATTATTATTATTATTATTATTATTATTATTATTATTATTATTATTATTATTATTATTATTATTATTATTATTATTATTATTATTATTATTATTATTATTATTATTATTATTATTATTATTATTATTATTATTATTATTATTATTATTATATTATTATTATTATTATTATTATTATTATTATTATTATTATTATTATTATTATTATTATTATTATTATTATTATTATTATTATTATTATTATTATTATTATTATTATTATTATTTATTATTATTATTATTATTATTATTATTATTATTATTATTATTATTATTATTATTATTATTATTATTATTATTATTATTATTATTATTATTATTATTATTATTATTATTATTATTATTATTATTATTATTATTATTATTATTATTATTATTATTATTATTATTATTATTATTATTATTATTATTATTATTATTATTATTATTATTATTATTATTATTATTATTATTATTATTATTATTATTATTATTATTATTATTATTATTATTATTATTATTATTATTATTATTATTATTATTATTATTATTATTATTATTATTATTATTATTATTATTATTATTATTATTATTATTATTATTATTATTATTATTATTATTATTATTATTATTATTATTATTATTATTATTATTATTATTATTATTATTATTATTATTATTATTATTATTATTATTATTATTATTATTATTATTATTATTATTATTATTATTATTATTATTATTATTATTATTATTATTATTATTATTATTATTATTATTATTATTATTATTATTATTATTATTATTATTATTATTATTATTATTATTATTATTATTATTATTATTATTATTATTATTATTATTATTATTATTATTATTATTATTATTATTATTATTATTATTATTATTATTATTATTATTATTATTATTATTATTATTATTATTATTATTATTATTATTATTATTATATTATTATTATTATTATTATTATTATTATTATTATTATTATTATTATTATTATTATTATTATTATTATTATTATTATTATTATTATTATTATTATTATTATTATTATTATTATTATTATTATTATTATTATTATTATTATTATTATTATTATTATTATTATTATTATTATTATTATTATTATTATTATTATTATTATTATTATTATTATTATTATTATTATTATTATTATTATTATTATTATTATTATTATTATTATTATTATTATTATTATTATTATTATTATTATTATTATTATTATTATTATTATTATTATTATTATTATTATTATTATTATTATTATTATTATTATTATTATTATTATTATTATTATTATTATTATTATTATTATTATTATTATTATTATTATTATTATTATTATTATTATTATTATTATTATTATTATTATTATTATTATTATTATTATTATTATTATTATTATTATTATTATTATTATTATTATTATTATTATTATTATTATTATTATTATTATTATTATTATTATTATTATTATTATTATTATTATTATTATATTATTATTATTATTATTATTATTATTATTATTATTATTATTATTATTATTATTATTATTATTATTATTATTATTATTATTATTATTATTATTATTATTATTATTATTATTATTATTATTATTATTATTATTATTATTATTATTATTATTATTATATTATTATTATTATTATTATTATTATTATTATTATTATTATTATTATTATTATTATTATTATTATTATTATTATTATTATTATTATTATTATTATTATTATTATTATTATTATTATTATTATTATTATTATTATTATTATTATTATTATTATTATTATTATTATTATTATTATTATTATTATTATTATTATTATTATTATTATTATTATTATTATTATTATTATTATTATTATTATTATTATTATTATTATTATTATTATTATTATTATTATTATTATTATTATTATTATTATTATTATTATTATTATTATTATTATTATTATTATTATTATTATTATTATTATTATTATTATTATTATTATTATTATTATTATTATTATTATTATTATTATTATTATTATTATTATTATTATTATTATTATTATTATTATTATTATTATTATTATTATTATTATTATTATTATTATTATTATTATTATTATTATTATTATTATTATTATTATTATTATTATTATTATTATTATTATTATTATTATTATTATTATTATTATTATTATTATTATTATTATTATTATTATTATTATTATTATTATTATTATTATTATTATTATTATTATTATTATTATTATTATTATTATTATTATTATTATTATTATTATTATTATTATTATTATTATTATTATTATTATTATTATTATTATTATTATTATTATTATTATTATTATTATTATTATTATTATTATTATTATTATTATTATTATTATTATTATTATTATTATTATTATTATTATTATTATTATTATTATTATTATTATTATTATTATTATTATTATTATTATTATTATTATTATTATTACTATTATTATTATTATTATTATTATTATTATTATTATTATTATTATTATTATTATTATTATTATTATTATTATTATTATTATTATTATTATTATTATTATTATTATTATTATTATTATTATTATTATTATTATTATTATTATTATTATTATTATTATTATTATTATTATTATTATTATTATTATTATTATTATTATTATTATTATTATTATTATTATTATTATTATTATTATTATTATTATTATTATTATTATTATTATTATTATTATTATTATTATTATTATTATTATTATTATTATTATTATTATTATTATTATTATTATTATTATTATTATTATTATTATTATTATTATTATTATTATTATTATTATTATTATTATTATTATATTATTATTATTATTATTATTATTATTATTATTATTATTATTATTATTATTATTATTATTATTATTATTATTATTATTATTATTATTATTATTATTATTATTATTATTATTATTATTATTATTATTATTATTATTATTATTATTATTATTATTATTATTATTATTATTATTATTATTATTATTATTATTATTATTATTATTATTATTATTATTATTATTATTATTATTATTATTATTATTATTATTATTATTATTATTATTATTATTATTATTATTATTATTATTATTATTATTATTATTATTATTATTATTATTATTATTATTATTATTATTATTATTATTATTATTATTATTATTATTATTATTATTATTATTATTATTATTATTATTATTATTATTATTATTATTATTATATTATTATTATTATTATTATTATTATTATTATTATTATTATTATTATTATTATTATTATTATTATTATTATTATTATTATTATTATTATTATTATTATTATTATTATTATTATTATTATTATTATTATTATTATTATTATTATTATTATTATTATCGAGTTTATATATATACTTCTCAACCTCTATTAGGTTGGAAATTACATATCCCGGGCTATGCCAAGGGTAAGGCTCTGATGGGGCTACAACCATGTTCTAGCCCATTAATTAGAGATAGTCTGTAAAAATCGCCTTACAATATGACATGTTCACAGACTTTTGCATATTATGGAGCGCATTTTCGAGATTTTGCTTGTTAATATGTCATCGTTTTCATATAAATTTTATGGCGAAATTAGAACACGTATTTAACACTACTAGATGATGGCGATTTTAGACCGCTTTTAGCTGGAACATCTTTTTTCTCCGTCTGTATGAAAATTTCAACCCACTGCCGCCGGTCCATAACTACAACGTTAATGAGTATATTATTGCACTCACAAAAATAAAAATTCATAATATTTTTCATAAATCTAACAATTTTTTTACGAATTTGTAGAAATATTCAAGTAAACATACAATAAAAATTAATAATATAACTTGTAGTTGAATGGAAGTGTAAAATATACAAAACACACAAAAAACAAAGTTATCCTAACGATTTTATGATGATCGTTTGGAACGCAGGCATATTATTCACACAGCCTATGCGTGGTTAATCTTTGTCTAACACTACAGAAAAAGCAGCCCAACATGTTTCATTTAAAAGAGCACTTCTCGATTTTCAGTGTAAATCTTTGAGATTTAAATGAAAAACGCTATAAGAAAAAACAAACTGGTAATTTTGCCAATTATTAAAAAAAATTCTATTTCATGAAGATTCTGATATGGAAGAATTGAATTTGCAGTATTGTTTAATTTTGGAAGCTAGATTCGTTAAAAAAATTACACCTGAAAAATATGTTTTCAATTTTGGTGTAACAAATAGAAAAAACCATTGGAAAACTAATGTTTCAAAAACTTTCTGATTTAAAACTAAATTTTGCAGCACAGCGCAAGTTCACTAAAATGAATTTCACTAAATACCCAACCACCAAAAGACGCTTCCTCGGGATTGCGAAAAAATATTATGCTCTGCAATGATTGAAAAATCGAAAAAGAAAAACCGAAAAAAATGAAGTACCGAACATACCCCAATGCCAATCTAAACTATTTTTAAACCGTGAAATTTCTTAATTTTTTTGATTGATTTACTTACAAATAAATCTAATTTTGAAATCTACTTCAATTTTTTTTCGAAAGTGATGATATGGCTCTTGATAAACTCTTAGTCCACTTCTTACTATCGCAACCTCCAAAAAAATATAAAACTTTGCACATATATTGTGTTACATCGTGCGACTCTAGAAGTTTTGGGCTTTAAGTATGATTGTCAACTTCTGGGGAAAATGGACCAATTTCAGAGAGCAATAGCTTGGTTCTCAGTTAAAACAAGTTCTTAGAAGTTCAAAATTTGCAATAATGCTTCCATAGCTGATCAATACAACATACTTAAAACAAAAGCTGAACCAAGCATTGAGATTAAAATGTCGATTTTGGTTTTACTACATCAAAAATTCCCCTTTTTCATCTACTTAACATCAAGTTAGAGTCTAAACGGGTGAGCATTCTATTGCAGTCAAATGACTCCATTATTCAAAATATCTATTTTACAACATTTTTTATTCGCTTTTATATTTGCGATTGTTAGAAATTGCATTTTTTTGATTTAAAATTTGGCTTACCGCGATAGATTTTATAATGCGCGAAACAGATCAAAACCAGCACCAGCACCACCACCATCAAAAGTATTCAGTACGATGGTCAGCAACTTTGTATCCAACACATTGCCACCAGCGCTAGTGCCAGCACCAGCACTATTTGACATTTCATACTTAATTCTATGTAAAATGTTCTCTTTGGCAATTTGGTGCCACTGCATATCATAGTTGGAAAGTTGTCAGCAGTGCACCAGCAACAGCAAACTTAGGACTTTCGTCTAACGA
Organism: Baccha elongata; assembly: GCA_951217065.1. NCBI lineage: Eukaryota > Metazoa > Arthropoda > Insecta > Diptera > Syrphidae > Baccha > Baccha elongata. Next base: position 207,462,685 of record OX578272.1, read on the forward strand.
CGCTGTTGGCGTTGCTGGTGCTGTTCTAATATGTGTTGAGCAGTTGAAATACATTGGTTTTAATGGCGGCCGCTGGTGTTGGTGCTTGTGCTGTTGCTGGCTTAATCTGTTTCGCTTTTAATTCAAATTAGTTTAATGTATACACACAACGTTTCGACGAAATTACATTCGTCGTGGTCTCGGGTCAACTGATGGCTCGTGGAGGTAGATTTTTCTTCTTTTTGAAGATGTTGATTGTTGTTGTTCAAAATGCACTGTTTCTAATCTACCAAGATTACTACGAGAGGCCATTGAAATAAAAGTTCATACAAATTTCAATCGTGACAAAGGTTTCAACTTGTCTGGTACGTGGGATCCGTTGATACACAAATACAAAAACACAATTTTAAATCAAATCAATGCTCCAGCTGATGCAGTAAGCTATGCCTGTTCGCAAGCTTATATAAACTTTCAAGAATAACAATCATCTCAATTGGAAACAGTGCATTTAGAGCAACAACAATCAACATCTCAATTGCAATCAACACTCCGGTACAATTTTCGGAAGAAAAATAAAAAACAAGAACAATAAGAAGAAAAAACTACCTCCCACAAGCCATCACTTGACCCGTGACCACGACTAATGGAATTTCGTCGAAACGTTGTCGGGTGTATACTTTCAATTAATTTGAATAAACAAATCAGTCACGTTAAATTCGTTAAGTAAATGAAATAAAAAAATTTAAACATATCTTTGCTGAAAAAATGCATTTAATGAGTTCTGATTATGCCAAAAACCAAAAAATATTTTATTCTACCGATTTAATCGAAAATTTGCTTGGCTTCATATTTGTTGCAGATTAGTTTTTGATTCGAGTAACATTTTCCAAGATTAGCTTGAAACTCGAAAAAATATGTATTTCTCTCAATTTCCTCATAGGTTTATTTAATAAATTTTCACATAAAGAAACCAAATAAATGCCATTATTTTTAAGGAAAATAAATAAACTTTATTTTAGTACAACATTTTTTTTTATACATAGGTAATATTTTTTTAAAACTCAATTCAGCTTTATTTATGTAAAAATTATTTTTTGATTAGAGCAACAAAAATTATTTTTTGATTAGAGTAACGGTTTCCAAGATAAAGACGAAAAACAACATATTTCCCATCACTGCCGCAAGGGCTCCAGTCGAATTCTTGGGAATTTATTTTGTTGGTTATCTCCAAACACCCCTGAACAAGTGTGCCAAGTTCCAAAACTGTTGGATTTACTTCCATTAGAAGTCTATTTTACTTTTTCGACTTTTAAGTAAGTTTCAACTTAGTGATATTTATGATATACTTTGAAGTTTTTACAAACTATGAATTGGAACCTTAAGAATAAAGTTTTACTTTTAGTTTCAGCAACTGGGTTCTAGTGTTTTTTGTTGATTACCCAAAGCCATGGGATGATCATCTGTATAAGCTGTTAATTAAAATTTATGTAATATAAAAATTTAATTTGGAATTAAAATTCAACTTCATGAATGGAGATCGTTATAACTAACATTTTAACTTATACTTCAACATTTGTCATTACATAACAAAATTACAAAAACTTCAAATCAATTTCAATCAATATTAGATGTCTCTATACAGGGTCCTGCTGATTTATGAGGTTTATGTTGAGAATCTTGTTGTGTGTTTTCTCAGTTTTCAGGTTTCTTTCAACCTGGAAAATGCATTTCCATGAGTATTTCAAGTGTTTCTAGGCTCGACTCAGTCCACGATCCATCGGACCGCTTGATATAACTGGAATCGAAAGGCTCTTCGGTAGGACTGTTCGCAGTCTGGCCACCTCATATCTGATCTCTATAGATATAATATTGTCTCTTAATTCTTTTGTAGCCTTTGTTAGATCTCGAACGTAAGAATTAAATTCGGCCCTATACAGGATCGAATCTTCCATTGATCTACTTACTTTGGCCTTAAAGGTTTTAACCATTGGACACACAGGACAGTTTTAAAGGTTGTTTTCATTTTTTAGTAAAGGTTTGAACGGCAGTCCTCCGGAAGACTGACTCATTCGCTGAAACATTAAACTGGCACTTGTTTACATTCTATAGAAAAAGTGATCCGATCTTCAAAGACTTTGGCATTTTCTGGGACTACTGTTTTTCAATGAAACCTCTTTCAACATTTTCTTGTTAACGCAGGGTCTTAAAAATCAACAAATATGTACCTATGTTATGTGATGCAAAAAGAAAGGGTTCGGATTGAATAATTGCTCAGGAAAATGCTCAGATGGTCAGAATATTGTTAATGTGTCACACATGGCTACATCGCCTTCGACGTTTCTATTCACTTTATTTTACCTATGTAGTTACGGCCGTATAAAATATTGCATTTGCTTGGATACTTTGTAGCAGTTCAGTGATTCTACCAATGTATCGTTTGCACGTCATATAATAATATAGCTAAACAAACAAGTATTAGTATTAATCGCACTTTATCTGAATTAAACATACTAACTATAATATAATTAATTTGTTTTTGTTAATTGAACTGATATAAAAAGCTTCTTTGGAATTCGGTATACTTGTTATTGTTTATAAATTGTTAGTTTATGAACACAAAATTAGACTGAATACCTATCTATAAAATATTTCAAAAATATATCAAATTCGCCTGTTAAATCAACCACTTTATTCAAAGGTTAATATTTTTTTTTGAACTTGTAAGAATTAAGTAAACGTAAACAATAAGGAATTTTTTTAAACTTAACAACTAAGAGTACTTTAATACAAAAAAATGACAATACTACACATAATTTTAAGCCGAAGAAACGAATATATTTGTAAAAATGTTGTTACAAAATAGTTTTGGAGACAAAAAATACTGGCAATCAAATCCAAATTTTTATAAATTATATTTTACTGTTTACAATTAATGATTAAAAATTAATTACAAAAAAAAAACGTTATTTGTCACGATTGTTCAAATTTTTTTTAGAACAATAAGAACATTATTAACGCAAATAAATAACGAATACAATAAACAAAATAAACTCATTATATTTATCCAAGATCAATATAATATACATAGTCATAGAGAATTTGAGATATATTAATTAAAAAGAAGTGATTTTGAAATAGGGGTTGTTTCCTAATATATGAGTAAAGTTCTAAGGAAGAACATTCCGTTCCACAGAATTTTAAAATTAAATGTGCCAAATTATTACTCTTAAGTTATTGTAGTTTTGCAGCTGTCATGTTTTTGACTTTTCGAAATTTCCAATCTTATTATATACACTCGGCTTCAACTGAATAATAACAAGCTGTGTTGTCCATTTTCTTTAAACATTGATATTATTATTTGTTTTTCATGTTAGGAAATAAATCTGAAGGAATGATTGAAAAAATACAGTTTATATTTCTAAGATATCCGAGATCTCCGTTTGCTCAGAAATATAAACATAATTTCTCAGTGAAATTTTATACTAATGCTGTCACTAAAGTTTACCTAAATAGAGACCAGGAGAGAAACGTCAAACGAAATGACGTCTAGTCTGTAACTTATTCTTGGAGGACAAACAAAAGACGCGCTAAAGCTATTTTGCTTGCAATTTGAAAAACTATTTGTAATTTTTCTTAATATTTCAATAAATAATATATCTAATAAGGTTTTTTTTTCAGAATATGGGAATTTCAGTGTACGCCAGGGGATTGGACGAAAAAAAAGGAAGGATTACATCGAAAAGTTCGTCGCGATTGCCGCCAAAGATCGCTGTCGAAAAATGTAAAATATGTGAAGATCATTACTTAATTATCTTCTTCAAGGAAGGAACACTTCGACAGGAGGCGAATTGGAGTCCAATAAGGCCAACCTTTTTAAAATTGTATATCTGGACAAAACTGAAATTAAGAAAATCGCAAGGATGCAGCAAATAACGTTCAACTAATGTGAGTGCAGCACTCACCAAGCCTTTCAAAGAGCTTGCCTCCATTAAGGGCCTTATTAGATTCCAGCTTGCCCCCTGTCAAAGTGTTCCTTCCTTGAAGAAGATAATAAATGCTCTTCTCATGTTTAACATTCTTCGGCAGACACTGCTCCGTGTACTCCGTGATCTTTTCGATGTACTCCTTCCTTCTTTTGTTAGCCAATTTCTTGGCGTACACTGAAATCTCCATTTTCTGAAAAAAAAACTTTATTAGATATACTATTTATTGAAATATTAAGAAAAATTACAAATAATTTCTAAAATTGCAACCAAAACAGTTTAGCCCACCTTTTGTATGCCCTACACGTTCAATGAATGACACTTGAGACTAGGCAGCTGTCAAAAGGTACAGAGCCCCATTTGTTAAAATATCTAGTCAATTTCACAAATGTCATTTATTGAAATTTACTTTTGAATTTTACTTTGAAGAATTCACACTGCGGAGAACAAAAAATATTTGTTGGTTGCAAAATGTTTTAAAAATAAAAATTATACACACTTTGTACAACAAATAAAATATTTCACAGTATTCGGCATATATGTACCTGTATATTATTGGCATAATAGCCAATACGGTAGAACGTTTTGTATCTTAAAAATAGACAACGTCGATTTTTTTTACTATTTTTAAACACATATTTTGTTCTCAATATTTTACTAAAAATATACCTACCTAATAAGTATTTTATTTTTATACTCACTGATATTGCAGTATGTATTAACTATTAATAAATTTTGAATCACATAGATATAGCATCTCAATTTTTCATCATCAAATCGATTAAGTAAATCTTTTGACATATCTTTAAAAAATCTAATTTGAACACACACGCTTTTTATATGTTTTCATTTTTGTTAACATTTTTGGTTGCTTGTTTCTATATTTTGTCTCGCCAGCAATCTCATATTTCCTTCAAAAAAGAAAACAATCTCAATTTTTAAGTGAGTTTTGTGACAGCTGACCAATCAGAGACGAGAAAATTATTTAAAAATTTAGGTAAAAAGTGTTCTGAACGTGCCCAATGTTAACATTGCTAAAAAATGTGACAACACAACAAAATGTATTTCTTATAACTGCGCTGTCAAACTATCTCATTTTAGTATTTGTAACTTCTTCTAGAAATTAAATTACCTGAGCAAATGCACAAGTCAAATAAACATGTTACGATTTTGTGAAACCCATGTGTTATTGGCTGGTGAATGAACTCCAGGAAGTCTAACTGGAACTGTACTTTGATTGTGAAACAAACCCCTAAACAAATAAAGTAATGTCATATATAGCATGTAAATATGTATTTAAAAACAGGAATGTAAGTGACAATATTTCTCTTAAACATATCAGTTTGTTGTAATTTTCCTAGTTAAGAAAAATTAATAAAGTAACATGACAATAAATAAAATAGAAGTTTTATTTGGCGCCATGAATTAACGCCGACTTTCGAAATTCGGCCTTATTACACTTTCCGAAGTGATATAACGACTTATTTCATCGTTCGTCTTAATTTTTCTTTGAGAAAGTGAAATAACACCAAACGTCAATTAAAAAATAAGGCCGAGTACCGTTTTTGCATGCACCCAGCTTCACACCTACCACAAAACCAAAAGTGATCCTGCCATGATATTAGGCCAAATTTGCCGACTTGGACTTGGTCATTAATAATTTATTTTATATGCAGTCAATTTTTCTCCGATAGCTAACTTTTGACATGGTCCTAACGAACCGGATGCAACCAGTACACCAGATCTAACGCAGTGAAGAGAATTCGGGCATCAAGAATGTACATTATGTTGAATTAAAAAAGAAGGTGTTGATATAAAATTAATAGGAATTATAGTTTAAATTTGTATTGCTTGAAAATTTTTGCAGGTCGGTATAATATGGTATATGGTGTGGTATTTTTTTTCCTTCAATAACAGTTAAATTATTATGCAGCTATATACTTGAAATACAAATACTTATGATATTTCCATTTCTATAGAAACTAAAGCGGTAGGGACAGTCAACCGATGAGAGAGTTGTTCCTCCACCCAAGAAAAGTTTGAAAGAAAGTTTCAAAAAGACAAACAATAGTCGAATTAAATTTTATTTCATAGGCAGATTCCATTTGTTAAGTCAAGAAAAGATGGAAAATTAAAAGGTATGTCAAAACGTTTGTACAGTATGGATTATGAGTCACAATTTGCGTGATTATAATTAAATAGGTACAATATTCCTTGCTGGTCAAAATTGCGTTTCCGTAAACACATGTATTATGTCTTGTAGGTCACAATGGTGTGGCCGCAACTATAACCTAGAAGCAATTATTATGAGTCACAATTGCATGGCTATAATCATTGAGTTTATACACACAGAGAAATCATGTGTAAGTTTCAAACTTTTCTCTTAGTATGTCGTTACTACCGACTTGTTTTTTGTTTACTCTTGTAGCAATTATTCTTGACTTAAAGGAAGAAAAACAAATACAAATGGTTGGGTATTATAGGAAGTGGGTATTCACTGAGTGGCATCAACATGGCGATGTCCAATGATGATGTAACGAATACTACACACCAATTGTGCTTATTTTACCTCCAATTGGTAAGGAGGGGGGAGGAGTGTTTCCACTGAGGCACTTTCTCCTTTCATCAAGACGGCAGTGGAGGTATTCCCCAGATGGAATCAACAGTGGCGTCTATAGTTCCAGTCAGGTTGAACTACTTAGTGAACACCCTATACGGGCTACTACGACATATTCGAAGCTCAGACCTATTAGTTTTATCGGTTCATCCGGCTCTCCGCTCTTGGAGCTATTTAAGATTCTGGTCTTCCAGGATGGGGGTTCTGTGTCGGGAAAGCTTCCCTACCACGAAAAACTTTGCGAGTTCCAAAACAACAACAAGTCTCGAATACCGATGATTTTAATGTTGACGACGCCAGCAAACGACACAAGGACAACGAATTTCGGATCTGTACGTGAAATGTACTGTCGTTGTACATACCAGCGGCTATTTGTATGCTGTTTTGTGATAAGGGGAAGACTCAGGCAAGAAGTCTTAGGTTTCCGCAGTTACAACGAGTGCCTGGTCACAATCCACAGCAAAGCAAAATTTGAGAACATCACGCTGATCTGTGTCCACGCCCCCCACGAAGGGAAGGATGGACAAAGGACGATTTCTACAACCTCCTTGAGAACAGCTACGATATGTGCTCGAAGTAAGACGTTAAAATAATTCTGGGTGACTTCAATGCCAGATTCGGAAAGGAGGGCACATTTGCTTCAATCATCGGGGGACACAGCCTGCACGACGACACGTCCAACAACGGGTTCAGGATAATAGATTTCGCGGCTGGGAGAAATGTAAATATATCGAGTACCCATTTCCCGCACCTTCATAAAAAAAAAAAGGTACTTCGCCAAGTACCTTTGTGTATATGAAGGTGCGGGATCAAAAACCATCAATCAAATTGATCACATCGCGATAGACGCCAGACATGCTTCCAGCATCTTGGATGTTCGAGTATTCCGTGGGGCAAACATAGCATCTGTCCACTACTTGGTAGTATCTCAAGTACGAATGCGGATATACATGGCGCCACCACGCCGAAATGATGCTGTGAGAAAGTTTGATATCGCGAAGCTAAAATCACAAGAGACCGCAAGGAACTTTGCTGACCACGTTTCTGCCAATCAGCATCAAGTACAGATGACCAGTGGAGACATGGTCAACAAGCCATCAGAAGTGCAGCCTCTGATATGCTGGGTTTCACTAGGCGTCCACAACGAAACTCCCGGTTTGACGAAGAATGCCGGTTGGCGCATGCAGCAAAGAAGGAGGCCTACCAGGCAATGCTGCAGACTAAAACCATGTATGTTAGGCTCATTAAATTCCGATCTTGACAGTATTTTAGAATGGGGTATAAACAACCGTGTCTAATTTAATGCTTCTAAAACACAATGCTGTCTTCTGTCGGCCAAGCGAAATATACCACCCTTGCCACTTTCCATGGATGGCACTCGCATCGAAGAAACCGAAAAGCTTTGCGTTTGTGTATTACAGATCACCTACTGTGGAATGATCACATATTTGAAGTCACGAAAAACGCAGCAAAATGCTTAGGTTTCCTTAAAAGATGCAAGCAATTTCTCTCCCCTTCTAATATGGCTACAATTTATAAGGCATACATTCGCCCAAAGCTTGAATACAACTCTTATATAAGGGCAGGTGCTTCTATAACTCATTTGAATCTACTAGATAGAATCCAAAAAAGAGCCCTTAAACTTATTGAAGACAGATCCATTACTGAAACTTTTGTTTCCTAAGAACACCGACGAAATGTTTCTTGTCTAACATTATTTTATCGCTTCTTCTATAAACAGGGTTCAATTAACATAGCCAGTTGCATTCCTCCTCTTAAAATATTCCGCCGTAATACCCGCTTAGCTATGAATGCTCATCAGTTCACCCTTGAGCCCAACTTCAGACGTACTGTTAAATCAGAGATTCTTTCTTTAGCCGAAAAACACGTTTGTGGAATGCCTTGCCTTACACGGCTTTTCCCTCTCATTTCAATGTTCACGTATTCAAGACCAATGTGCTTCAGCCAAATAGCTCAGTCGGTAGTGCACCTTACGCATGTAAATTCCAGTACTGTATTTATCAACGACATAGCCCGACTTGCAGAGGTGCATGAGACTTCAAAAGGATCGTGGGTGAAATATTTCATTTAAACTGTACACAGTTTATATAACTAGATCTGGGTGTTTTTTTTCCATGTTCATTTAACAAAGCAGGCTTGGTTAAAGTGCACATGGTTTGAAGGAAACCACCTCTGCCTCCACGTTAAACGTAATATCTTAGCTCTGGGTTAACAAATTAAAACCATCAATACCCTCATTTTATACCGACCCTTACCTAAATGCTCATTTTATTTATAAACATAAAGGTCTTCCTACTTAAAAAGGCATATAACACTTACTTAAAAGAAAAAAAAAATACTATACCGGCAAACCAACATTTACATTGACATAAAACAACACCTAAATCAAAAATTAAATGCTGGCACAAGAACCCCAAAAATGACAATTCAACGCAGAAGTAAAAAGGTTGAGAAAGACTGCAGAAAGTCATCTATTGAAAAGACAGAGTCAGAATGAGGCGCTATAGTCACATGACTAAAGCTTTTCTCTCACTCTGCAGTTTTTCTTTTGGAACGTTTAACAGTTCGAATAAGCGGACGGCCGCCCAAACCATAAAGGAGACCATTTCTCCCGCGGTAATTCTTTCCATTTTTGCCATCAAAGTAGTAAAGTTAAAATCAATAAAGTCAGTGCAAATTATTACTGATTATCTGCTGATCAATTTTTTTTAAAAGAAAGCGAGGAATAATCTACAAATTACATAAGTAAGTTTCAATCAAAAGAAATTTTGCATAAAAGGAAATCTCACTAAAACACATTTTTTAATTAAGGTAAATTGGTATAAGTAGATTTACAATGTTGAAAATATTTCTAATGGTGGACGATATAAAGCTTCAATAAAAAATTAATGGTGGTAATGGCAATAAGGAAATGTGATTTATAAGGACCTGAGGAATCGAAATACAAATATTCAGTCCGAAAAAAAAAACAAAAAAAGATGAAACACGAAAAGTTCAATCTGCAATAAAAGACAGGTAGCACCTTGAGCAAAAGCCTACGCGATCAAATAAATATCCTCTGAAAGGATTGGAATGTTCTAGACTAGACGAAAGGAGACGTAACAACAAGCGGACCGTTTTAAGAACCACCACCAAACACCAGCTGCCGAGGCGCGGTTGCCTCAAGGCTATCTGGGTTTTTTTTTTTTGTATTGGATTTACAAATTGATGAAAAGGGCAGCAGACATCGAATTTTGTTTAAATTAATACATGCGAAACATGTGCTAAGATTTAGTTGGAAGCATTACAAAGAGGTTAAGACAACATATGGTAGCAAATGAACATCGAAAGTAGTCAGAGGAGAGGCAGTCTACAACTAATATAATGTACAGTGGCAAGGAAACTCATGGAGTTTAAAACAAATCTTTAAGGCGGCTAAAGACTTATTTGGAGCCTCAGAAGCAACTTATCAATGTTCCGTATATTGGTTGGGGACTGTTCACCGTTGGAATATCTCATTCCGTCATCTGAATAAACCGTTATCAGCAGAAAGAAGCATAAAAGTCAAGTATAAGTAAAAAGTTGAAAAAAGGTATTTGTCAAAGATTTTTTTTTCTACAATTTTTTTTTTTGGAAATATAGTACTTAATAGTATAGCACTTAATTAGGCCATATGCTTAGTTTTTTTTATAGTACTTAAATACTCCGTAACAAAACCTAAATACGAAAAAACCAAAGTGCTCCCAGAAACCTAGTTTTGCCGAAAAATATCGATTTTTTTGAAAACCTGTCAAATTAAGGTTAAAATTATTCGCATACAACTCAACAATTTGTCATAAAAGTAATTCTCATCGTTGGCAAGCCTAATATAAATTCATTTCGTACATTATGGTTAAAGTTTAGTTATAAAAAAAAAAAAATACTAAGCCATAAATACATAAGTGTGGGAACCACAATTTGAAAAACCATGGTTCAACCACACAATGCCTTTAAATACATACCCTAATTGTCAAACCTACCTGCGAATAATTCCATCGATAAATTTTTGTATTTGTATTGTTGGGAATATCCTGTAAAGAGAAAAATATTTGGATTGAGTAAATTTTAAAAGTCAATTAGTTTCAATGAAGCCAGTACTATCCAGTGATTATAAAAAGCCTTCAGCTGAGAATAAATAACATCAAATAAGTGACAGTGTGTAATGGATGATGTGAACGTTTCATACTTACATTTGAAGCACATTTAACTGCTTTTGATTTCTCTTTCAATAAAGTGAAAAAGATTATTTTGTAATTGTTGTTAAAAAATAGTGAGACATCAAAATTTAACCTTGATAACACAATTATTTGCGTCTGACAAGATATGAAATACAAGTTAAATCAGATTTTCATGGAAATGTTATAAGTACTAGTTAGAACTAAAAGTAATGCAGTGAATAATTGAAACTCACGATTTGACGGTTCAAGTAATAAGAAGAACATTTGTTGTGTACGGCATTAAATAGCCGTTGATAATATTTTACCGTTGCTACAGAATTGTTTACAATTTAACAATTCATTCTATTTCAACGCTCCCTCTGAATTTCATAATTGTAAAAATTTAACTCAGTTTTAAAATAATAAATGTTTAGGTAAATTCAACTTTAAATAAAGAATTGTGATTAATGACAACAAATGTATGCAGATGGCGAAATATCTAAGTTGTACGAAAAACTTGTTGCGGCCACCTGGAATGAGAAAAACTTAAATTTCTTCAATCTGCCAATAAGATTGAGAAATCCAGCGCCAGAAACAGTGTTCTATGCATTGTTTTAATCGCGTCAATTCGACGGGTTTATGACCAGTGTTGTTGGCTTTCCTTTGATTGCGGGCCAGCACATAGGTATTATGGCTTGTGACCAAGGGAAGGTACAACAAAGTTCACTGGTTGTAAGGTGATGCTTGCGACTACAGTCCCTTCCACAGGTCAACGGGCTTGATTAGTAGGAAGTGATTTGGTACCAACCATCGCGCGTCCGATTCAGCTTCAGGGGCATATCACTTATTTAATTTCGGTTCGTTTGCTGGTTGTTTATATTAATTAATGTATAAACAGTGCAATCTAAAATTTAATTTATTGTGTTTTGTTTAGTTTGTTATTGAAATTTAATTGACAGCAGCTGGTAAAATCTGTCTAGCCTAAGTGAGAGCGAGACAACGTGTTTGCTTCTTTGTTTCAAAGCTGTCATAAATTGGAATCGGTTAAACGCCAGTACTGCCAATTTATTTCATTTGGTTTTTGGATTGAGGCAGGGCCAGGGGCTTACGGGTTCTCTTAAGAGATTTATAAATATCAAAAAAAAAATGGTTACGGTGCTGTTGATGATCGTATGATCTTAAACAACTACTGTTAGGAGAGTGGGTATAGAACGAGGATTTATGCTGTTAGTCTTTATCTGTGAAATAGGATGATTCGGAGAGAGAAGTGTTTCCACCATCGAGCCGAGTAGACCACAGAATTTATTTCTCGGCACTAAAAGATGAACTTACAGAAAAAAACCTAATGTCGTGATATTTATATTTTTTGTGCTAAATTTGTGTGTCTAAATACCCAAGGCAGTGATGTGCACTATACACACACAAATATTTATATTCGAATTCATTTTTATTAAAATGATTTTTAATTTAACAAGTGATGCCTTATTACCTAATTAATAATAGTCAGTGGGTGGAATCATTTTTCTATATATACAAAAAAAATTAAATTAAAAAAAAAAATTAATTAAAATGAGATAAAAAAAAGGGGTAAGTGCAGAAAATTCGTTTTATTAAAGCCAAATTTATAAGGCTTAATTGAATTAGGTTCCTCGGAAATAATGGCAGTTTGATTAGAAACCAGTGTTGGCGTATAGGTATAGATATGACCGGGAGCCCCTTTGAAAATAAAGGAGTTAGATTTCACCGGAGTATTTACAATCTGTTTCAATGTAATATACTACTTTAATCATTGCAAAATGAAATTAAAATATATGTGAACGTGAGCACATACCTTCATATCTATACCTACTGCAAATAGCGACGTACCTAATAAATCAACCGGTCCGCTACGAACACGAAAAGCGGCTTCGCACACCTACCAAAAATTCTCCTCGGATTGAAATGCTTCCAGACTAACGACTTTTAATTTTTTGTATGTTTATTAATATTAGTACCTATTGTTTTGGCGTGTTAGTTTTTTTTTTAACATTGCGATTATAATTTATTTTGTTGTACAGTAATTATAGGCAAAAATACAAACCTACAACAAAAATCATCGCGAGGCCGAATATTGTTCTCCTTTTCCCCTATCGCGTAAATATATATATAGCTGTATTGGAAAGCCCCCATAAGATAACATACCCTATACAGAGCTCTGGATAGGTAGGATATTCTGTGCAGTAATTCGCGGCATGTTTTTGACGTACTATTCGAAGGCCAAGTATGAATAGGGTAGGCCTACAAATGTTCGGTTTCCCTTAGTTTTTGTTTGTTTTTTTTGTTTATAGTTTATTATTCCTCCTTTTTTTCTTCCTGATAGTTTATTTCTTTTCGTTAGTTAATCATTCATTGTTTTTTTTTATAGTTTATATGATTTAATTAGGTATTTTTTAATATACTTTTGGCTTTGCTATTTAACGTTATCTTATTTTAATTCCTTTATAATGGTTATTAAAGACTGTTCAAATTTGTTTATTGTTATATTTTTTTGCTATGTTTATTAGTCTATAATTAATTAATTGTAGTACGTATTTAAACTTTAAACGCCTAACTTAGGCGCTTTTCTTACTTTTTCCTTCGGGCAATTAATTTAACAATAAAAAAATATGAATTTTGTAAATCACGCCGACGACGGAGTTTGATTGATCCATTCAGATGGAAATTTAGTGCGTTGTTTTGCGGAGGGGGAGGTTGAAAGTCGGTGATACTCTTCAAGAGGCGGCAATGAACTGAAAGCAGAAGCGATGACTGCGTTAGGGGAGTTTGGGATACATTGGCCGACCAACTCCAGGAAGGGCGGGGGAATGGCCACACTGCATTAACATCAGCAGTGCCCATGGTATGTGGAGGTGAGTGTATGTGTGTGTGTTGTATGGTGATGGGGTTTATATGTATTAACATCTATGGCATGATTTATGTTTTTGTTTGAGGTGAGGTCTAGCGCAGGGACAAGATCCCCCCCATCCGACGAGCTCAGCCGTGCCTCGCTAGCATGCCAGGTCCCTTCGGCTAGATATTCGATTCCCAATCCATTTCGTTCCCGTCCTGGTTCCAACTTCCTTTTTCCTACCTTTTCTTTTTTTTGGTTTTGAACCGTTCCCAATCCCCCTACTCCTCTCCTATTGCCTCATTACAAATGGCGCCCAACGTAGTGTTAGTGTCTTTCCTTAATACCGATCCTTATTGTTTTCAGCATCAGTTGCACTCGCCGTCGAATTCAAGAAGACTTGTAAGTCTTTGTCCGGAAGGTCTTTACGTACCGAGTCAAATTGCGACTAGATTCTTGAGTTCGACTGCGAAAGCAAATGAGTCTGCTGGTTTTTCTCCCTTTTCTTCTTTCGTTTACTAATATCGTTATTCTTTGTTTTTACATTTTCTCTTCTTTTCAATCCACAGTTGCACCCGATGTCGAAATCGAAGTATCTGTAAGTCTTTGACCGCAAGGTTTTAACGTACCGAGTCAAATTGCGACAGATCACTTTGGATTCGTCATCGAGGGTAATTGTGGGTGGAACATGTATCCCCTCCCCAGTTATTGTTGTTGCCCGAACCAAAACAGATACGTATGTCTTGATTCGGGATAGCTTTTAAGAATGCCCGATCAATTGCGACGAGACGTTTTGTTTCGGACAACAAAAACAGCTGCTATCGTATTGTTTTTAGGTTTTGTATGAATGTTATAATTGGTATCCACACTATGGGAAAAAGTAAATGAATGAGAGTCGCAGTTCATTGCAAGTTCCACCATTGGATCATTTCCGTCAACAACGCCATAAAAATGTCCTTGAAGGCAGCCGGCTGAAACATCCCCTTACTAATGAATAATATTTTTGGGTTTTTTTTTTCTGTTGAAAGAAAATTATTTTCATTTCATACCATATCTGTTTCTCTCAAATTATATTTCTTTAAATGTTTATACGTGATATGTACGTATAAACATTTAAATAATATATTTTTTGTATTTGTATAATAGATTCATTATGTCAACCAATTTAGATAACTTTAAGGTATATATTAATCTGGCCATCGTAAATGCCTACACGACATTTGCCAACTCTCTTTGCAATGAGATACCGCCCAATATCAAACACATCGTGAAGGATGCATTTTTAGAGTTTCTCGGAGAAATCAAAGCCATTACCTATGCCAAACCTTTTTCTGAAGTTCCTAAATATGTAGCCACAGATACAAGTGAACACGAACTTACAAAAAAATTTTTGCCTCTTCGCATTCGCGGGTATTGCAAAACCGACCTCTACCACAGTTTTTTTTCTCACCAAAACTGGTTTGACCACAACTTAAGCGTTCGAAATAAACATTTGTTGCATGAACCACATTTATTAACATATTCCTTGAATTTCCGACGAAAAGAGAGATTCGACATCAACGGAACTATAGGAGTGCCGAAGTGGCCGACCTTGGTTTCATAATGAATTAGAGGAGGCACAAGTTTACAAGTTTATAAATAGATAATCCTGTACCACAAAGTTTTTTCTATTTCTACTTGATGAAATTCTCGAGAAAAATCTAGCGTAATCCTCAAACAGTTCTTATCAAAAAGCTTCCAAAAAAATATCTTACGATTTCGAATAACAACAAGCCCGGACAATCCATATATCTCGCAATTACATTTGTTTCGTGAGCATATACAGATTCAGCACTATGTACCTAGGTATTTCAACTATAGCAGTAATCCATGTATATTTGCATGTATATTACACATTATAATACCTAGCAATTTAAAATTATTATAAAAGTTTTCTCATTCGTATAATATATACCAATTCTGTTCGTTACATATATACCTACCTATTATTAATATTTTTTTTGTTAATTCGCTGTAGGTATTCTTGTTACTTTATTCATTATACCTAGATACCCCCTGATTTTGTATATGTTTTATTTAGAAAGTTGACATGTCGTTAGATATAATTTATAAATTATTTATTAATATAGTTTATATCTTGTCTATTTATATAGTTATGTATGTATGTTAGTTATGTTTATCATTTATTTACTTATTTGTATGTATTTATTTTGTATTATTTATTGAAATGTTGGTTATTTATTATTATACTTGTATGCCTACCTTTAAGGATCTTCTTATGCAACTATAATCTGTGAAACTTATTTCCTTGCGAAATAAAACATTAATGTCTGTGAGATTAACTTACCATAGTTGTAAGCCTCGTACCAGACATTCAACAATGTTATTTATACTTACCTTGGATTTGTGCTTCTTGTTGGGCATCTACGTTATTTATACAACTATTATTACTTTAATTTTAAGTTGTTATTTAATTACTATCTATTTATTTTATAGAGGTAGAGTACACATGTGCTTAACATAATAATTTAATTCATACCATATCATAAGTAAGTACGTAGATATTAATTTTGCTTCAAATTAGGTACATAGTTCCAGATGTTCACCTATGTTAAGCAAAGGGATTTGCTACAAACGGTAAATCGGTGGAGTTTCTTTTTTTGCGTATAAACTTTCGATATGCAACAACTGTAGATAGGTAAACTTTTCAGTAAAACTATCCAACTCCCTAAATTGCACCATAAAATGCGTTTGTGTCTTTACAGAAGTAAGTAAATACGTTTCAGTCTAACCGCCAGATTTATAGTATTATTACTAAAGTGTAAATAGTAACAATAAAGTCAAGTGATTATTGCACTACACTATATTATCAGATGATAAGAAGCCAACTTCTACTTATGTATTTAAGCAGACACAGGACGGGAACATAATCTAGTTTTAAGAAAATATATATTAGTTATTGCCCGGCTTTATGTTCATGGGTTCTTCCCCACGTTTTTCATATATATATTCCAGTTAACCGTGTCCACCGTTTCTGTTGTCGTCAGGGTAAACTTCCAGAACCGGAGTTTTGTTGCGGCCACCTGGAATGAGAAAAACTTAAATTTCTTCAATCTGCCAATAAGATTGAGAAATCCAGCGCCAGAAACAGTGTTCTATGCATTGTTTTAATCGCGTCAATTCGACGGGTTTATGACCAGTGTTGTTGGCTTTCCTTTGATTGCGGGCCAGCACATAGGTATTATGGCTTGTGACCAAGGGAAGGTACAACAAAGTTCACTGGTTGTAAGGTGATGCTTGCGACTACAGTCCCTTCCACAGGTCAACGGGCTTGATTAGTAGGAAGTGATTTGGTACCAACCATCGCGCGTCCGATTCAGCTTCAGGGGCATATCACTTATTTAATTTCGGTTCGTTTGCTGGTTGTTTATATTAATTAATGTATAAACAGTGCAATCTAAAATTTAATTTATTGTGTTTTGTTTAGTTTGTTATTGAAATTTAATTGACAGCAGCTGGTAAAATCTGTCTAGCCTAAGTGAGAGCGAGACAACGTGTTTGCTTCTTTGTTTCAAAGCTGTCATAAATTGGAATCGGTTAAACGCCAGTACTGCCAATTTATTTCATTTGGTTTTTGGATTGAGGCAGGGCCAGGGGCTTACGGGTTCTCTTAAGAGATTTATAAATATCAAAAAAAAAATGGTTACGGTGCTGTTGATGATCGTATGATCTTAAACAACTACTGTTAGGAGAGTGGGTATAGAACGAGGATTTATGCTGTTAGTCTTTATCTGTGAAATAGGATGATTCGGAGAGAGAAGTGTTTCCACCATCGAGCCGAGTAGACCACAGAATTTATTTCTCGGCACTAAAAGATGAACTTACAGAAAAAAAACCTAATGTCGTGATATTTATATTTTTTGTGCTAAATTTGTGTGTCTAAATACCCAAGGCAGTGATGTGCACTATACACACACAAATATTTATATTCGAATTCATTTTTATTAAAATGATTTTTAATTTAACAAGTTATGCCTTATTACCTAATTAATAATAGTCAGTGGGTGGAATCATTTTTCTATATATACAAAAAAAATTAAATTAAAAAAAAAAATTAATTAAAATGAGATAAAAAAAAAGGGGTAAGTGCAGAAAATTCGTTTTATTAAAGCCAAATTTATAAGGCTTAATTGAATTAGGTTCCTCGGAAATAATGGCAGTTTGATTAGAAACCAGTGTTGGCGTATAGGTATAGATATGACCGGGAGCCCCTTTGAAAATAAAGGAGTTAGATTTCACCGGAGTATTTACAATCTGTTTCAATGTAATATACTACTTTAATCATTGCAAAATGAAATTAAAATATATGTGAACGTGAGCACATACCTTCATATCTATACCTACTGCAAATAGCGACGTACCTAATAAATCAACCGGTCCGCTACGAACACGAAAAGCGGCTTCGCACACCTACCAAAAATTCTCCTCGGATTGAAATGCTTCCAGACTAACGACTTTTAATTTTTTGTATGTTTATTAATATTAGTACCTATTGTTTTGGCGTGTTAGTTTTTTTTTTAACATTGCGATTATAATTTATTTTGTTGTACAGTAATTATAGGCAAAAATACAAACCTACAACAAAAATCATCGCGAGGCCGAATATTGTTCTCCTTTTCCCCTATCGCGTAAATATATATATAGCTGTATTGGAAAGCCCCCATAAGATAACATACCCTATACAGAGCTCTGGATAGGTAGGATATTCTGTGCAGTAATTCGCGGCATGTTTTTGACGTACTATTCGAAGGCCAAGTATGAATAGGGTAGGCCTACAAATGTTCGGTTTCCCTTAGTTTTTGTTTGTTTTTTTTGTTTATAGTTTATTGTTCCTCCTTTTTTTCTTCCTGATAGTTTATTTCTTTTCGTTAGTTAATCATTCATTGTTTTTTTTTATAGTTTATATGATTTAATTAGGTATTTTTTAATATACTTTTGGCTTTGCTATTTAACGTTATCTTATTTTAATTCCTTTATAATGGTTATTAAAGACTGTTCAAATTTGTTTATTGTTATATTTTTTTGCTATGTTTATTAGTCTATAATTAATTAATTGTAGTACGTATTTAAACTTTAAACGCCTAACTTAGGCGCTTTTCTTACTTTTTCCTTCGGGCAATTAATTTAACAATAAAAAAATATGAATTTTGTAAATCACGCCGACGACGGAGTTTGATTGATCCATTCAGATGGAAATTTAGTGCGTTGTTTTGCGGAGGGGGAGGTTGAAAGTCGGTGATACTCTTCAAGAGGCGGTAATGAACTGAAAGCAGAAGCGATGACTGCGTTAGGGGAGTTTGGGATACATTGGCCGACCAACTCCAGGAAGGGCGGGGGAATGGCCACACTGCATTAACATCAGCAGTGCCCATGGTATGTGGAGGTGAGTGTATGTGTGTGTGTTGTATGGTGATGGGGTTTATATGTATTAACATCTATGGCATGATTTATGTTTTTGTTTGAGGTGAGGTCTAGCGCAGGGACAAGATCCCCCCCATCCGACGAGCTCAGCCGTGCCTCGCTAGCATGCCAGGTCCCTTCGGCTAGATATTCGATTCCCAATCCATTTCGCTCCCGTCCTGGTTCCAACTTCCTTTTTCCTACCTTTTCTTTTTTTTGGTTTTGAACCGTTCCCAATCCCCCTACTCCTCTCCTATTGCCTCATTACAAACTATGTGAAATGGCTGAATGAAATTATTTAAGTAAAAATTAATTAGCAGTTGTTAAACATTGATCTTCAGCCCAAGTAAGTTGGTGAATTTACATTGCCCGTCGCTGGTCATCGGTTTTGTTTGTATATCGGACAAATTATCATTGGTTGGAATATATACCAATTTTATTAGCTTCTCTTTGATCTTCTCGCGCATAAACTTAGCTCGTACATCGATATGCTTTGTTTGCTGTGAGCACGCATTATTCACTGCCACATGAATCGTACTCTTGTTGTCGCAATAGATGGTGATACTCTTCGTTGCTTCGGGAAAAATTTCGCCTTCGAGTCGCTTTAGCCATAGTGCCTCTTGTGACGCGGATACTGCTGCCATCATTTCAGCTTCGGTGGTTGATAAAGCAACAGTCCGTTGTTTTTTTGAACACCAAGAAATCGCTGTTCCAGCCAACACAAACGTGTAGCCAGTCACTGACTTTCGATCGTCGATATCGCGTGCATAGTCTGCGTCGCAAAAACCAATTACATCATCTTCGCATCTTCGATATACCAGTCGTCGATTTATGGTACCTTTTAAGTACCTGAATACGCGCTTGACCGCCTTCCAATGTGCCTCCAGGAGAGATTTCTGTTGAATTTGCTTAGCATTGAAAGCGCAAAACAAATGCCCGATCGAGTCATACTGCATACATATTTGACTACAGGTGAATACGTTTCCTGATAATCAATCCCCTTCTGCTGCGAAAAACCTCGAGCGACAAGTCTGGCCTTGTATTTGACCGAATTCGATGTGGTATTTCGTTTGAGTTTCAATACCCACTTGCAGTCAATAGCTCGTTTGTCCGTTGACAAATCACATAATTCCCATGTCTTATTTTCGATGAGAGAATCGAATTCGCTTCGCATAACACTTTTCCACTTTGCCGAATCTGAGCGCCTCAACGCCTCATCGACGGTGGATCATCTGCGTGCGTCAATGATACGTTTGCTCGTGCTCGACGTAACATTCGTTCTGCTACCACTTCAAAGTTTGGAATTTCATCGTCCGAAATTTCCAAAATTGTCTCGTCGATCGCATCGACCACCGAGATGTTGTAAATGTTTTCATCTGCGTCAACAAATTCATCGCTTTCATCTAACTCTGATGATATTTCAACAACTGTCATGTTCGTTGAAGACAAT
Source organism: Baccha elongata (assembly GCA_951217065.1). Classification (NCBI taxonomy): domain Eukaryota; kingdom Metazoa; phylum Arthropoda; class Insecta; order Diptera; family Syrphidae; genus Baccha; species Baccha elongata. The sequence continues at coordinate 207,483,236 of OX578272.1, forward strand.
CCACATTCCACATTCATCAACAAACGAATGATTCAAAGTCAGTCCTACTTTACCCGCATTGAAATCAATTGCTGCTGCTCCTTCGATTAAGTTTGATTTCGCTTCGAATTCGTTACTATTGGCTACATTGCTCACCGATGCTCCTACATCAGTGTCGCAATTCACATTTGGGGAATGCAAGGCATCGCTGTATTTTGTCTCTTCCTCAACGTTCGCACCATTATCCGAATTCAATTCGTCTGGACCAGTCACACTGACTGCAGGTAAATAAACATAACTAGTTTTATTTGTTTGGTTTGTAATTACCTTTTGATTGGGTTTCTCCTCGATGAAAATGACATCTCGACTAATATGTTTTTTCTTCGTCGCTTTCTCGAACAATCGATACGCCTTAGATGCTGGACAATATCCGTCGCTTCTCCTTTGGCACATGCACCATTGCGTGCATCCAAAAATACGCATAAATGACAAATTCGGCTTCTCATTTAACCACAATTCGCATGGTGTCTTGTTGTTATTGCCTACGCACGGTAATCGATTTATGATGTAGACAGCCGTAGAAACTGCTTCTGCCCAAAAACCATTTGATAAACTGGCATCAACCTGCATACAGCGCATTTTTTCAGTAATAGTTCGGTTGAATCGTTCCGCAACACCGTTTTGCTCTGGTTTATACGGAGCTGTCGTTTGATGCAGAATATCATTCGATTTCAAATAAACGTTGAGTTTTTCGTTGCAGTATTCGGTGCCATTATCCGTGCGCAAGCATTTAATTGGCAAACCAATATGTTTTTCCACAAAATTCCGAAATTCAACAAATTTCGTAAATGCTTCTGATTTGTGCTTCATCACATAAACGAAACACATGCGACTGAAGTCATCGATAAATGTGATGTAAAATCTTGCCCCACGAAACGATTGCGCCTTTAAATCGTTGACAAACAAGGATTGCATTTCTTTTGGTCCACTGACGTCGGATGCTCTCGATTCGCTGCTTGAAAACGGACGTCATGTCTGTTTGCCTTTTGCACATGTGACGTACACCGAATCTAGCTTATTTTTCACCAAATTCACTCCATCCGCGACCACTGATAAATTCGTCAATTTGTCGATGCCAGCATGTCCCATTCGACAATGCCAAATTTCAGCTTTTATTGTCGATACAAACGCTTTTTGATGCTTCGGACATGATGCAAATTTTTCTTGAACGAATGAACAAATTTCCTTTCGCTGCAGCGAGGGAAGCTTGCAATCTAATTTAAACATGTCATCCACTAATGTTGCCGTTGCAATCACAAAGCCCTATTTATTTGAAATAACACATTTTTTATTTGCAAACACGACTTTGTTTCCATTTTTAATAATCTGAGAAACCGAAACCAAATTTGTGCATAAGTCCGGCACAAACAACACGTTTTTCATGATGAGTGGTTTACCGCTTTCAGTCACCATATGTACATCTCTAGTGCTGACCACTGGCGTATTGAGGGAGGGGGGAGTTTCTAGTAAGTTTAGTTGTTTGCTCTGAAGTAAGTGGGTTGATGCTACCGGTGAAAAGGTGCAAACAAGAAACATTGACCTGTTCCAAGCAAAGAAGACTGTTACAACTCTACAAAGTGTTTTAAAAGGAAGGCGCGATGAGGTGGATCAATCTTTCGGTTTGTTATTTTTAAAGATAATGGAGATATCACAAGGATTTGAGGTTCAGCCAAAAGCTCCTAGAACGTGTGGGAAACAAGTCAGAAGAGCAAATGCTATCCAGGAAGGAGAACAAAATGTAAAGCAGTATTACAAACTTAATTTATATATTCCTTTCCTTGACAATTGCTTACTATAGAGCTCAGCGAACGTTCCGGAAATCAATTTTTGTCTATCTGCCAACTACAAATTTTCTTACCCAGCTTTATTAATCTCGCTAGTTCAGAAGACGTTAAAAAAGCTGTAAAATCAGTTTCGTATCCTGGTATTTAAAATTATGACCTTCAATTTGAGTCAAAGGTATTAATTTTATTTTTATATCATTTGTTTTTATTTTTATTTTAAAACAAAATATGGTCAAATAACCAGTCATTGAAAAATAAGAAAGACAACTTTTTTGTTCTTACTTAAGTATATTTTGATTGTTTTTTAAACCAAAATTAAAAAAAATCGGAACTTGAAAAACAGCCAGTAAATAAGAACTATTTGTATTTTTGACTAATGGAGAATTTTTTCTTGAAATCGTATTTTTATTTATTCACATTATGCAATCCGTCATTGGTATTATGATTTGAACTTATTTTCATATATAATATCGATTTTTTTTCGGTTTGTACGTATGAGTAAAACCTTAACTGTTAAATCGTTTAATTTTGAGATCTTTTTGTCGTGTTATTTCAAATTAATTTCAATGTCTTCAATGTCTGGAAATCGATTCCAGATCTGTCTAACTGCACTTTAATGATAAAGTAGTTCATTCTTCCGGTAACCGAAAAGTTCTGTTTTTCATTCTACTATTAGATATGGAAACAAACATGGGAGGAGAAAAATGGAGAAAATATCCCAGCAACAGCTTTAGCTTCTCTTCCCGTTTGCAGTAATATACAATTCCCAAATATAAGGAAGATACTAGAAGTACTGTGTGTACTTCCAGTTACGTCAGCAGAACCAGAGAGATCATTTTCCGTCCTGAGAAGGTTAAAGACTTGGCTGAGGGCAACAACTTCCGAAGCACGTCTAAATGGATTAGCATCCATGAATATTCACAGAGAAATCAATATAGATCCTGAGGAAGTTGTTGAGCAATTTGCCAACACGAAAAATAGGAGAATGGACTTGATTTTCCCAAAAAACAATAATTGAACATTAACTATTTCAACAATCAAATTAAAGTTTTCAAAATATGATGTTATATTAACATAATAAAATTCATTACTATTTATTGTCTTTATTATTAAAATAACAAATTAATAAAATGTTGTTCACAAAAAGTTTAATTTTTTGGATTATGCAAGTTAAGGTTTCTTAGGGCCGGTTTTTCAGTTGTGAATTAAACTAGAGTTAGCTAACTCTGGGCATAAATTTATCTCCAATTGACCCAAGAACCTGAATGTTAGTAGGTAGAGGATTCATGCGGAAGGACCAAAGAAACTCTGAGAATACAAAGTCCAAAGCATTTGTTTAGCTAATCCAAAGTTATCTCACCCGATTCGGTGAGTTACCTAACCCAGGTTTAATTTTAATCTCGCACTGAAAAACTGGGCCAAAGAAGAGAAAAAAATGAATCCACTTATTTTACTAACTTAAAAGGACTACAAAAAAATAAAAAGTAAATAAAAAATTATTGAAAAATTATACAGGTGCCCCCCCCCCCAATCTTTTTCTGGATACGCCACTGGTGCTGACTATCTGCGTTTTCCCGTTGTTGGCAACCGTAACATCGCCATCATTCAATTGCCTTTCATTCTCGAGTGCGTTTCGTTTCTTCGTCATATGAGCGGATGCTTCAGAGTCAATAAACCAATCCTCGCTTGTATTTTTGGCAATTAACGACGAAAATAATACACTCGGTTTATTTTTATCCTTATTTCTGCATTTTTTCGCAAAATGGCCATACTCACCGCACTCATAGCACTTTTCAGTACTCTTTCACCCCTTAATTTTGGTCTCCTTTTTTTTACTGTTGCTGTATAATGCATTTTGGGTGCACTGTGTACGTTCGAATGACGCATCTTGTAACAACGTGGTCTTAACCTTGTTCGCCGACAATTTTTTCTCAGAATTTTCCATTGCCACCACCAATGGTCTGTAGGTGTCCGAAAGACCACCAAGCATCAACGAGCCAACGATTTCGTCATCGATATTGAATCCGACTTTTTTTACTTTGGCCCACAAAATCATCATGTGGTTAACGTAGTCTTCTATAGACTCACAATCGATCAATTTCAATGATACGAGTGCTTGTAACACATCTACCTTTCTTGTGACTCCGCTATCTTCAAATGCAGTCCCCAAATTTGTCCAAGCTACATGTGCAGATGCAGCCAGCCCAACGTATGAATAATTTATTTCATCGACAAGAAGCAACATTTCCACTTTTTCAATTGCATCTCTTTCTTCGCCTGATGCTGTGGCCGATGAAACATATTTCCACAGCGAACAAATTCTTAAATATGCTTCTGCCACCTGTTTCCACGTATCGTAGTTTTCTCTTCCCTTTAATTTCGCTATTTTCATAACGGGTGCACTGCTTTCCGCCATATTTGCAATCAAACAAACCAAAAAAAAAATACGCGAAATTTAATGGTCAAAAATTATTCTACGCTTTACGAAACACTTATTGGTTTTTTTGATATAAACAAAACAAAACAATTTTTTTTTAATATTTCAAACGCGTGCATGGGCTTCCATAACCTGTTAGATCTAAAAATAATGAAACACACGATTTGACGGCTCAAGTAATAAGAAGAAAATTTATTGTTGTGTATGGCATTCAATAGCCGTTGCATTGACGTATTAAGTATGGACCGCCAGTAGCCAACTTCACGCGTGTTCCAACATAACTAGGGGCGCCATCAACTACTAGCAGGGAATCTGCGTAGTAGTGATATGATTTTTTTAATTAATTATTAACTATTGAAATATTTTGGTGGAAATTATTATCAAACGACTTTTGTTTTACAAAATACATCCACTCCCTATGCCATGAGCTACTTACAGATGAATATATTATCGTTTTCATTTAAATTCGAATGGCGAAATTAGTACACGTATTTAACACTAAAAGATGATGGCATTTTTAAACTGTTTTTAGCTGAAACAATTTTTTTTGGCTGTTTGTATGAAAATTTCAACCGACTGGCGGTCCATATCTAGTACGTCAATGAGCCGTTGATAATATTTTACCGTTGCTACAGTATTGTTTACATTTTAACAATTCATTCTATTTCAACAGTACTAACTTCAAGGTGATTAAACTTTCCTTTACTATTTTTTTTTATCTATGATAAGTTGGAAAGTAAAAGTCATTTAATACAAATTTTTAAATCTAAAGTAATGCGTACAGAACATATTGTTGAAGCCTTCTGCTATAAATAAAAATAAAAGAGTTTATGGCTTTTAGTGCAGCTTGACTGTCTGACATTATTGCAATGTTTCGTTTGCGGTAGTTTTTTTTCGATATTTAGCTCTGCACACTTTCTTATGGCGTTTATTTTCGCTTGAAATATACTACAGGACTGTCTCATCGGCACAGAGAGTTTGGTTTTTGGCCCAAATATGCCTGCGCCAGTCCCTTCAGCTGTTCTCGATCCATCAATAAACCACTTGATGGCATTTGTTTGGTAGGTATAATTTGTTGATTCGTCTACCCATTCTTTCTTGTTACTCAACTCCAAACGATAATGTTTTTCGAAGTTGTACTTCTTGAACATGTCATCTCTTGGTATATCTATTAAAGGCATTGACTTAGAAAGAGAGTCTTTCTCCCTGACACTTATAATTTTACCTGGTCCAGTTCCTTCTTTTGCAAATCTCAAGATTGCACTTTTTGCAGTACTTCCAACGACAATATGTAGTGGAGATAAATGAAGGATCACCTCCATTGCTGCTGTAGGACAGGTTCTCATGGCTCCAGTGATACATAAGCAAGCAAGCCTTTGCACTTTTTCAAGTGCCTTTCTTGTTTTTTCCAGTTCGGTTATTTTGTGCCATGCAACCGCACCGTAGGTGATGATGCGTCTCACCATTATGGTGTACATCCATCTCAGGATGTTTGGTTTACATCCCCATGATTTTCCTGCAAGTCTCTTGCATATCATTAGTGCTTTCGTGGCTTTCCCGACAGTTTGTTCTACATGTTTGTTCCAGAGGAGTTTACTGTCTAGTGTAATACCTAGATATTTTACCTCGCTCTTCATTTCTATTATCTCACCAGCTAATGTGATTGCTCTCATATGTTGTGAAAGTCTTTTCTTTGTGAATGGTACGATCGTGGTTTTTGAAGGATTTATACTTAGTCCCACTGAAACACACCATTTTCTTGTGATTTTCAGCCCTTTCTGTATTATATCACAGAGGACTTCTTCAAACTTTTCATAGCCGATGCATCGTTTGCCCTGTGAAGTAAGACATTCTAATAGTTCATCTACAACTTGGCTCCACAGTCATGGTGAAAGTACCCCTCCCTGAGGACATCCTCTTTTAGTGATGATACTCTGGATGTTTTGTCCAGCATATGCCTCAGCCGTTCTTGTGCTTAACATTTCACCAATCTGGATATTGTGGTTGGAACGCATTTCCTTGTTAGGGCTAGGGTAACTGCTTCATGGGATGTGTTGTCAAAAGCTCCTTCTATACCTAGAAAGGCACATAAAGCTATTTCTTTTACATCCTTCGCTTTTTGCAAGGTATTTGTGAGCTCGTACAGTGCTGTCTCGGTTGATCTGCCAGCTCTATACGCATGCTGGCGGTGGTTTAAAGGCATATGTATTAATACTTCAAATCTTATGAAGTTATATATTATTTTTTCCAAAGTTTTCAGTAGGAAAGATGTTAGACTTATAGGCCTGAATGACTTCGGGTGTGTTGTGTCTTTCTTCCCAATTTTTGGAATAAAGATGACTTTAGCTCTTCTCCAAATGCTTGGTATATACCCAATTGCAACGTTACTTCGAAAGATGCTAATGATATGTGGACGTAATTCTTCCTTCCCTTTTTGCAGTAAAGCTGGAAAGATGCCATCCACTCCAGGTGACTTAAAAGGTTGAAAGGTACTAATAGCCCATTCAATTCTTTTTCCCGTACAGATCGATGTGGCCATTTTCCAGTCTACTCTGGTTGTCTTGAGAGGTATTCTCTCTAGATTATTATTCTGTGATAGTATGCTGCCAGAGAAATGGGTTTTTAAGAGCAGATTTACTTTCTGTTCTTCATTCTCAGTGAAGCTATCATCTTGGTTTCTAAGCGCTACTGATGTTAAAGTTGTTGTTTTTGCTAAAGCATTATGCAGTCTAGATGCTGCAGGTCTAATCTCTTTATTATAATAGCTCTTCAGTGTAATGTACTCATTTTCCAGTTCTTTTGGCATCATTGAATAGTTTTCTTACCTTGAATCTTAATTTCGAAAGAGTTTTGTTCCACCAAGGAGCATCTTTTTGTTTTTTGGTCGATTTCACAGGGAAACTAGTTTCATACGCGTCACTAATAGCTCCGTTCAATTTACCTACAAAATGTTCTAGTTCAAGGTGATAATTTGTCGTTTTAGCTGGACCTAATTGTTCTAAGTTGTTCCTCAGGACATTTTTAAATAAATTCCAGTTTGTCTTCGTAGGGTTTCTTCCAGAGGTATTCTCTGTGTGAAGGCCTCTAACAGAAAACGTTATTATTTTATGGTTAGACATTGAGGGCTCATTGGATACTCTCCAATCCTCAATTAGACTACTAAGGCTCGGAGACCCAAAAGTTATATCAAGGACTTCTTCTCTAAACCTAGTTACAAAAGTTGGGGTATTCCCTACATTGAATAAATCTAGATTTTTTTCAAGAATAAAGTCTAAAAGATACTCACCCCTTGATTGATGTCGCTACTACCCCATGTTGTGTGGTGGGCATTCGCGTCGCAGCAAATCATCAGCGGTGTCCTTCTTTGGCTGCAGTACTCAGCTAGTTTCCTAACTTCCACTGGAGGTATGTTGTCGTCATCTCCAGCGAAGTAGGCAGATGCTATAATTAGGGTGCGGGGGTTGCCCTCGATGTTTATTTCGGCCTGGATCGGTACTGAATCCCGCGTCATAAATTCTGAAAGACATATAAAGTTAATATTTTTTCTTATTATTATGCATGCTCTGGGTGAGGCTTGCCTCGTGTCCCATATTACCTGTGAGTCTTTATTATTAAGACCCCTTACTTGATCCCTGTTTATCCAGGGTTCCTGAACCAGCATCAGCCCTAGGTTGTCCTTAACAAACCTTCTTGCTATGACGGCCGAGCCGCCTTTGCGTGATGGATGTTTATTTGGGCTATTTTGGTGCCGTTCCCGCGTCCAGTCATCTTTGTTAGTTTTTGGGGGCAACTGCCCCCTCATCCGCCAGCAGATGGTTTAGGATGGTAGGTAATGTGGGAGTTGTAGGGATTGTGGCGGGTAAGGTTAGGTCATGGGTAGGGAGTTTTGGTTGGGATGGTTGAGTTTGGGAGCTGGATGGGTGGTTTGCATCAGAGGAAGTTGCGGAGGGACTTGCTTTTACGGGTACCTGGTTCTCCGTTGGCTTTTGTGTCATTTTGTTCTCAATTGGCTTTTTGGGGCCTGACACATATATTTTGCCAAATTTGTAGTGGAGTTCATGGTTCTCCCTTGTGATAGTATCTGCCAATCGGCCGTCAATCCCGATTACAAGCAGTTGCCCTTTTCCTTCCTCTTTGCTTCTCAATACTTTTCACGCTTGGACATTTAGTCCGTCGTTTTGAGCTTGGATGAGGGCTAGGCACTTTTTGTCATCTTGGCCGATGCTTCTCGGGAGGAAGAGCGTAATCGTGTGCATCTTTGAAATGTCTTCTCCATAGCATGAGGTTATTTTGATGCCTTTCCACGATTTGAGTTTTGAGGCTCTATCCCTCAACCAGTCTGCAGTTTCTTGACCTGCGCAATCGACCACCAGTAGACCATTTCTGAAATGAAGGCCTTCAAACTTGAGCTTATGTTCATATCCGATGGACACTTCATCTATGATGGCTTCCTCAAGTACGGTAAGGTCATCTGAGCTCAATGTAACTTGAGGGTATTCTTCAGGAAGTACAGCTATTCGCACTGTTTTTGTCGCGCTTGCGTACGTCTGCTGCCTGTGAGTACTCGATTTATGGACGGTATATGTTCCCGCTGGCGGTGAATCCACCATTTTTATTTTCTTTGTGTCAGCCTTTGGGGAAGAGATATATGGGTACTGTTCCTCTTACCCTGTTGGCTTGTTTGGGGACCACTGTTGGCTTGGTTTTTCCTCTCATCCACTCTATTCCTGGCATCTTGGGAGGTCATGCCCTCACCAATGAATCTAAGAAACCATCTGGTGGCTGCTCCATTTAAGCCTCTTCTATACGAGTCATCAAGCGCGCCCGGCTTGCCAAGTGGTTGTAATGGCTGGCTATTCCGTTTTCGGCTTTTTCTGGCTTTGAAGTGGTCTTTGCCCACGCCCGATGTAGATGGAGGTGCTTTTTCTTGTGAAGCTGTTGTTGTTTTCTCTTCACTTTTCTGTTTTCCATCTTACACTGATTTGGGAGGTATTCTCCCTGAACCTGTGGATGGTTGCTTTCGATAAGCATCGTTTCCTAGCCCGGGAGGTATTCTCCCTTGACCAGTAGAATCTGCGTCTCGACGTTCTGCCCGGTTTCGCACTTCTGTAGGAGGTTTTCTCCACGCATATTTGCTACATCCCAGTCTCGGATCGTCTCCATGGAGGTCTTTCTCCATGCGATCTGCAATTTCATTCGCGGTAGCATTCCGCGGAATGAAGAAGTTCTTAAAATTTTTGTTTTTTTTTTAATTTAAATTTCGTTCCCACGATTAGCTAGAGAAATTGAGTCCGTCATATCAGAGATCCGCATGATATAGTAAGGTCGTAGTTACTCTTTGATTTGACCTGGTGTCAAAGAGGTACCGTTATAATACACCCGGTATACCCCCTGGCTGCAAACCATCCAATAGGCACGGTCCACGTAACACCCTGGATTAGGGGGGGCCGTTCTTAGTTCGTAACTCCTCAAAATTCCTGAGATTAGGATACAGCTAGTGTTCAGGTCAGATGAATCTTTGAAACTTAAGCCTCCGCACAGCGTCAAGGTGACTGCCAAGCGAAGGTCACACTCCATCAGAAATTGTATTCGGTACAAATATCCGGTTGCCTAGCGAAATTAAATTCGGAAAACGAAATGAAGAGGAATACGTGGATTGCCTAAATGAAAAACTCACTGACATCCATGACAGGAAAATAAACCTAGCTAGTGACCGAATGAAAACACGCTATGATGCAAACATCACAACGAAACCTTTTCATGAGGGAGATCTAGTGTGGCTGTATAATCCTCATCGACAAAAGGGACTGCCACCAAAATTTCAACACAACTGGAAAGGACCTTACCGTGTTGTTACAAGGATCAATGATGTGATTTACCGAATTCAGCGAACTCTTAGAGGCAAGCCAAAAGTTGTTCACATTGACCGGCTATACCGCTACAGTGGAGAAGATGGCGAAGAAATTGTTTTGGGGCGAACAATCATAGGAGGAGGGCAATGTTACGTGTTCAATAAGATGTTCTCCGTTCTATTTTTTTTTTTTTGTTTTACGATGCGTAAACTCACCATTGTGATTCCAACTTAAAGTGACAGCCACAACGAAGTTAACGAAACCCCATTTTTATAACGAAAGACCATAGACTAGAAAGCTCCAGAAGGCTCTGACTGGCACTGTACTAGAAGATTCTAAAGCGGAGTGCTGAATGGCGCAGCCACTATAAATACGAGCGCACCATGCGGCAAGAAGTCAGTTTGAATTGAAAATTAGTCGTGTACAAGTCGGTAATTTGAAAGTGATAAAGTTTGAATTTAAAATAAAGAAAGTAAAATGGAAATAAAGAGTGTTTTGAAATATTAAGTGGAATTAAAAGTGAAAAGACGTAAATTGAGTTGTATTAAAACGGAAATAAGTTTTATTTGATAAAACGAACCTAGATAAAAACTTAACAATATGAAGCAAACAACAAACCTTATGTATTGAAATTCGATAGGAAGAAGCCTTGGTTTGAATTAGATTGCCACACCGCTAGAAAAGATTAACTTGAGGCACTGAGAATGTTCAAAATAATAATATAACTTAGAAGGCAGCAGAAAAATATATACTACTGCAAATAAAAAATACAAAGCCCTGTGAAAATCAAAACAGTATGAATATTACCAACGTATATCACTCCAACTTGGTTCCATTACTTCTGCAAAAGACTGGTGGAGGATTGCTAAAGAAATTCGTGGCGATTCAACAAAAACAGGGATTCAAATAACTGCTAACGAGTTTACTTTACTTTGAAGGTACACTGAATTTAGCGTCGTCACCATTCACGATTTCTACACCATCTTTGGAACTCATCTATCATCAAAAAATCGATGGACAAATAGAAATAAATGAAGTTATCCCAGCAATAGAATCAACAAAGGAAAATAAAGTATCTGGTATTGACGGTTGGAATACGAGTTCTAAAAAAACGCTAGTGCTCAATTTATTGAAGAAATACATCTTTTGGTGAGTGATATCTTTGATAAAGAAACTATACCGTCATCCTTCAAGAGATCGATAATCTTTCCCATTTACAAAAAGGACGACTCCACCATTGCACCAAATTACCGGGGGCTTTCTTTTCTAGACACACTATATAAAATATGTACAACAATAATGTTAAATAGACTTACTAGTTGGATTGAAGAACACCGTATACTAAATAAATAACAGGCGGCATACAGAAGTCAGTATAGTACAGTTGACCAAGTTTATAATCTTTCATGTATCATCCAATTCCAACTAAGTCAGATAAAAAAGCTTTATGCTTTTTTCGTTGACTTGTCAGCAGCGTTTGACAACATCAACAGAGAAGCCTTGTTTTTCAAATTATCAAAACTAGGTGTCTCAACAAAAATGGTTTCCATTATAAAATATCTTTACCAGGATACTTCTGCAACAGTTTGGGATGGAAAAATACATCAAGCTTCTTTGAGACAACTAAAGGAGTCAAGCAAGGTTGTGTATTGAGTTCCTTACTTTTTGTCTTGTTCCTAGTCGACCTTCACTATGAACTCTCAACTAGTCTCATTCTGAATGAATTGGAAACAAACGTTCTTTTATAGGCAGATGACATAGTTCTCCTCTCTGATAGTCCAAATATCCTGCAAAGAATAAAAGACAGCTTCAGAAGGTTTAGCTGTAAATGGAAGTTAGATGTCAATCTAGAAAAGTCTGAAATTGTTTTTTTCAGAAATGGTTGGAGAAGAGCAGCAGCTGAAAAATGTTTTATTGTTGATGTTGAAATTCAAATTTCAAACCAATAAAAATATCTTGGTGTAATATTTACATATAATATGTCTTGGTCTGACCACTTAACCAAACGCCTTGCTACATCAAAAAACTCTAGCAGTTCGACATGGGCCAAGTTTATAAGGAATAAATTTGTCACACATTCTGCCAAATAGAGAGTGCATGACGCTGCAACAAAATCAATAATGCACTATTGTGCGCAAGTGTGGGGATACAAAGAATATCTTCAAACTGAAAAACTTCAACGTTTCTTCGTCAAAAGATGTTTTGACAACACAACTAATTACGCAATTCATATTGAAACAGGTCTTTCAAAGGCATTTCTTACAACACTGAAAATTCACCTATCGTACATACGAAAAGTCATGCTACTACCACCAAACCGCCTTCCCAGAATCTATCAGAAGTTGTTACAAATAAAAACATTTATTGGGCGCACGAATGGTCAGCCCTTTTCTACGATATAGAAGTAGATTTATGTTTTGAAGTTCTATGCTCAGATTGGAATCGCATTTATAATATGATGCTATTTTTTTTTTTTTTTTTTTATAATAGGCACGCACTCAAGGGGTTTTTGTTCCCTTTTTATGCCAAAGCACAGTGCGAGCGTTAGGAAAAATGGGATAGACGGAGAGGGTTAAGGATGAGGTGTCGGTTAACATTAGTCTTGAATTCCTTAACACTGCAATGACTGGGGAAGACAGAGTGTGGAAGAGAGTTCCACATTCGCGTAGTACGGCTAAACAACGATTCTCTGAACATGACCGTACGTCCGAAGTTGGGCTCGAGGGTGAACTGATGGGCATCCCTGGAGGCGCGGGTATTATCTTAAGGGGAGGAATGCAACTGGCTATTTCACTAGAGCATAAACCATTAAAGTAACGGTAAAAGAGGGTGAGGCATGAGACATTACGTCGATGTTCAAGTGACGTAAAAGTCTCAACGATGGTACGGTCACCAATCATCTTAAATGCTCTTCTCTGGATACTGTCCAAAAGACTTAAGTACGTTACTGGAGCACCAGCCCAAATGTGGGAGTTGTACTCAAGCTTTGGACGTATGTAAGTTTTGAAGATGGTAGCCAGATCAGAAGGGGAAAAGAAGTTCTTGCATCGTCTTAAAAAACCTAGACATCTTGCGGCATTTTTGGCGACATCGCATATGTGATCATTCCACAAGAGGTGGTCGGTGATACGCATACCGAGAATCTGGAGATGTTCGGTTTCACTGATGCAAGTGCCACACATGGACAGTGGCAAGGGGGGTATATCTCGCTTCAACGATACAAGACAGCATTGAGTTTTCGAAGCATTAAACTCTACGCGGTTTTTTATTCCCCATTGTACAATGCTGTTTAAGTCAGAGTTTAATGAGCTTATCATATTTTGCCGTTGCAGTTCCCCACCCGAAAGGGAGGGATGTGAGTCTGGGAACGAATATGAAAAGCTAAGGGTACTATCGTCAGCGAAACAATGAATTGGATTAGAAGTTACAGACAAGAGATCATTTATAAAAATGAGAAAGAGGGTCGGAGACAAAACGGAGCCCTGGGGCACACCAGCATTTATTTTGTGGGTTTCAGACTTGAACCCGTCCAGTACAACTTGTATTGAACGGTTCGAAAGAAAGTTTCTAATCCAACGAGGAGGAATTCATCAATACCGAAGGCACGCATTTTCGATAAGAGAGCCTGGTGCCAAACTGTATCAAATGCTTTTGAAATATCGAGTGCAACAATCTTACTTTCTCCAAAACGATGTAAAGATTTGTTCCACTGTTCGGTGAGATATGCCATCAAATCACCAGTGGACCTGTTGCTGCGAAAGCCGTACTGCCGGTCATTAAGAAGCTTTCGTTCTTCAAGATATTTCTTAAGCTGATAATTTATCAGCGTTTCCATGAAAGAAGGGACGTAAGTGCAATCGGACGATAATTGGAGGGAGAGGAGGATTCGCCTTTTTTGGGTATAGGCTGGACAAATGCTGTTTTCCAACTACTCGGAACGAGCCCAGAAGAATAGGATAGATGGAAAAGCTTACGCAATGGTTTTGCCAGCGTTGAAGAACACCTCTTCAGAACGATAGCGGGGATACCATCCGGGCCAGCGGACTTGTGTATGTTGAGATCCTTTAGGACCCTCGCCACAGCACGAGTGTGAAAGAAGATTTGTCCCATGGAATCATTAACGCGCTCAAGAACTGGCGGAGTCATGACACTCCTGAAAAACAGACAGATCCTGAAAAAATTATTGAGGCCGTCCCAGTCGGCTTTCTCGTACTGCCCAACGGTTCTCTTAGGAGCTCTTTCTTTAACTGGGATTTTTTGGCACGAGAAATTTGCGGATATGACACAATGGTCAGATTGGCCTAGAGGCGATAATACGAAGTTGCCCAAACAGGTTTTATTCAATACTGCACAGAATTTTATAAAAAGGGTGCTAGACAATAGCCACTTTTTATTTCAACAAAAAAACATCAATTTAATAAGGGACACCCTGTGTTCTAATTCTTTCCCTGCCCATGCTATTGAACGATTGATAAACAATTATTACAACAAAAAGGAAACGAGTCTAGAAAATGTTCCACCACCACAACCTGTGGTCTATCGGAGTGCAATATATATTCCATCTCTTTCAACTCCAATGAAACAAGCTCTCAAAAAACTGCACTTGCCCTCCACTGCATAGAGCAGGACCACAAACCTGACTTAGAAAATGTGACTATACTAGAAGTTGAGAAACACCCTAACAAGAGAATGTTGTTGGAAATGCTGCATATCAACAACGAAGAGAGTTCGATCAACAGACGATGTGATTGTGAGAATCTCAGTAACATTTACAGCCAACTAATAAAAAACAATAAAAGAAGGCAAAATTAAGTATAGTCTTTTGTCAGTGTTGGGAAGTGTAATCCAATAAGGAGATTTTTTCGTAATTTAATGTATTTTAAAGTCAATGTAATTATTTAATTGTATTTATAATTTTTAAATTGCTTTTTCTAAATCAACTATTTTTAGTGTGCAATGTGTGCTCTTGAACATATTTTTGTTTGTGAAAATTAAGTTTCTTAAATTAAATTGTAAATTAAAAAAATTTGATGTATTGTATAGATGACATTATTGACCATGTATATATTATTTTACAATAAAGGCCTGAGGAAGAGCGTATTCATGCTCGAAACGTTGCTAACCATTTAACACCGAGTTTTATTGACCTGGAGCCTGCTTAAACACAATATTATTTGTATAACATTGAAGAGGTCACCAAAATATCCAAACAAATAATACACTTATTGCATATTTATCAGGGTCAAAGGTAAGGAACAAGTCAAGAGTGTTTTCTGCTTGGCCGTCAATGTCCGGTATTCGAGTGGGCTCGTTGACCAGCTGAGCAAGGTGGTTAAACTCAGCAAAAATCTCAGCACACACTCCTTCGGGTGTTGTCTTGCTCGAATGGAGAAGCCAGGAAGAATTGTGTACATTGAAATCGCCCGTAATAACGATTTCAGTGCGAGGATACAAGGAAACAATTCTTTGAATGGAGTCGGACAGTGAGTCAAATTTGTTAGCAGTTGAAACCCTGTCCAAATTTGGGCTTCTATAAAGGAAACAGTAATGGATGATGTGCTTTTTAACGGAAAATTTGAACCACATAAAATTAAAGAGAGGATTTAAAAAAGAGCTGTACTGTGGTTGAAATTGGTAAGCAACATCACTTCTGATATAAACGGCGAGGCCATGGTGGAGAAGGAATAGTGGCACTAGGTTATACCCTTGAATATAAAATTCAGTAGGATCGGTAGCCTCACCTACTTGGGTTTCACTTAGTGCCAGAACAGCTGGCCTGTTTAAAACAGTGTGGAGGTACGTCGACAGAAAATTCATTCATAACCCACGAATATTACTGTAATCGACCCTGAAATTCTCAGCCATTGCAATACTTAAAGATTTCAAAACTAAAACAGAAGAAGATAATTCAATTGAATCTCAGACTTCGTTTCGACTCAAAAAATTATTGGAAAAACATTGGGACGCTTTCACAGGCAATGCACTCCAATCACAGTATCACGACGAATATTGCAATCTTATATATGCCGAAGTACTATTTTGAAGATAGTATTTCACGTGAAATGATAAATTTATTATTCAAAGCAAGATGTGGTCTGCTGAACTTAAATGCTAAAGCTTATAGTAATGAAACTCTAGGACTATGCACTATTTGTAATCTAGATGCCACAGAAAAAACCTACCACTTTATTGCTGTTTGCCCGATCTACAGATGATACCCTAAAAAATATCTGGGAAGTGAAATACTATAGACCGTTCATCATTCCTCAATTTAGTTAAACTCGCTTATCTTTGCTCTTAATGTAAACACATTTTTGAACCTGACAGATAACTTAAAATAAGTTATTGTCAAATTTAATTTTAAAGACCAGCAATGTAATGAATAGAAAATAAAATTATTTTATCTATTTTTGTATGTTAAGTTTTTATATTTCAATTTTCTTATAACTACTTACTATCTATCTATGTTTCTGTCTATTCATTTGTAAGTAACTCATGCCATAAGCAGTGTATTTTTTTTGTAAAATAAAAGTAGTTTGTTAACAATTTCCACCAAAATATTTCAATAGTAAACAATTAATTAAAAAAAATAAATCACTGCTACGCAGATTCCCCGCTAGTAGTTGATGCTGCCCCTAGTTATGTTGGAACACGCGTGAAGTTGGCTACTGGCGGTCCATATGTAATACGTCAATGGGAAATGCATTGACGTATTAGATATGGACCAATCTGAATCTTTTCTAGCGGTGTGTCAATCTAATAAATCTATATACTGAGATATATATATATATTGAGATCAGTGGTCCATTTCTAGTACGTCCATTGACGTATTAGATATGGACCGCTAGTAGACAACTTCACGCGTGTTCCAACATAACTTCTAGCGGTTCGTCTTTACAGCGGCAAAGTATAGCAACAAAGGAATTAGAAGAAGATGTTCCCGAAAATAAAACAAAACTTTTGATGCTTTTGATGACAAACACGAGGAAGCAATTATCAATGACGATTTTGTGTGAGAAAAAAACAAGAAATGCCAAAAATCCATATAATATTAAATCAGTGGTAATGAGATAATTAGTTGTTTACCATATTACCGATGTAAGAACCAAGCGCATACCAGCTCATTTAGTTGAAACAACTTTTAGACAGCGTTTGTATGGAAATTTCAACCGACTGGCGGTCCATATATATTACGTCAATGGGGAAATGTATTTTAATAGAGTTCTTAAAGAAATGGCTATTTAGAAATATATATATTTATTTTCTCTCTTACTCCAAGGCATCAAAAAACGTCAAACGAAATCCTTTGTTGGAAAACAAACCAAAAGTTGTGATTTTTGCAAGGAAAAGAGATCGGTCTTCTACAAAATAAAAAGAAAAATTATTTTGGACTAGAATTTCTTATTATTTTTTGCTACTAACAATTAACAAATAGTTTCTTAGTGTTTTAAATAATAATTCTACTATAAATAGTGGAAGTATTAGTGTTAATACGGGATTGAAGTGCGAGATTGTACTCCGCCAGTACAAAATGCGATTGTTTTCCATCAAAGGATTTAGCTGTCAATTTTTTTCTTGATTCGATATTTGACTCTGACGTATTCAGATACTTCTCTATTGGTTTGACAAGTGAGGTCGAAACTTTTTGACAACCAGTATGAACTTCATATACACTAGCAGTGAGTTGAGTTAAGGTTGAATTGAGGCCAAAGTTAATTTATAACGAGAAGTAACAGCGCCACGAATATGTCAAACGTGGTAGTTTCGCGGAATTTTTAAATAAGTTAAAAATGGAAGTACGGAGAGCCGCAGTAGTCGAGTTTGTGATCAAAAGGAAAGATACTCTAGTGCTAATTTCGTCTACCAGTCCCACAGGTCAACTTTACCAAGCTACAATCAATCACTGGTCTCAATATATAACTGGATAGCGTATTCCATACAATGCATAACAGTTTTTGTGAAGCAAATTGAAGATGACACTTCGTGGATTTTATCAATATTTTGACATTTGTTTTGAAAAAAATACCATCAACTGCGTCATTTCATTTCTTTAGTTCGATTAATAATATTCTAATTTTTTTGCGTTGTGAATACGAAGTGACTGCACGTTCGAGTTGTTTAGTCTAAGAAAATTGCAACCAGAAAATTAGTTGCCAATTCTATTTTGTGTGATTTATCAAGATGCCACAACTCCAGAAACCAGCTCCTGTATTTTCTGGAACCGCTGTCATTAATGGCCAGTTCAAAGAATCTCCCTAAAAGATTACAACGTGGTCCTCTTCTTCTATCCCTTGGACTTAACCTTTGTCGGAACAACCGAGATTTTTGATTTGTCTGACTGCGTAAAATTCTTTCAAATGCATGGTGCTAAGGTTATGGGCTGCTCGACCGATACGCATTTCAAACTTCACCCATTTCTATTAACATATCACGCAAAGAAGGAGGACTTGGTCAGAAAATTCCATTGCCCGCTGATAAGTCAATAAAAGTGTATTGGACGAATAGAGTAGTGTTCCTTTCCGAGGATTAATCATCATTAATAGTGAACAAACTTGCGTCAAATTACTGTAAATGATTTGACTGTTGGACTCAGTGTAGATGAAACTCTTCGTCTGGTACAGGCCTTCAAATATACCGATGAAAACGGTGAAGTTTGATTTTAGCCGAGAAATGTGAATGTCTACTATAACTATTGCAAATACATGGTAAGTTAATTTTGTTTTCCATTTGAATTTCCTGGACTCATTTTTTCTCCCATCAGGTGAATACTTCAAGCTCACTTCAAGAGCTGACTAATGAAAATAGAGCTATCTGTAACGACTCCTGTCGGACAAGCTTGTAGCATCGTGACAGTTCTAAAGTAATATCTAGAAAATAATCTAACATACTTGTTTTTTTTTAGGTTCTTCATGATCTCCATCATTTAGGAGCTGATTTGTGACAAATCTCGAAATCTTGAAATGATTTGATTAAACTGTCACACAAACCACAAATGGCTATAAACAAGTGGAAATACTCCACTTTTTTTAATTACTTTTAACTAATTAATTTTTTAATTAATTAATACCGACATTGATGCATTTGTATGCAAGGCAGACAATGTAACTGGTGTTGAATGGACTGGATCAGCATGTGACTGTCGTGCATCGAATAAAACTTGTAAGCCAAACTTGGTTCAGGAGAAATTTGCTCTGGACATCGCGAGTGCGAATGTGGTATTTGCAAGGTTTTGGTTGACGCCTATTATCTTCACTTACTTGAATACCATCGCAATCAGAAGTTCTATGAATTGAATGGAGTGAGAAATCTGCCATCTTCTGAGATCGAAAAACGCATATACGTATACAATTCACAATGTTGGACATTAACGTACATATAAGAAGTATGAAAGCAAATTGAACGCAACTGAGAAGAAGATGTTTCGCATGACAGCAGGAGTAACAAAGCTGGATCGAATCAGAAGGAATAAGATCCGAAGAAGCTCTCACTTGAGATGTACCATCGTTGATAAACACAGCAAAAAAAAACCTAGCTCTGGTACTGCCATGTGATTAGGAGAGACGCTGAGAACCCCGTCCAAAAGTCACTTTCATTCAACTTTCTGGTACAATCGCGAAAAAAGAAGGCCCTTGGGCCTGGTAAAAACAAATGCACCAGCATTCAGTAGGCCTCAAATATTGAACAGCAGTAGGTGTGTTGGGTGGAAGAAGTAATATCCTTTGGAGTCACTACAGCAAACGGTTTAAGAACAACCTTTCTTTCTGGGATGTTTACTGTTGCCGCTGCTCATGTGAATCGTTTTTCGACTTTGGGAGATTGAACAATTTTTATCATTAAATTTATCACAACCTTACTTTAATACACATTTTAAGATATTTATTCAGTACTAAAGCAACGAATTGCGTTAATTTTTACTTTGTACAAAAATATTTGTCATCTCAAGAAAAAAAAAACAAAACAAAACGCCATTTTGAGTATTCTGACATTTGTTAAACTGTTATAGTGGTATACTGTTATCCAAATTTGGTGACTTTTTAGTAATATAACACATCTTCAAATTGCTTCAACTTTTTGTTATGTATCCGCTATCCAGTATATATATAACTTTTTTTTAAGCAAATTAAAGATGACAGATGGTGGATTTTATCATAATTTGACGCCTACTTTGGGAAAAAGAAAAATATTTGAATTTTTTGAACCAAAGGGCGGTAAATAAAGTTAAATAATAAAAATAATAATAATAAAAAGGAAAATGGACAAATACACAATAAAGGTAAATGAAATAAGTAAAACATACAGATTATTATCTGTTTTGTTTTACAGGTGTTCAAGGGTATCTTAAACTGAGAAACCCGTCTTAAATTAAATGCAGCACCAATCAAAGCTACATTGTGTACATCCGATTCGATAAACAAATATTCTTTTGAATTTACTAAAACCTTTTTTGAAGAACTTCTTAAGAACCCAATTAAAAGAATAGTTAACAAATATTGTCTGAACAAATTTTCCTTTTTATTGATTTGATGAGATAAAATAAAATTAAAGATTGATACAGAAAAGTGATTTCTTGAAACAGTTTCTTTTCATGTATGTTAAGTTTTGTGATTGGATGATGCAAGTGAAAAGACAGACATTTTATTCCTAAGCTACGGAATGCAGTGCCTGGATGAATCGACTCGTTATCCTTTCGTTTATTTGATTTAGCACAGGGTATATTATGCTTCTGTCATGTGGTGGTGGTGGGCATGGATACATGCGAATGTGTTAACAATTTTGTTGTAAGTCAAATTTTATAAAAACTAGAACAAAAAGAATAAAAAATTGAAAAGCGTTGAAAGCAAGAACATTTATGCTGCTTAGGCAGCACTGCATATTAAATAGCCATCACTGGCAATCATCATCTGCATTTAATTATATTAGAAAGAGATGCTTTGATTGATATGTATATCTTATTACATTACATCTTTTCATTTTCTGATTTTATAAAGTTGTTTGTTTTCTTTTTTGACCCGAGTTTATAACAATTGGCGACGAGGAAAAGTCATCCATAATAAGAACGAAACGAAGTTTTTTTTTTTTTGTTCTTCAAAAAGTTTTTTGCTAAGAATCGTCATCATTGTGCGACCCCATTTTTTTTTTTTTTTTTTTTTTTTAAATACACTATCAGATCTATTTTCAAATGGAGCTTAAAACAATCATGCACATAAATACAACATAAATACAATATTACAATACAATACAGAAACAATTATGATCGTGGAGCACTGGTTCTAAAGAGATTTTTAAATTATTTCTATTTAAATTAAAGTCTATCAGGCTCTCATTCAAGTTATATAACTTAATCATCCGTGTGAGAGGCTCATGCAAAAGTTCAGATCTTCGCAGGTGGTAAGATTCAGCGCGGTAGTTTAAGCCAATAGAAGCTAACAGGTCCGAAGCATCAATTTGTACGCTGACAAGTTGATAAAGAAAAAATAAATCATTATTTACCCTTCGTTGGTATAAAGATTGAATCTGCAAAAGCTGTATCCGATGTTGATAAGGTGGCAGATTATAAGGATCAGCCCAGGAAAGGCCTTTAAGAGCAAAGCGAATAAACTTATGCTGCACTGATTCAATACCATTCTTAAGGATTTCATAAAAAGGAGCCCATACTTGTGAGGCAGATGAGGTCTAACGTAGCAGTTGTACAATGAAAGAGTAACGTACGGATCGCTAAATTCTTTTGCCCACCTATGAATCCAAGCATAGAGTTCGCTTTATTTACCATAAAACTAGTATTGTTAAGTTTTATCTAGGTTCGTTTTATCAAATAAAACTTATTTCTTATACTTGTTTTAATACAACTCACTTTACGTCTTTTCACTTTTAATTCCACTTAATATTTCAAAACACTCTTTATTTCAATTTTACTTTCTTTAGTTTTGAATTCAAACTTTATCACTTTCAAATTACCGACTTTTACACGAATGATTTAAAATTCAAACTGACTTCTTGCCGCATGGTGCGCTCGTATTTATAGTGGCTGCACCATTCAGCACTCCGCTCTAGAATCTTCTAGTACAGTGCCAGTCAGAGCCTTCTGGAGCTTTCTAGTCTATGGTCTTTCGTTAAAAAATGGGGTTTCGTTAACTTTGTTGTGGCTGTCACTTTAAGTTGGAATCACAATGGTGAGTTTACGCATCGTAAAACAAAAAAATAGAACGGAGAACATCTTATAGAACAGGTTACATTGCCCTCCTCCTAAGATTGTTCCCTCCCAACAATTTCTTCACCATCTTCTCCAATGTAGCGGTATAGCCGGTCAATGTGAACAACTTTTGGCTTGCCTCTTAGACCTCGCTGAATTCGATAAACCACATCATTGATCCTTTTAAAAACACGATAAGGTCCTTCCCAGTTTTGTTGAAGTTTTGGTGACAGTCCTTTTGTCGATGAGATGATTATACAGCGACGCTAGATCTCCCTCATGGAAAGGTTTTGTTGTGGCGCTTGCATAATATCGTGTTTTCATTCGGTCAGTAGCTAGCTTTATTTTCCTGTCATGGATGTCAGTGAGTTTTTCCTTTAGGCAATCCACGCATTCCTCTTCTTTTCGTTTTTCGCCCATTGGACATCCGAATATAATTTCGCTAAGCAACCGGATATTTGTACCGAATACAATTTCTGATGGAGTGTGACCAGTTGTGCTGTGCACCTCATTTCAGTATGCCATTAAAAATAGAGGAATGTGTTGGTCCCAGTCTCGTTTGAAGTCACCTACTACTTTGCAAAGGTGTTCTTTTATAGTCCTGTTGAAACGTTCAACCATTCAGACTGCGGATGAAGTGGTGTTGTTCTCGTCTTCTTGATGCCAAGGAGCGAACAGACCTCTTGAAAAATTTTGGATTCGAAGTTTCTTCCTTGGTCAGAATGGAGCTCCATAGGAACACCGAACCTGCTGATCCAATTGTACACAATCTGATCCACAACTGTCTTCGCTTCTTGGTTTGGAATAGCAAACGCCTCAGGCCACTTGCTGAAGTAATCCATGACAGCAAGAATGAATCGGTTTCCACTGTTAGACTCAGGAAATGGGCCTGCAATATCGATGGCAATTCTTTCAAAAGGTGCTCCAACGTTGTACTGTTGCATCTTACTCTGTAGTTTTCTGCCTGGTCCCTTGGTGGCTGCACAAGTGACGCATTTTCTGCACCATTTTTCCACATTGTCTTTTGCATGCAGCCAGTAGAAACGTTCTCGAATTTTCTCCAGAGTTTTGTTGATACCCAAATGGCCTACAGAAGATCCATCATGCATCTTACGTAGAATTTCATTAACCTTTGTCTGGCTCACAACAAGCTACATCACATAGGTTTTGCCATCTTAGGATTCCCATCTTCGTTTGAGCATTGTGCCCAATAGGCTTTGAGGGTCGGACTTTTATCAGAAATGTCTCCCCATTCTGGTTTCTCTTCATGTTCTTTCCATGCAAGAATGGGTTCGATGTCCAAATCTTCATGCTGAGCAATCCTGATTTCCTTGTTACTCCAGTCCCCAATGGGTTCAACTCTTGTTCGCTGTATGGCAATAGATTCCTTTTCTCCCTGGCGATTGCAATGCTTGCAGTCTTGGTTACATGGTCGACGAGATAGGGCATCTGCATTCGAGTGTAGTTTTCCTTTTCGATGTTGGATTTCATAGTCATATGTCTGAAGTCTCGCGATCCAACTGGCTACTTGTCGTTTTGGGTTTTTAAAATTTAAAAGCCATCATAGTGCTCCATGGTCCGTCCGTAAAAGGAACCCCTGTCCATATATGTATTTATGACAGTACTTTGTGGCCAAAACCAAAGCAAGAAGTTCTCTTCTGGTTACGCAGTAATTTCTCTCTGTCTTTGAGAGCACCTTGCTGAAGTATGCTACTACTTTTTCTTGACCGTCATGAACCTGGGAGAGAACCTATTCCGAAATTGCTTGCATCTGCATCGATTATAAACTGTTTTCCAGGAGTTGGATAGGTTAACACTGGAGCATCACAAAAGCGTCTTTTAAGTTCCTTAAAGCTTTTCTCGCACTCATTTGACCACTTGAATTGTTTTGCTTTTTCTGTGAGTTGGTGCAAGCTTTTGGCGATTCCGGCAAAATGCTTCACAAATCGTCGGTAATATGTAGCTGGCCCAAGAAAACTTCTAAGTTGATGCTTGTCTTGTGGATTTGGCCAGTTATTCACAGCTTCCACTTTCTCGGGATCAGTTCTTACCCCTTGAACTCCAGCCATCGCATCTTGAGAATCGCTTATCTTAGGCAGAGGATAACTGTCCTTCTTGGTGACATCGTTCAACCTTCGGTAGTCCACACAGAATCGAGTACTTCCGTCTTTCTTTTTGACTAGTACGACTGGTGATGCCCAAGGACTTTTTGAATTCTTGATTAAACCATCTTTCTGCATTGCCGATATCATTTTAGTAACTTCGTCTTGTTTGGCTAAAGGCAGGCGCCTTGCTGGTTGACGGATCGCCCTTGCATCACCAGTATCGATTCGATGCTGTACAAGTTGTGTTCGTCCTTATTGCCCGTCTTGTGAAGCGAAAATATCAGCGAACTCTTGTAGAAGGTTTCCAGCAACTCTTAGCTGCTATTGATTCGAGATAACAGCAGTTAAACATTTTTCTCTTCAAAGCAATGACTTTATCTGGATTCACTGATTTTTGGAGATGTTCTTCGGTTACCTTTGTCATTGCCGCTACAGGGTCACATTTACCGACAACTTCTCCTTTTCTAAACTTGATCTCATATGGTTTGATGTTAAGTTTTCGTAATGGCACCATGTCTTTCCCACGATGTAATTTTGGGAGCAATGCTCAGAGTTTGGTTATATCATGAGGTATCGATGGCTCCCAGAATCATCTTTGATGTTTGTCCAAACAAAGACTTCTGACGAAGGAGGTAGGAACATATCTTCTTTGATGATTGCTTTTATCGATGATGAGTTTTGATTGCCATTAACCATTGGAATCTCTATATTTCGGTATTTAAGAACTTGGTTACCAATATCG
Organism: Baccha elongata; assembly: GCA_951217065.1. NCBI lineage: Eukaryota > Metazoa > Arthropoda > Insecta > Diptera > Syrphidae > Baccha > Baccha elongata. The sequence continues at coordinate 207,508,385 of OX578272.1, forward strand.
AGAGTAATTTCATGCTTTTTCATAAAGTCGATTCCAATAATGCACTCATCGCATGTATCTGCCCCTAGAAATAGATGTTCAAACTCTAGTTCTGCCAAGCAGATCCGAAGACGGACTTCTCCGTACACAACAATAGCTGTTGGTGTTATTTAACCATGCCATCTTGACCAAGTCTCTTCGTACAATGGAAGAGGTGGCACCGGTGTCGATGGTAACCACGTACTGCTTGTTGTTAATAGCTGCTTCCACAGCTAGACTTTTATTGTTTCGTTTAGTCTGCGAGACTTGGATGATGTTTCTGGGGCCATAGATACCAGAAACCAGCTCCTGCCCCTCGAAGTTGGTTCTTATTCGTTTCCCTGCTAGGAAACTTGACGAGGTTGGGCGTTGGTCTTGTATCGGATTTGTCCATCTTGACGGTTGTTCTGGAATGCCATTCTTTGGCAAGAGCATTCTTCTATAGCAAGTGTTCGTTTTCCAAATGTTCGTACTGCTCTCTGGAGATTAATGTCAGACAAGGCACGAACAAATTCTTCTGCGGCGAATTGGTTTATGATTTCTTCGCCCGCAGTTGGATATTGCAAGTGAACTAGTCGTTCGATACGTTTCTGAACTCTGGTGTTTAGTTGAACTCTAAATACTTATTGCATATGGCTTCTCCAAAGCGTTTTTCAATGGCTTGTGAAAGTGCACTAAAGTTGCCATGCATCTCTGTATTTTTTCCGTTTTTACTGTTTCAAACACATCAGTAAACATTATACTTAAGCAATTTAAATCCAGAAAATAAGTTTAAAAGGTATAGAGTCTCTTTTTAATACTGATGCTATAAACGCGCAAATGTAAACAAAATAATTTTTCATTGTTTTCATAATTTAAAGATTGTTTTTGCTAATAACTTTAACTGTTGGCGCAAAATTATAGTCGATTTAACTCGAAACTAAAAGCAATTTAATGTGAAACTTGGTTAAAAATAAATTTTTCCGTATTATAAACGGCATAAAGTATACATTTTCTTAATGAAGTTGTCTAACTATAAAAACAGCAAACCTTAGCATTATATTTTACATGCAGCACAATAAAATCTCTGATAGATTGACAGCTCACTCTCTCGAAATCGCTTTTGTGGAATGTAACTACGCACAAATACTGCATAAATTCATCAACAACCCCTTTCAATGGAATAAATAACTGGAAGTTAAAAAAAGTGTTTATTCTTGAGTAAAAGTTAGACAACTGTTCTAAAATTGAAATAATGTTAAGTGGTGTGACGTTAATTCCTTAAATATAGGTTGACTATAATTTAAAAATCATGTGGAAGTTTCAAACTTTGCTCGTAGGATGTCGTTACTATCAACTTGTGTTTTTTTACTCTAGTAGCAATTATTCTTGAGTTAAAAGGCAAGAGAAATAAAGAAAAACAAATACAAATGTATACAGAAAAAATTTGTTCGGTTGGGGTTGAGGGATGTTCGTTACGTGGAATTATTGCAATAATAATTACTCGATATGATCATTTCGCGACATCTACTTCGGTTTTTTTTTTATATTGAACACGCACTAAAGGGGTTATGAATACCCTTATAATGATTAAACACAGTGCGACCAATTAGGAAATGAGGATAGGATTAGAAAGGAGAAACCGATGCACATTGGTTTTGAATGTCTGCAGACTGTAATGAGTGGGAAATACTGTGTCTGGTAAAGCATTCCACATTCGCGTAGTACGGCTAAGAAAGAATCTCTGTACCTAACAGTACGTCCGAAATTGGGCTCAAGGGTAAACTGATGGGCATTCCTAGCAGTACGGGTATTACGGTTGAATTGTTTAAGGGGAGGAATGCAACTGCCTATTTCACTAGAGCATTGTTTATAAAAATAACGATAAAACAATGACAGGCATGAGACCTTGCGGCGGTGTTCAAGAGAAGCAAATGTCTCAGTAAGAGAACGATCTCCTATCATTTTTAAAGCTCTTTTTTCAATTCTATCCAGAAGACTCAAGTACGTTATTGGGGCTCCACCCCAAATATAAGAGTTATACTCAAGGTTGGGACGAATAAAAGCTTTGTAAATTGTAGCCAGATCAGAAGGGGTAAAAAACTTCTTGCATCGTCCGAGAAAACCTAAACACATCTGCATCGATTATAAACTGTTTTCCAGGAGTTGGATAGGTTTACACTGGAGCATCACAAAAGCGTCTTTTAAGTTCCTTAAAGCTTTTCTCGCAAAACAAATACAAATGTATACAGAAAAAATTTGTTCGGTTGGGGTTGAGGGATGTTCGTTACGTGGAATTATTGCAATAATAATTACTCGATATGATCATTTCGCGACATCTACTTCGGTTTTTTTTTATATTGAACGCGCACTAAAGGGGTTATGAATACCCTTATAATGATTAAACACAGTGCGACCAATTAGGAAATGAGGATAGGATTAGAAAGGAGAAACCGATGCACATTGGTTTTGAATGTCTGCAGACTGTAATGAGTGGGAAATACTGTGTCTGGTAAATCATTCCACATTCGCGTAGTGCGGCTAAAGAAAGAATCTCTGTACCTAACAGTACGTCCGAAATTGGGCTCAAGGGTAAACTGATGGGCATTCCTAGCAGTACGGGTATTACGGTTGAATTGTTTAAGGGGAGGAATGCAACTGCCTATTTCACTAGAGAATTGTTTATAAAAATAACGATAAAACAATGACAGGCATGAGATCTTGCGGCGGTGTTCAAGAGAAGCAAATGTCTCAGTAAGAGAACGATCTCCTATCATTTTTAAAGCTCTTTTTTCAATTCTATCCAGAAGACTCAAGTACGTTATTGGGGCTCCAGCCCAAATATAAGAGTTATACTCAAGGTTGGGACGAATAAAAGCTTTGTAAATTGTAGCCAGATCAGAAGGGGTAAAAAACTTCTTGCATCGTCCGAGAAAACTTAAACACTTAGCAGCATTTTTGGCGATGTCAAATATATGATCACTCCACAGCAAGTGGTTTGTGATGCACATACCTAGGACCGATAGTTGTTCAATCTCCTCGATGCAAGTACCATCCATAGATAGTGGCATTGGGGGAGGATTACGCTTTTGCGACAGTAGGCAGCATTGAGTTTTCGAAGCATTAAATTCTACATGGTTTTTAAATCCCCATTGAACAATGCTGTCAAGATCAGAATTTAATGAGCTTATCATACGCTGCCGTTGGTAGTCCACATCCGAAGAACAAGGATGAGAATCTAAAAACGAATATGAAAAGCAGAGGGTACTGTCATCAGCGAAACAATGTAGTGGGTTAGAAGTTTCAGACAAAAGATCATTTATAAAAATAAGGAAGAGCGTCGGAGACAAAACGGAGCCCTGGGGCACACCAGCATTTATTTTGTGGATATCAGATTTAAACCCGTCCAATACTACTTGAATTGAACGGTCCGAAACGTAATTTCTAACCCAACAAAGAAGAGATTCATCAATACTTTCCCCTTTCTCTTACAATCGCATAGCTTAGCATGTGTATCAAATTGCATTGGTTTTATAGCTAATGTAATTGATACACAGGCTGCGTCATCGTTGTTAACAGATTGTTGACAAAAAAATGTTACTGTTTTGCATTAACAGGGCCGGATTCGATTCTTGTCACTACTAAGGCATAACACTAGTGGTGGCGTGTATCGAATAGCATTCTGTGGTTCAACTCAGTAATATTTTTTTTATAGTCTTTGTCTGTTTTGGTTTTTGTTAGTCTTTTATTTGCAACGGCTGGAAATTTCAGGGTAGATTATTGTAATATTCGTGGGCTTAGAGCGAATTTTCTTTCTGTGTACTCCCATACTGCTTTAAACAGGCCAGCTGTATTGGCACTAAGTGAAACCCAAGTAGGTGAGGATTCCGATCCTACTGAATTCTTTATTCATGGGTATAACTTGGTGCCATTATTCTTTTCCCACCATGGTCTCGCCATATACATTAGGAATGATGTTGCTTATTAGTTTTTGCCACAATATGGTCTCTGCACCAATTCTTTTTTCAATTTTATGTGGTTTAAATTTTCCGTGAATAAGCAAATCATTCACTATTGCTTCCTTTATCGAAGCCCCAATCTAGACAGAGTGTCAACTTCTCGTGAATTTGATGCTTTGTCTGATTCCATCCAAAGAATTGTTTCGTCCTATCCTCGCACTGAAATCGTTGTTACTGGCGATTTCAATGTACACAATTCTTCATGGCTTCAACATTCGGGCCAGGCAACACCAGAAGGAGTGTGTGCTGAGATCTTCGCTGAGTTAAACCACCTAACTCAGTTGGTCAACGAGCCCACTCGAATATCGGACGTGGTAGGTCAAGCAGAAAACACTCTTGACTTGTTTCTTACCTCTGACCCTGGTAAGTAGACTATTAGTGTTCTATCTCCTCTAGGCACATCTGACCATTGTGTCATATCAGCAAATTTCTCGTGTAAAAACTCTCCAGTTAAAGAAAGAGCTCCTAAGAGAACCGTTTGGCAATACGAGAAAGCCAACTGGGACGATCTCAATAATTATTTTAGGATCTTTAACTGGTCACTATGCTTCCTCGATAGTGACGTTGACGCCAGCGCTGATATGATCACAAGTTTGATTCTCATGGGAATGAGAACTTTTATCCCGAATAGGGTTAAAAGCATCAGACCTAAGGAAAACGCATGGTTCGATGCGAGCTGTAAAGAGGTTATTAGGGTCAAGAAGGTAAATTTCCGTTGTCTTAAAGCCAATCCAACTGAGGAAAACCGAAATAAGTTCAAACAAGCCAGGAAGGCCTGCAACGCCCATATTCGACGGACCAAATTTCTACATGACCAAAAATTACGGCAAAAAATACTGCAATGTCCCAAAGGCAGTAAAAATTTTTGTTCATTTGTAAAAAATATGAGGAATTCTTCCTCTTCCTCGGTTCCTACGCTCGTTGTGAATGACACTCCATTTGTTAGCTCTCTAGAGAAAGCTAATCTCTTTGCTAGGCAGTTCGCCGCCAATTCAACGCTGCCAGTGAGTGTTATGACTCCGCCTGTACTTGAGCGAGTTAGTGATTCTATGGGGCAAATCTTTTTTCGCACTCGTACTGTAGCGAGAGTCCTAAAAGATCTTAACACACATAAATCCGCTGGTCCGGATGGTATCCCCGCTATTGTTCTAAAGAGGTGTTCTTCAACGCTGGCAAAACCACTGCGTAAGCTTTTCCATCTGTCCTACTCCTCAGGTCTCGTTCCGAGCGGATGGAAAACTGCATTTGTCCAGCCTATTCCCAAAAAAGGCGAATCTTCCTCACCGTCTAATTACCGACCGATTGCACTTACGTCCCTTCTTTCCAAGGTCATGGAAACGCTGAATAATTGTCAGTTCCAGAAATATCTCGAAGATCGAAAGCTTCTTAATGACCGACAATACGGCTTTCGTAGCAATAGGTCCACAGGTGATCTCATGGTTCATCTTATCGAACAGTGGAACAAATCTTTACATCGTTTTGTAGTGTAGTGTCCACCGACAGGCATCACTGTGCGTTACTTTAATATGTAAACCCTACTACTTATGTGCACAATTGTCATTCTGTATATTAATATAATCTGACAGCCATGAGTCAGTTAGTTAGAATTTAGACACGGCATTGATCATTCACTCTCTTACAAATTTATATACCTAGTAAATAAAGATTAACTGTTCAATTTATTAACCGCTTGTTACTGATATTTCATTTGGCGACGAGGTTTTTTTTTTTTAAAAAAAAGTTAATTTTCTTAAGTGTGATTGAAGTATCAATTAAATGGCAAACACCGAGCTTGTAGAAGCTTTTTCAGACCTGTTAAGGCAACAGCAATCATGGATGGAGAATATGCTTGCAAATCAGAATGACGCTATGGCAAAAATTTCTCGTGGATCGAATGACAGTGCAAATTCATCTGGTTCAAATCATATACCCATTTTTCCTCCATTTGATAAACGCAAGCAGTCGTGGTCATCTTTCGTTGATCAGCTAAATCAACATTTTAAAGCTTATAATGTTGAAGAAGAAGGCCAGAAAAAAGCATTTTTCTTATCATGGTGTGGCCCTGAAATGTACGAGCTCATTAGAAATCTGTTTGCGCATAAGAAAGTTGAAGATTTAGAGTTTTCCCTAGTCATTGCTAAGCTTACGGTGCATTTTGCTGATAAAACACATGTGCTTGCTGCCCGTTATGCTTTCTTTCAATTGCGAATGAAAGAAGACCAAACATATGCAGACTGGGTGGCAGATTTACGGGGTGCTGCTAGAGATTGTGAATTTTTGTGTGACAGAGAAGAATGCAAACAACCGTTTGTAGAAAATCTGATTAGAGACATAATTGTTTTACATACTCCACACGACACAGTCCGCTCAGCTGCTTTGCAAAAATCGAATCCTAGCTTCGACGATGTTGTGAAGATAGCGGAAACATATGAGTCGACACAAAAATCCGTATTGACTATTAAAGGTGATAACAGTGCATCTCAGACAGTTAATCATGTTGAAACCCAATATAAAAAACAACGTGCACGCTCTAGAGGTCGTTCATGTTCAGATTTTAGAAGTTCAAACTCAAAGCCACAGTGGTCTTCAAAGTATCGAAAAGAAACTAAACGATCTTGTCCTGGTTGTGGGGTAAGACACACCCAACTTCAATGTCCAATGCGTGAAGCTGAATGCAGGGTTTGCAAAAGAAAAGGTCATATATCCGTGTGCTGGCAAAGTCGTAGAGGTAAAGAATGCGACAGTGAAAAAATCGATCAAATTCTAACTCTTAAAGAAGAAGGCACCGATGTAGCTAGGCATGGAAAGCAATTTTTTGGCAAATTGTTAGTCAATAAGGTCGAGCTAGACTTTCAGATTGACACAGGTGCCACGTGCTCTATGATAGGCTTGCGAGCATATAGACAGCTTAAAAATCCAGTTTGTATTAATACTCATAAGGTGTTAAGGGCTTATGGAAATCATGCGGTTCCCGTGAAAGGTTATATTCACGTGCAGGTTGAGTTCAGAGGCAAAGAACATACACTTGAGTTGTTGGTAGCAGACACACATGAAGGTGGAAACATTTTGGGCATGGATTGGTTTGACGTGTTGGATTTTCAAGTGAGTTGTTGTGATACTATTTTTTTCTCGAATGCTAGCAATGAAGATGAAATCGAATTAAAAGCATGTATAGAAAATATTTGTAGCCAGTTCACTGATGTGTTTGATAGTAGTCTAGGTTGTTGTAAGAACTACTCAGCTAAATTATATGTCAAAGACAATGCTAGACCAAGATTTTTCAAAGCTCGCCCTACTCCATTTGCTTTAAAAGCTAAAGTAAAAGAGGAGTTAAATAGATTAGAAGCAGCAGGAATCATACGCCCGATTGATTCAAGCCAATGGGCTGCTCCAATAGTCGTTGTTAAGAAGTCGTCTGGTAACGTAAGAATCTGTGGAGATTTTAAGATAACAATAAATCCAGAACTTGAAGTAGACAGCCATTATATTCCTCGTGTAGAAGAGATTTTCCACAAGCTAGAAGGAGGTGTCTATTTTTCGAAGATTGACCTTAGCAATGCATACTTTCAAATACCCCTCGAGAAGGAATCCAGGAAGTACACTGTAATCAACACAGATTTTGGCTTATTTGAGCATCTCAGGTTACCGAATGGAGTTGCTAGTGCTCCATGCATGTTTCAAAAATTAATGGATCAAATCATTGCTGGAATGGATCATTGTGCCGCTTTTATTGACGATTTTATAGTTACAGGCCGTAACAACAAAGAGCATGCAGAAAACGTCAAGATGATGAAGAAGAACTAAAGCCTTACTTCTTGCGGCGATTCGCTTTAACTCGCCAAAATGGAGTTTTACTTGAGCAAGGAAATGATATGTCCAGGGTGATCGTTCCTCTTAAGCTGAGAAAAAAAGTGTTATCCATGTTGCATGCTGGCCATTGGGGAATAGTGAGAACAAAGCAGTTAGCTCGTCGACATTGCTGGTGGCCTGGAATCGACCATGAAATTGAATTGTTATTACAACGATGCGAAACCTGTCAACAGAATGCTGCTAACCCGCGACAGGAGTCAGTCGTTCAGCAACCGTGGAAGTGTGCACATCGTTGGCGAATTTCATAGTGGAAATTTTACATAGAGGCGCGAGTGCTAATAGTAGTGATTTAGTTCTACCAAAACCAAGTGGCAAGTTAGCCTAGGTGGTAGAGGAGCAGAATAATTCAGAGTGGAAGGTCGTGGGTTCGATTCTCACCCCGGGCAAGGCCTTTTTTTAAATTATTTCTGGCAAGAGGTTTCTCGGAGAAGAAAACAGCAGCAACAACAAGAAGAGCAGATGGTCAAACCAACGGGGACATCGAAAGATGGTCCCCCAACAACAACAAAAGGTGCTGGAACATCAGGCGATGTAACAGCAAAAGCCGATAAACAGATAGCGGGGCCATCCAGAGGCCATACAACAAATACGGCAGCATCTGCTGGACCTTCAAGGTCAAGAAAAACAACAACAGAGTCATCGGCACGTGTCGAGGCCAAAACCATGAGCATGGCAACAGCCAAAACAACAAGCCCTACCAAAGGCAAATCAACAGGGCCGGCATGTGCCGAGGCAGCTGATCCAAATAAGAGGAGGCGCTATATAAACTACAAGCCGAACCTTGTTGTGAAGAAGCGCATCGGTGATGCAGCCCAGCAAATTGAAGGGCGTGAACGGTCAGCCAAGTCATCGGCTCAGGCCAAAATCCAGAGGCAGCTTGACAGCTCCTCTAACGACGACGAAGACAACAACAACGACAACAAGGGAGAAGACGACGAGGCTGAGGCTGATGTCGTAATCGTCAAAGAGGCTGAAGAAGAAGGATCGAAGATACCAGAGCCAGCCAACGAGATCGCCGGCGTAACAGGCGAAGAAAACGTAGCTGACGTAGATGCCGAAGAAGCCATATCCTACATGTCAGTAGAAGGAGAAGGGCACTACGTCAGTGGCGAGATAGTGGATCTGTCGGAGGAAGAAGAGGACGAACAGATTGAAACATTGACGCAGCAGATTTCCTCGCTCATAGAGTTGGTTGAATCACTAAGAAAGAAGCAGGAAGCGAGAAGGGAGAAGGAGCGCCAAGTGACTCTTGAGCAGCGCACCCGCCAACAAGCGCTCCAAGAGCAACTTGAAGCTACGCAACAACAGAAGCCTCCTCAGGAAAAACGACCACTCCCAGACCAGCAGCAGCCACATAAGCAGCAATCAAAGAAGCAGCCACAACAACAGCTTCACAAACAGCAACAGCCTCAGCAGCCGCAGGCAAAACAACAACAACAACCACAACCACAACAACAACGACAACAGACACAGAAGCAGCAACAGCAGCAGCAACAAACGCAACAGCAACAACCGCAGAAGTCAGAACAGCAGCAGACCCAACAGCAGCCGATGCAGCAGCAGCAGAGACAACAGCAGCAGTCACAACAACAGCAACAGCCACAAGCAAAGAAAGGTAAGGTGCCACCTATAAATACTTACAAAATGGAAATAAAAGAAACTATTGAAATATGTAGGTCGGTCGTAGGCAACAATTTTATAATTAAGCGGCTAAACGCAGACAGGCATTCTATTCAGTGCTCTTCTTTAGAGCACTACAGAAAAGTTAAAGACCTTCTGTCTCAAACTAAAACTGAGTATTATAGTTTCACCCCAAAGGAAGACAAGCTTCAAACAGTCCTCCTGAAGGGTATCGAATCCTCTACGGATCCGCAGGCGCTCTTAGCTGAGCTCCGTCAAGTGGCGAGCGACGATCTCGATTTTATCGGGGTAAGACCGTTTACCACAGTCAAAGCCAGACGGGAGAAACGGAAGTTACCATTCTTCCTAGTTCAACTCTCGCCCCAAAGCAAATTGAGTGGTCTAAGGAATATAACAGTCCTGGATTACCAAGTTGTACGATGGGAGAAATTAAACAAGCAGAAAGACATGCTTCAATGCATGAACTGCCAAGGGTTTGGACACATTGCAGTTAACTGTGGTATGGACCCAGTCTGCGTTAAATGTGGAGATACCCACAAAACAGGGGAGTGTAAACTCGGGCAAGATAGGGTCACAGATATGACCCAGTTAAAATGTGCGCTCTGCCGAGGCTCCGGGCACCCCGCAAACTATCGGGGATGTCCGAAGTTTCAGGAGATAAAGCAAAACAAAGCCCAAAAGAAAACAGTTGAGGTGAGACGCCCTGAAGTACGCCAGACAACAACTTCCGTCAATCCCGCAATTTCCTACGCCCAAATGGCGTCTGGAAAGGGAAAAACGGTACAGCCTCAACCACAGGTAGCCAAACAGGTCCAAGTGCCTACGGCTCCTGTGCCAGAGGCAGATCTGATGCAGGTGTTGCTGACCATTCATGGTCAGTTAACCGACGTGCAAAAACAGATCAGGGAGCAGGTGGCTAGGGTGGATTACCTCTACTCTATTCTGCCGGCAACGCGAAATGGTTAAAGGCGCGCTGCCTGAGCGACCCTTTAAGATCCTAGCTGTGAATGTAAATTCGCTGATTAGGACCGAACGTAGAGCAAACCTCTTTCATTTGCTGCAAGACCAAAGTCCTGATGTGTTTATGGCTAGCGAAACTAAGCTAAACCAGAAACACAAACTGACTAATAAAAATTACAATATCGTAAGAAGGGATCGGCCAAACTCCTCACAAGGGGGTGGGGTCGCAATCTTCATACGAAAGGGTATTAATCATAAAGTTATATATAATAGTGAAGTGCGAAGATTCGGGTTGCTAGAAGCCTGCATCGTTTGCATTCCTCTCCAGCAGGGGAAAAGAATGTACGCAATCGCGGTGTACGCACCTGACGCACCTCAGCAAGCTAATTTTATCGCAGAGCTCGAAAAACTTTTCGAATGCTTAAGACTGAACTTGGATGAGAATTATTATCTCATGGCAGGGGACTTAAACGCCAAACATGTAGATTGGGGAAACCAAATTCAAAATTCTAGAGGGAACCATCTTTTTAATTGGATGGGTCGATACAGTGTTGAGTGTAGGATCGACCTTCTGGCTACAGATAGACCGTCATTTCCGAGAAGTGGTAGTTTTCTGGATCTTTTACTGCTTGACTCACGACTAGTTATAACTGACGCAACAAATCAACAGACAAGAAACTGTTTACGAACGATTGAATACGACAGTGATCACTGCGGACTTGCCACCGTAATACAGCTTCCGAGCGAACTTGTGGAATTGGATGAGTATGTGCCTGTGCACTCTTACAATTTCAGTAAGACGCGCTGGCCACGCTTCTCCAACGCCTTGGCAAGAGAAATACGTTCCGATGACATTTCTCCACCAAATGACAGAAACCTGACGAATCTCGAGATCGACGGGTTTCTGACTCAAATGGATACGACTATAAAACGAACAATGGACAAAACAATCCCAAAATATACGGAAAAAGACTCTACTGGTTTATACAAGAACGCGACAATCGACGCACTACACCGACAAAAAAGTGGACTGCTGACTAGATTGAAACTTCTGTACAGACGATTCACGGACACACGTGATCTGGAGATTAGGACATTGAAGTCGTCGATCAAAAACATTAACGTTCTGATTAGACAAAACTATAGATTATCTATTAATTTATATTGGGATAACAGAATTCGGGCTGTTAATTCTAGCGACCCTAGTATGTTTCCCCAAATAAATAAGATATTTAGAAGAAATGATCAAAACGATCTTCCAGGTCTTAAACTCCAGAGGACAACAGATAACGAAGACGTACTAACGATTGCGGGAATTGATCCGGAAGGTGCCGTTTTCGATGATAATTATTATATGATAGAAGATCCTCAGGAAAAGGTTGAGGCTGTGGGGGCTGCTTTCCAGCAAGTGTATAAGGTGAATGCTAGCATTCGTCCGAATCATGACCTGGAGAACAGAGCCCTACTACACAACTTCTACCTTGGAAATAACATAACGCAATGGCGATCTGAGAACACTGGTTTCACCGGGTTCAATGACGAAAACTTGGCAAACGCCACCATCGCCGAGCGAAATGGACCCAGTTCATTGTTAATTTCGAAGGTAGAACTTCAGTTAATTTTTCAAACATTAAAGAAAAAGAAATCTGCGGGGGTCGATGGTATACCCAACATTGTGTTACGACATCTCCCTGAAGAAGCAATAGACATTTATACCACACTGTTCAACAACGCATTGAATAATGCATATTATCCAGTGAGTTGGAAGACAGCTGTGGTCCATCCTCTCCCCAAAAAGGGAAAGGACAGTTCCAATCCGGCAAATCTTCGGTCGATAAGTCTTCTTCCAAGTATCAGTAAGGTATTCGAAAAGATTCTCAATAGAGCTCTGTTCAAGTGGGCTGAGGACAAGAATATTATTCCAGACAATCAGTTTGGCTTTAAGGCGGGACATGACACTATTCATGCCGCGTCTAAGTTAGTTTCTGATGTTCAATGGAACAAAGCGAAAAATCAATGCACGGGTGCCGTTCTTGTTGATTTAGAGAAGGCTTTCGACACCGTATGGTTAGAGGGTCTTTATCTGAAGCTATCTAGATTTGGCATAAGTAAACCACTGTTATATATGCTTCATGACATGCTCAATGGTAGAAAATTTGTTGTCAAAAGTGGCAATGTAACTTCTACCACAACATTTGATATTAAAAACGGTCTACAGCAAGGAGCTGTGAACTCGCCGATTCTTTTTAGTATTTACACCAGCGATCTGATAGGTAGTCTCACTCATGCGATTGCGTATGCCGATGACCTTGTAGCGTACAGGACGGGTCCAAAAGTTGAAGTCATCAGAATTCTCTTGCAGCGTGACTTCGACAAGATTCAGCGATATTGTGATGACTGGAAGTTAAAAATTAACTTTCAGAAATCAGAAACTATCCTGTTTAGAACCCCTTTGTCTAAGGCTTCTAGGGATACAAGAAAGAACTGGAGAAATCTAGTGATCGTTGGACCAAGTGGACATCCACTGGCGAGTAAAGATGTAGTAAAGTACCTTGGTATCTGGCTAGATCAGTATCTATATTTCAATCGACATATAGATGCTGCTCTGGCCAGAGCTAGGGGAGCGTTTGCTCTGACAAGACGGTTGTTTTATAGCAGCCGCCTTGAAAACAGAGTGAAGGTGATTTGCTACATGGCCCTCATACGGCCGATGATTGCCTATGGGTGCCCTGTGTGGTTTAACGTTGCCCCATCTCAAATGGAAAAGATTCGGGTGTTTGAGAGGCAGTGTCTTAGGACCTGTCTTGGATTACACAGAACACCAGAGTCGGAGTACAAACATTATTATGCCAACGAGGTCTTATACAACGGGGCCAATATAAATAGGATAGATAACTTTTTAATTAAGCTGATTCGGGGTCACATTGCAAGAGCGATGACCTCAGCCAATGGACTTATTTTCGGGGCTTATTACCCCAATGAAGAATATAGTGAGAGCGTTTGTCTTAACGGTTTCATCCCGCCCGAGACATTCCTCTATTTAGACAGTCGGGGGCTGATACAGGATAGATTGGCGGTTCCGTTAATCTACCACGTCGGCCGTAGAACTGTGGATCGGCGAATCCTGTATGGTCGAGACGTCGGCTCTGGGAACGGAGCAGAGCGTCTGCGGTTCAGTAGAGCTGTGCCCCTTCGGGACAAAAGGGACTGTTACAAGCAAGTTCAAAAATACTGGTGGTTGGGTGACCACCTTGATATTGATGGTTAGTCAAAATTTTTGCCTTGGCCGACCCACGTATTTTTAAGTATTAATAGGTATAATTTATGTAGGACAGTGGTGGCACCAAAAAAAAAATAAAAAACACATAAACTGTTTGTGGATATGTGCTTGAGCGCATGCATATGTATATATGTTAATATATGCATATGTATGAGCGTGTGTGCATGTGCATCGGCAAAAAAAAAAAAAAAAAAAAAAAAAAAAAAAAAAGGCTGCTGGTGGCTGTTCTAGTTTTAAGTTATTTTAAATATTTTAAGTAGTATTAAGTTATTTAGGTATAATTATTACGTATATTTTACGTATATTTTAGTTTTATTTAGGTAGAGGGTACTTTTTAGTTTTTAAATAAAATAAAATAATGTCTTGAAAAACAAGTTTTTTAAAGAATTTTCTTGTTTAGGTTTAAGTAATATTGAATTTTAAATTAAGAGTAGTCTTTACGCCGAAAGGCATTTTTTTAAATATAGTCATAGTATAATTTAGAGCGCCCGTATGGGGCCAGTAAGTTAGTTAAGTTAATATGTAAGCTAGTTGTTTAAGATTTTTTGTCTAGCATTAAGATAGATATAAGAAAATGAAAAAATAAAAAAAAATGAATTAAAAAAAAAAAAAAAAAAAAACCCGCGACAGGAGTTTACAAGCTGGCCGACTCCATCCGAACCATGGCTAAGAGTACATGTGGATTTTGCTGGTCCATTTTTGTCGGGCATGTATCTCATCTGCGTAGATTCTTACTCAAATTTCCCTTATGTGGTCGAAATGTCAAATACGTCAGCCGAATCAACCATTAAAGCCTTGGATAGCATCTTCAACGGCCCGCAGTTTACATCGGAACAGCTTCATAAGTTTTGTGCAGAGCACAACATACAACACTTGCGATCAGCTCCTTTCCACCCCGCATCCAACGGAGAATCTGAGCGCATGGTTAGGACTTTTAAGTCTGCTATGAGAAAGCTGTTTCAAGATGGTAATAATAAAAAAAAAGCTTTATTAGACTTTCTAGTTTCTTACAGATCTTTACCAAATGCAAGTGGAAAGTCGCCCGCAGAGCTTCTCCATGGTAGACAGCCCCGTACACTTTTGTCACAGTTAGCACCACGTGAGGAAGTGTCACAGCAGCTCCCAATCAAGTCAAAGTTCACAAGGGGAGAAGAAGTTTATATCCGAAACTTTTCAAGAGGACCAAAGTGGATACCTGCCAAAATCACAAATAAAGTTGGCAACCGAATATTTGAGGCCCAAACTAAGAAAGGCGTCACGAGAAGACATCAAAATCAAATTAGAAAAGCCATTGGAATACCTGAATTTGACGAAGCTCAACGTTTAGCTGCACTTAGTCACTGTGAGCAACATGCACCTCTGCCTACCCCTTCAACAACGATCTTGCAATCAAAGCCCAGTAATGTGAGTACATCGCCACCAATGGAACATCAGCAACGACGCTCACGTCGCACCAGAAGACCGGTTGTCAGATTCACACCACCTGTTACCATACGCCACAGAAGACGATAACTTTGGAGGGGAGAGAAATGTAGTGTCCACCGACCGGCATCACTGTGCGTTACTTTAATATGTAAACCCTACTACTTATGTGCACAATTGTCATTCTGTATATTAATATAATCTGACAGCCATGAGTCAGTTAGTTAGAATTTAGACACGGCATTGATCATTCATTCTCTTACAAATTTATATACCTAGTAAATAAAGAATAACTGTTCAATTAATTAACCGCTTGTTACTGATATTTCATGTAGAAAATAAGATTATTGCACTTGATATTTCAAAAGCATTTGATAGGGTTTGGCATCAGGCTCTCTTATCGAAAATGCGTGCTTTCGGGTTTCATGAATCCCTCCTTCATTGGATTAGTAATTACCTTTCGAATCGTTCAATACAAGTTGTATTGGATGGATTCAAGTCTGAAAACCACGAAATAAATGCTGGTGTGCCCCAGGGCTCTGTTCTATCTCCAACACTCTTTCTCATTTTTATTAATGATCTCCTGTCTGCAACTTCTAATCCAATACATTGTTTTGCTGACGATAGTTATCTTAGCTTCTCATATTCGTTTCCAGATTCACATCCCTCTTCTTCGGATGTGGAACTGCAACTAGAAAATATGATAAGTTCATTAAATTCCGACCTAAACAGCATTGTACAATGGGGATTAAAAAACCGCGTGGAATTTAATGCTTCGAAAACCCAATGCTGTCTTGTATCGTTAAAGCGAGATATACCCCCCTTGCCATTATCCATAGATGGCACTTGCATCGAGAAGACTGAACATCTCGATATTCTCGGTATGTGTATCACCAACCATCTTTTGTGGAACGATCACATACGCGATGTCGCCAAAAATGCCGCAAGATGTTTGGGTTTTCTAAGGCGATGCAAGAATTTTTTCTCCCCCTCTGATCTGGCTATTATATACAAGACTTATATACGTCCAAAGCTTGAGTATAACTCCCATATCTGGGCTGGTGCTCCTGTAACTTACTTAAGCCCCTTGGACAGTATTGAACGTTGAGCATTTAGATTGATTGGTGATATTACCATCATAAGATCATTTACGTCGCTTGAACATCGTCGAAATGTTTCTTGTCTCACCCTCTTTTACCGTTATTTTAATGGTTTTTGCTCTAGAGAAATAGCCAGTTGCATTCCTCCCCTTAAACAGTTCAACCGTAATACTCGCGCTTCTAGGAATGCTCATCAATATACCCTCGAGCCCAACTTCGGTCGTACTGTCAAGTACAGAGATTCGTTCTTTAGCCGTACTATGCGAATGTGGAATGCCTTGCCACACTCTGTCTTTCCCAGCCATTGCAATATTCAGGAATTCAAAACTAATGTGCACCAACACCTCCTTTCAACCCCTCTCTCCCTTTCCTAGTGCTCACACTGTGTCTACATAATAAGGGTAGTATTATCCCTTTGAGTGTGCGCTTATTATAAAAAAAAAAAAAAAAAAAAAATACCAAAAGCACGCATTTTCGATAAGAGAGCTTGATGCCAAACTCTATCAAATGCCTTTGAAATATCAAGTGCAATAATCTTACTTTCTCCAAAACGATGTAAAGATTTATTCCACTGTTCGGTGAGATAAACCATGAGATCACCAGTGGACCTATTGCAACGAAAGCCATACTGCCGGTCATTAAGAAGCTTCCGTTCTTCAATATATTTCTTAAGCTGAAAATTGATCAGCGTTTCCATGACCTTGGAAAGAAGGGACGTAAGTGCAATTGGACGATAGTTAGAGGGGGAGGAGGATTCGCCTTTTTAGGGACAGGCTGGACAAATGCAGTTTTCCATCCACTCGGAAAGAGACCAGTAGAATAGGACAGATGGAAAAACTTACGCAGTGGTTTTGCCAGCGTTGAAGAACACCTCTTCAGAACAATAGCAGGGATACTATCCGGGCCAGCGGATTTGTGAATGTCAAGATCTTTTAGGACTCTAGCAACTGAACGAGTGCGAAAGAAGATTCGTCCCATAGAATCGTTTACGCTTTGAAGTACAGGAGGAGTCATGTCACTCATTGGCAGCATCGAATTAACAGCAAACTGTGCTGCAAGCAGATTGGCTTTATCAATCGAGCTTACAAAAGGAGTGTCATTGGAAACGAGCGTAGGAACTGACGATGACGTAGTGTTACGCACATTTTTTACAAATGACCAGACATTTTTACTACCTTTGGGACATTGTAGTATTTTTTGCTTTAATTTCTGGTCATTCAAAATTTAATGCGTCGAATATGTCCGTTACAATTCTTTCTAGCTTGTTTGAACTTATTCCGGTTTTCCTCAGTAGGGTTGGCTTTATAAATCCGGAAACTTACATCTTTGATCCTAATAACCTCTTTACAGCTCGAATCAAACCATGAGTTTTCTTTAGGTTTGATAGATTTTACCCTATTCGGGATAAAATTTCTCATTCCTAAAAGAATTAAGTTTGTAATCATATCTGTGCTGAAATCCACGTCACTATCGAGGAAGCATAGTGACCAGTTAAAGTTCCTGAAGAAGTCGTTGAGACCGTTCCAGTTGGCTTCCTCATATTGCCATACGGTTCTCGTAGGGTTTTCCTCTTTAACTGGGGTTTTTTGGCATGAGAAATTAGCAGATATGACACAATGGTCTGATGTGCCTAGAGGCGGTAATACACTAATCGTATATTTATTAGGATCAGAGGTAAGAAACAAGTCTAGAGTGTTGCCGGACTGACCTGCAACGTCAGGAATCCGGGTGTTGTCTGACCAGAATAGCGCAGCCACGAAGAATTGTGAACATTGAAATCGCCCGTAACAACGATCTCACTGTGCGGAAAGTGGGATACAATTCTCTGGATGGAGTCGGACAGCGCATCGAATTCGTTGGAAGTCGAATTACTATCCAGACTTGGGCTAAGATAAATAAAACATGTGTGAATGATGCGCCTTTTGACGGTGAATTTAAACCACATATAATTAAAATTTGTGTTGGTGCACTGACAATATTGTGGTAGAAGTTGATAGGCAACATCATTCCGTACATATACGGCTAGACCATGGTGAGAAAAGAATAAAGGCACTAAGCTATAACCGTAAAAGTTAAAACTCCGAGTGGTCAGTGGTTTCACCAACCTGAGTTTCGCTTGGTGCCAAAATAGCTGGCCTGTTCAAAACAGTATGAACGTACGCAGCATGGAAATTTTTCCTAAGCCCACGAATGTTGCTATAATGAACACTGAACTTACCAGCCATCACAATACACAAAAACACAAAAAAAAAAACCAAAACAAGACAGTTAACTATGAAGCAAATTCATTTTGGACACTAAAACTTCACTGTTGTAATTTACCATTAGTGTTATGCCTTAATGGCAAATTAAAACTGATGCGCTCCTGAACCCCAAAAAAAATATAACCGCAATTTATCAAGTTGTCATTTCACATAGTCTATTGCCGCACTGTATGATATTATATAACAGCAGTACTTGCAGTGGCTATGCAAAACAATTGTGGGCGAAGGTGGAACAGAGAGGGAGGGGAGCACAAGGAAGACTCGTTGTGTTGTTTTTTATTTGTTTTCTTTATATTATTAGATGAATGTGCACTGCACTGCACTGAAGAAACTTGGTTATTTTATTTGGCTATTTTTTTTTTTTTTTCGGTGAGTTGAAACCATCTTCATTTCTCTATGTTTATAAACTCAATGCTATAACCTAGCTATAATCCGGGAATGCGCAAAGCTGTATTTGATCTTGCACTTGTGTCGAGTCTTAAAAAGTTTAGATACGTAAATAGAGTACAAGGATATTGAAAAATAAAAATAAAAATTGAAAAAACACGAAATAAAAATACACGTTGCTGTTTTGCTTCCATTGCGAGATATGCGGGCTAAAATAGTACCAGCTGAAAATACAAGTGTGATCTTAGCTTAGTGTACATTTATTAACACACCCTTATTCGGGAGAATCCTTCCTCTATTCATGATCGAAATCCACCACAGCTCATGATTTTAAGGGGAAATGTAAAATAATCATGAACTATTTTTGCCGTGTTGCGTATTAAAAACCAATCTGTAATATTTGGAAGATATTTAAAAAACATCAAGAAATATTTATGAAAATAAAAATAATACAGCAGATATGGATAAATCAATATGCATTCTTTATTTTAAACAAGATTCTTGACGAGTCGATCTTCAGCTGTGAAAGCATACGGACGCATTGACGACTTTCCCAGCATACATAGTAAATTTCGGTAGTTCAAGTTGAGTTAAATTCATTTAAATATTAAGTGCTATAATTGCACAAGCAGCATCGGCAATTAAGTTACCAATTTTAAGCGGCGAGTTAGCCCAGTTGGTAGAGTGGCAGAGTTTTTAAATAAAAAATGTCATAGAAAAACAAGTTTTTTTAAGGAATTTTCTTGTTTAGCTTTAAGTAATATAGATTTTAATTTAATTTACATTTGAATTTACGCCGAAAGGCATTTTTAATATATAGCTATAGTATAATTTAGAGCGCCCGTATGGGGCCAGTAAGTTAGTTAAGTTATTCTGTAAGCTAGTTTTTAAGATTTTTGTCTAGCATTTAAGTTAGTTATAAGTTAAATGGAAAATAAAAATGAATTTAAAAAAAAAAAAAAAAAAAAAAAAAAAAAAAAAGAGTGGCAGAGAGCGGATCCCACGAGCGTGGGTTCGATCCCCACCAGGGCCAAGGCTTTTTTTTAAATAATTTTTGGGACGAAATAATTAAAAATCGTCACCAACAACAAAAGCAGATGGTTAAAAAAACGGGGACATCGAAAGATGGTCCCCCAACAAAAAGCACTGATACAACAGCCGATATAGCGGGTTCATCGAAAGATGTAGCCACCACGGCCCCAAAGAAAAGGAAAAAGACAAGGAAGAATCTGAATGACGATGCAAAGCGCTATTCCCAAGCAACCACAGCTGAGCTGCCAGCTGAAGGGAGGGAGATGACGCGCATAGCCAAGGCAACTGCAGCAGAAAAAATCCAACAACAATTGGAAAACACAGTGTCCGACACCGCCGATGAGATGGAATATATTTCGGATGGTGGTGAAGGGCACTTCACAGGTGACAGCAAGCTGCTTGACCTGACGTCAGCAGCTCAATCATCAGACTCTGAAAATTAAGAGAGAGATGAGGAGGACGAAATACATTCCCTTACAGAGCAAATAACGCGCCTTACTGAAATGGTTCAAGCTCTTAAACAAAAACAAGAGGCGCGTAGAGAAAAAGAGAACCTTGATGCTGTTGAGCGCAAAAAGATAAAGGTCCTAGAGGAGGCTGAAAAAGCAGCACAACAGCGGGCGAAAAAAAATGCCATGCAAGTAAAAGCGCAGCAGACACTTGAACAGCAAATGATAAGGCAACAACTAGAGCCACAGCCATCACAACCACAAAAGCAACAACAACAAACACAACAGCAACAACAAACATGCAAACAACAAGCAGAACAACAACAATCACAGCAGCAGCAGCAACAACAACAAACACAACAGATGTCACAGCAACAACAGAGGACGAACCAACAGCAGCAGAAACAACAGCGGCCGAATCATCAGCAGCAGTCACAAACCAACAAAAATAAAAAAGAAAAAGTGCCACCAATCAACACCTACAAAATGGAGCTACAGGATACAATAAATCTGTGTAAGTCAGCCATAGGCAATAATTTTACAATTAAAAGATTAAGCGCAGATAGGCATGCTATAAACTGCTTCACAGTTGAACAGCATAAGAAAATAAGAAGTCTTCTTAAAGATTCAACCACAGAATTTTTTAGCTTTACGCCAAAAGAAGACAAACTCCAAACGGTCCTCTTGAAGGGCATAGATTCCTCAACGGAACCACAGGCACTCTTGGCTGAGCTCCGCAAAATGGCGAACGACGATCTCGACTTTATCGGAGTCAAGCCATTTACCACAGTAAAGGCCAGACGGGAGATGCGGAAACTACCGTTCTTCCTGGTCCAGCTCTCACCCAAAAGCAAACTGGATAGACTAAGGAGTATTTCCGTCCTAGACTACCAGGTTGTAACTTGGGATAAATTAAAAAGGCGCGGTGACATGCTTCAATGCATGCGCTGCCAAAGGTTCGGCCACGCCGCAGCGAACTGCGAAATGCTGTCTCGGTGCGTAAAGTGTGGAGAGAACCACAAGTCAGGGGAATGCAAACTAGGGCAGGAACGGGTTATCGACAGAACCCAGCTTAAATGTGTACTTTGTCATAGCGGAGGACACCCTGCTAACTATCGGGGATGTCCAAAGTTTCAGGACATGAAAAAAAACAAAATAGTCTCAAAGCAAATAGTAGAGGAGAAACGAACACCAGCCCGTCCTCTCCCAACGCCCGTCAACCCCCAGATTTCTTACGCCCAAATGGCGTCTGGAAGGGAAAGAACGGTACAGCCTCAACCAATGGTAGCCAAACAGGTCCCCGTGCCTAAGGCGCCGGCGAAAGAGGCGGATTTAATGACTGTGTTGCTGGCCATTCAGGGTCAGTTAACAGGTCTTCAAAAAGAGATCCGGGAGCAGGCAACTAGAGTGGATCATCTCTACTCTATTCTGCCGAGCTTAACGCTTAACGGTTAAAGGCGCGCTGCCAGATAGACCCTTTAAAGTCCTCGCTGTGAATGTAAATTCACTGATTAGGACCGAACGAAGAGCAAATCTCTTTCACCTCTTGCAAGATCAAAGTCCTGATGTGCTTTTGGCTAGCAAAACTAAGCTAAATCAGAAGCACAAACTGACTCATAATAACTACAATATCGTGAGAAGAGACCGGCCAAACTCCTCACAAGGGGGTGGGGTCGCAATCTTTGTACGAAAGAGCATTAGTCATAAAGTAATTTATAAGAATGAAGTGCGCAGGTTCGGGTTGCTAGAAGCCTGCATCATATGCATTCCTCTCCACCAGGGGAAACGAATGTATGTAATCGCGGTGTACGCACCAGAAGCACCTCAGCCAGCTAATTTTACAGCAGAACTCGAAAAACTTTTTGAATGCCTTAGATTGAATTTGGAGGAGAACTTTTATCTCATGGCCGGTGATTGGAACGCCAAACATGAAGATTGGGGAAATCAAATACAAAATCCTAGAGGGAACCATCTATTTAATTGGATGGGTCGGTACAATATTGAGTATAGAATCGATCTTTTTGCTACAGATAGGCCGTCATTTCCAAGAAGCGGTGCATTTCTGGACCTACTGCTAATTGACTCAAGACTGACAATTACTGATACAGTGACGCAAGATACAAAAAACTGTTTACAAACGATTGACTACGACAGTGACCACAACGGACTTTTTGCTGTGATTCAACTTCCAAACGAACTCGTGGAGTTAGAGGAGTATGTGCCTGAGCATACTTACAACTACAGTAAAATGCGATGGTCACGCTTTTCCAACACCTTGACAAGAGAATTACGTTTAAAAAACATATCTCCACCTAATGACAGAAATTTAACAAACGAAGAGATCGACGGATACCTACTACAAATGGACGAGGCCATAAAACAAACAATGAGTACGACTATTCCACGTTACAAAGAACAAGACGCAACTGCCAAGTACCGAAACGCGACAATTGACGCACTACATAGACAAAAAAGTGGACTGCTTACAAGACTAAAACTTTTGTACAGACGGTTCACTGATAGACATAATTCGGAGATTGGGACTCTGAAGTCTTCGATTAAAAACATCAATCAATTAATAAAGCAGAATTATAGGTTGACTATTAATTCCTATTGGAATAATAGAATTCGGGCTATTAACTCTAGTGACCCAAGTATGTTTCCTAAAATTAATAAAATTTTCAGACGGAAAGATCAAAATGACCTTCCGTGTCTCAAGCTTCAGAAAACGATTGAAAACGAAAACTTACTTTTGAACGCAGGCATAGATCCAGGGGATGCCGTTTTTAATGATGATTTCTTCATTATCGAGGATCCTAAGGAAAAAGTGGAGGCTGTGGGGGCTGCTTTTCAGCAAGTGTATAAGGTGAATACCAGTATTCGCCCAAATCATGAACTAGAAAGCAGAGCCCTTCGTCACCACTCCGACCTTCGAAATGATATAACGCAATGGCGATCCGAGAACCGCTCTTTTTTGGGGTTCAATGAAGAACACTTGGCAAACGCCATCATCGCCGAGCGAAACGGGTCTGATTCCCTGTTAATTTCGAAGCTAGAACTTCAGATCATTTTCGATTCATTGAAGAAAAAGAAGTCGGCAGGAGTAGATGGTATATCCAATATTGTACTACGACATCTACCTCCGGATGCAGTCGACATTTACACCACATTGTTTAACAACGCACTGAATAATGCATATTATCCAGTGCGTTGGAAGACAGCAGTGGTACATCCTCTCTCTAAAAAGGGGAAGGATAACTCCAATCCGGCAAATCTACGGTCGATAAGTCTCCTTCCGAGTATCAGTAAGGTATTCGAAAAAGTTCTCAATAGGGCTTTGTTCAAATGGGCTGAGGACAAAAATATTATTCCTGATAAACAGTTTGGCTTTAAGGCAGGACACGATACTATTCATGCCGCGTCTAAGCTTGTTTCTGAAATTCAATGGAACAATGCGAAAAAACAGTGCACGGGTGCCTGTCTAGTTGATTTAGAGAAAGCGTTCGACACCGTATGGTTAGAAGGTCTGTATCTAAAGCTGACCAGACTTGGTATTAGTAAATCATTATTGTATATACTTTATGATATGCTCAACGCTAGAAAGTTTGTTGTCAAGAGTGGCAGTGTAACGTCTACCAAAATATTCGAAATAAAAAATGGTCTGCAGCAGGGAGCGGTTAACTCGCCGATTCTTTTCAACATTTACACTAGCGATCTTATAAGTAGTCTAACGCATGCAATTGCGTATGCCGATGATCTAATAGCGTACAGAACAGGTCCAAAAGTTGAAGTTATCAAAATTCTTTTGCAGCGTGACTTCGACAAGATTCAGCAATATTGCGATGACTGGAAGTTGAAAATCAACTTTCAGAAATGCGAAACTATTCTGTTTAGAACCCCTTTGTCTAGAGCTTCTGCGGATACGAGAAAGAATTGGCGAAAACTTGTGATCGTTGGACCCCTTGGACAGCCACTGGCAAGTAAAAGTGTCGTGAAGTACCTTGGCATCTGGTTGGATCAATATCTGTATTTCGACAGACATATAGATGCTGCTCTGACCAGGGCTAGGGGAGCCTTTGCCCTGACAAGACGCCTGTTTTACAGCAGCCATCTTGATAGCAGGGTGAAGGTGATTTGTTACATGGCTTTAATCAGGCCGATGATTGCCTATGGATGTCCTGTGTGGTTCAACGTTGCACCATCTCAAATGGAAAAGATTCGGGTATTTGAGAGGCAGTGTCTTAGACACTGCCTTGGATTGCACAGAACACCAGAGTCGGAGTACATAAAATATTATTCCAACGAGGTTCTATACAACAGGGCTAACATAAACAGAATAGATAATTTTTTAATCAAGCTGATTCGGGGTCATATTGCAAGAGCGATGACTTCAACTAATGGCTTGATTTTCGGGGCTTACTACCCCAAAGATGAATACTACGAAAGTGTGTGTCTAAGCGGATTTATCCCACCCGACGCTTTCCTCTTTTTAGACAGTCGAGGGCTGATACAAGATAGTTCGGCGGTACCGCTGATCTATCACGTCGGCCGAAAAACTGTGGATAGGCGACTCCTTTATGGTCGTGACGTCGTCGCAGAAAGCGGAGCAGAGCGCCTTCGGTTCAGTAGGGCTGTGTCCGAAAGGGACCAGATGGATAGATTGGACCAAAATCGCCAGTTCTGGTGGTTGAATCATATGTAAAATAACAAATAAAATTTAAAAAATAAATAATAATAAAAGTTCACTTATTGAGTTTATTGCCTTGGTTTGACTTGCGCAGGTTTAGGCGTGTCCTTGGCTTTAAAAGTAGGTTAGCACAAAACAATCATGGTGGCACTAAAAAGAAAAAAAAACCGTTGCTGTGGCTGTTCTAGTCTTAAGTTATTTTAAGTAGTTTTAAGTGTAGTTTTAAGTTTTATAAAAAATAAAAAAATGATACATGTAATAAGTTTTTTCCTAATTTTCTTATTTTTAAGTAATAAATGAATTTTGATAATATTTAAGCTAGGTACGTCGAAAGGCAATAATTTTAAGTTGGTTATGGTATAATTTAGAGCGCTCGCATAGGGCCAGTAAGTTAGTTAAGTTAATATGTAAGCTAGTTGTTAAGGTTTTTGTCTAGCAAGGAAGTAGTTATAAGAAAATTGAAATATAAAAACTGAATATACAAAAAAAAAAAAAAAAAACAAGATTCTTGACACTGGCATTTAATGTTTAAAATTCTTCTTTTCGAGTGGCATCAATCGTAGCGATTCCTTTTGATTTCTGAGGAAAATCATTTTGTTGTTTTAAGGGAAATTAATTAATAAAAACGATTCAGACTTGTTTTTAAAAATATTATTTCAAATATTGATAGCATGTATTATTATTATTTTGTTGCTAAATATTACAAAAAGATAAATGAAATTTACTAAAATAACAAAAGAAAAAAATTGAACTGTCAAGACAGCAAAATCTATTTGTTATTGGTCCACGTCACCAACTTCACACGTATTCATAGACGCGAAATGCAAAAAATCTAAACATTGGGTAACCGGAGGGACGGACGTAACGACAGATTTTTATCTTTATTAGATAATCTTTGGTTAGCATTGACAAGTATCATCCTTTTTAATACACCTCGTTCTACCATCTGCTCATTCACTTTTGCGGGTTCTTTTGTTCTCATAAATATAAGTTGACATGCAATTTTAATTTAAAATACTGTAATCATTTTATATTTAGTTGCATATGCATATGTATGCGTTTAAATGAGACTACATGTTTACTTTTTACCAATAAAGAAAAAAGAAATAAATTTCCTTTATTAAATTAAATTAAAAAAAAATGGAAAAATCCGGACCTTGTGTCAATTCTGGAAGTTTTTTTTCTATGAAAAGAACTCATATTATGGTATTGAGTTTTTTTTTCTCCTTTTTTCCAATTTTAAGTTTTGGGCTTTTTGGGCTTTTTCTATGGTGTAATTCCATGGAGTCATTTATTATACGAACTAAAAATTATTTTAACAAAATGTTACATAACATGTTGCTTTAATACAAATAAAATTTAGTTATTTGAGAAGTATTATATCTCAAAAGAATTAGAGCACAATATTATTTTAAACTTATCTTTTATTAAATAACATAATTGATTCCGAAGAAAATTAAAGATTAGTATTTTAAGATATGATATGAACAAGAGATGAAAATTGAATGAATAAAAAGAAATGACATTCAAAAGTTAATAGGCGCGTTCAGTGTAGTAAACCAAACGTCAAAATGTATGTTTACAGAGGGTGATATGTAACAATCTCCCCGCTCGTTTAGTGTCTAAGGTGAGTATCTCAATGGGCCTCTTCGAATTCTTCCAGTACGTCGAGGTATGACTGTTGGGGACCTCGGCTGGATGTCTGGTACTTGTCTTGGCTGTTGACTAGTTGTGACTGTAGGTGGAATAAATGGCACTGGAACTGGATCTGGGCTTGGCGAATTTTCGTAGAAACTAATTCGCCTTTCTGAATTAACATCTGGATTTGAATTTGTAATTGCTGAACTATATGCTTTGAGCTGGTCGATGTGTCTTTTATGTCGAACTTTAGTAACTATCGTACCCGGTAACCAAGGAGAATTTGAAGAACTGTATGAACGGAACATCACATGTTGATTTGGTTCGAATATTCTTGGTTGTTGAAGATTTTCAGGTTGCTGCTTTGCTAAGACTTTAAGTTTTAGTTCCGGTCTTAAACAGTCTAAACGTGTTCTTATTATTCGACCCAAAAAGAGTAATAATGGAGGTTGACCAGTCGTCTGATGAGGTGCTTTATGGAATTGAATTAGAAATTTGTTGATGCAATGTTGGAACTTGCTCCAGATAGTAGAAGAGATCTCTTAACAGTTTGCACATATCGCTCAGCTTGGCCGTTGGTCGAAGGATGATATTTTGCTGTTCGCTTGTGGAATCGTACGCCTTGTACTTTCAAAAACTGTTGAAACGTCTCCGAACAAAACTGTGGACCGTTGTCTGAAACTATTGCAGTAGGAACCCCGAACGTTGAAAAGACTTCTTCTAGAATATTGCATGTGGCTTCGGAAGTAGTAGATGAAGTTATTTTGACTTGAGTCCATTTGGAATAAGAGTCGACTATGATAAGCAAGTATTTACCCTGAACTGGGCCAGCAGTTCATCCACTTCTCTCCCAAGAAGTGGATGGGTACTCCCAATGATGAGTGTTGTATTTCGGCGGCAATTTGGCGTGTTTAAGGCATTCTGAACATGATTTTGCTACTTTCTCTATATCTTGATCTATATAAGGCCAGTATATTAGGGATCTAGCAATACCTTTCATTTTTGTGATTCCGATATGGGCAGTATGAAGCTCTTCAAGAAGTGTAAGACGGAATTTCTTAGGAATGACTACCCTGTGTCCAAGTAGAAGACATCCACAAGATTGAGTGTAGTTTAACTGGTTGCCAGTGTAACCAAGTGATGATAGACTTCTCCCATCCTGAATAGCAGAAAGCATTGGAGATAGTTCGGCATCCTTCCTTGTCTCGGAAGCTATGTCATCGGCGGTGACTGGTATCTGACGTATTTGCTGTAGAACAAACTGATCGAAATCATCATTGTCTGACGAAGAAATGAGATTGACAGCTTCCACAGTATTAGAATCTTGGATGAAGATGGCACGGGATAGGTAGTCGGCATTCGCATTTGCATTTGATGTCTTTAGTTGAATTTCATAGTTGAAGTTTGTAAGATAGCTAGCATAGTTAGAACATCTGGACAAAGTAAATTTGGGAAGCAATGCATTTGGCGGAAAAATATGCGAAACAGGTTTATTATCTGTGATAATTGTAAATTTCCTTCCGTAAAGGTATTGGAAAAAGTTTTTAACTCCCCAAACAATAGCTAGGGCCTCTCTGTCTATTTGTGGGTAAGCACGTTCGGTTGTATTCAATGATTTGCTAGCGTATGCAATTGGGCGCTCACCACCATCCGGCATTCGGTGGGATAGCACTGCACCCAAACCAACAGGACTAGCATCAACAGCAAGTAAAAGAGGCAAGTTAGGATGATACGAAATCAGAACATTATCAGAAACAAGTTCTTCTTTTAAAAACTCGAATTCTTTTTTTCCTTCTGAAGACCAGTAGAATTTAGGTTGCTTAATCATTTCGCGAAGTGGTGCGGAAATCGTTGACAAATTTGGTATAAATGAATGGTAATAAGTAATCTTACCTAAAAAAGTCTGAAGTTCTTCTGCTGTTGTAGGCTGAGGGGCGTCTCGTATTGCGGATACATGCTTGTCCAGTTTGTGAATCCCCGCACCATCCATACGATGTCCTAAGAAATCGACAGATTCCATAAGGAAAGCACATTTTGAACGTCGAAGTTTTAGTCCGAATTCATGCAATCTCACGAATGTAGCTTTCAAAGCTACCAGGAGCTCGTCAACAGTATCAGCAAAAACCAGGATATCATCGAAGAAGTTGATTGTATTTTTAAGACCATGTGTTATTTCTTCTGTCCTACGATGCCATACAGCTGGTATACTTGCAACACCATACTGTGCCCTTGTTGGTTGAATGAGTCTATGCGTAGGTGTATTTAATGTCATCGCTTCAGAAAATTCTTCACTGCACGGCAAACTCATAAATGCATCTGTTACATCTAATCGACAAAAAACTTTTGCTCCACGAACTTTATTGAAAATTTCTCCTGCTTTGGATATTGGATGTTCATCGACTGTCAGCTGTGGGTTGAGTGTTGATTTGTAATCACCAGTGATACGTATTTTATTTTGCTTGACTACAACATGAGTTGGCGATGCCCATCGGGAATGAGTGACTTTCTTGTAGAATCCGGATTGAAGTTTTTTATCTATTTCTGAAGAGTATAAATTGAGAAGCGAATATGGAATAGGTCGGACTCTTGCAAAAACTGGCTGCATGTCGGTCTTGAAGTGAACATCAACTGGTGGTCCCAGCATGGTACCTGCAGTTTCACTAAATAAATCTTCGTATTTGATTAGTAGTTTTTCTATTGAATTTGTATTATCAGAAATTGTTGAAATTTTACTATCGGAAATTGTGGAAATTTGTTGAATTTTGAAATATTTTTCGAAAGAAATTAAATCTGAAAAATGTACTATCCATTCGCGACCAAATATGTTGTCGGATGGAAAATCTGTAACGTATAGAGTAAGTATTTTCGATCGTCCTTCAAATGTGACATTTACTTCTGTGCATTGGCATTTGAATTTGTTTTTTGTGAAGTTACGAAATATTCTTTCAGAAGGAGTGAGCTGTTGCAATGGCAGTAAAGTTTTAAAAGTGTCAATTCTTACCATTGAACTTGCTCCAGCTGTGTCCAGCTCCATCTTAAGCGGCTTATCGTTGATGCAAACATCTACCATAATTGGTGGAACCCTCTCGCTGATTTTATTTATTGTATCGTCCTGCAGAAAATTAATTGAGTTTCCATCTGAATTGCTAGTAGTTGCAATAGTTCCATTGCTTGTATTTGTGTTAGTTGTATTATTATATTTCTGCACTTTACTTTGGCGGCATACGGCTGCAATGTGACCTTTACCCTTACAAAGACGACATACTGCGTTTTTAAATTTGCAGTCTTGACGCCAATGATTTCCTCCGCAACCGAAGCATTTGTATTTTGGTGGTGATTTTGCACTTTGTGATTTGTCTCGGTTTTGCTTAGAGCGAGATCGAGATCCAGATGATTTTTTCCGTGGACGAGAGTCATGTATAAATTGGTGAATAGATGCTGAAGAAGTACTCGTAGAACTGGAATTAGCTTTAATCGAATTAGATTCCTGTTTTGTTGCCTCGAGCGAAGCTGCTGTTTTGACTGCATCGACGAATTTTTCAGGTTTCTTCGAAATTATGGCATCACGAATATCATCCCGTTTAACAACATGGATAAATTGGACAATTAGAGAATAATCGAGGAATGTGCCGAATTCGCAAAACCTTGCACCTGCTCTCAGACGCTCTTCAAAAGCCGAAATTGATTCATTTGCATTTTGTAAAATACCACGAAATAGAATTGCTTCACTGAATTTATTTTTTGTTGCCATGAAATGAGCACTGAGAATTTCTGCGATCTTGTCGAAGCTGAGGCTACTTACTTCTTGAGGATAGCACAAATTCCTCAAGGTTGAATTTAAATTTGCACCCATGTGCACTCGAAGTTGTGGTGCTCTATTTTCTTCTGGAATTTTACAAAGTGTAAGCTGCAATTTAAAACGTTCTATGTAAGCTGCAATTTAAAACGTTCTATGTACTCTTCGAATGATTCATTAGAATTAGTATCAAATTCATTGAAAAAGAATTTAGGATTTTGTGTTATGGATTCACTTGTGGCATTTGCTTGGAGCGTGTATAAATCAGCAACAAGTCTCACGAGTTTTTCGATTTGCGCTTCAGCCATTTCGAGTTGGATTTTTTTTGGTTAGAATTAATTTAAGTTTTTTTTTTTTTGCAAATATTTTTATTTTTTAGTCGCCATTTTATTATATCTCAAAAGAATTAGAGCACAATATTATTTTAAACTTATCTTTTATTAAATAACATAATTGATTCCGAAGAAAATTAAAGATTAGTATTTTAAGATATGATATGAACAAGAGATGAAAATTGAATGAATAAAAAGAAATGACAATCAAAAGTTAATAGGCGCGTTCAGTGTAGTAAACCAAACGTCAAAATGTATGTTTACAGAGGGTGATATGTAACAAGAAGGATGTGTAAATTTTAACCAATTGTTGAAGTGTGTGTATCCTTTTCAGCTCTGGTTATGTTTAATCATTGATTATTTCAGCTGGTAACCATAGATTCTGTCTTTTCGACAAAATCTTAACCAGAGAATTTATGGTTAACATATATTACGTTAACCAGCTAATTTTCCGTGGTGAGTGTCATTATTCCAGTCGGTTAACAGAGATTTGGTCTTTTCAGCAACATTTTCACCAGAGAATATATGGTTAACAGAGATTTATTGTTATGTAACCGCCACATCATGGTTTGGTAGGTACCTACATTTTGTGTTGTCTAGATCCGGTTTTTTTTCCAATGCTGTGCAGCTTTATTTTAAGTTATTTGTTTATCATTAACATTTATACATTAGGACAAAATATATTTTCGTTTACATAAATATTTCTCGTTGTTTTAGGTTGTTGATTCCATCTTTTCTATTTCTATCTGAATATTTGTGTGTTCTTTGTTGTTGTAATTGTAATTTAACATAGGCAATCGGGAGTACAACATCTTCACCATCTACTCCGGTACCACGCACAAGTATCGAATTCACACAATTCAAGAAAGTCAGGACTAAAAATGGTATTAAATGTGATGTAAGGCAGCTTTTTAGTGGATTATCTGTAAAAAAAAAATATATAATTTATTCATATATTGTAACAAATATGTTTTGCACGAATTTCTGTACAATTTAAAAAAAAAACTAAATTCTTTACAACTTTTAAGCAGCAGCAGTTTTGTGAATGTGGTAGGCGTGTTTTATTGAGAAATTTATTTTACTTTATAGGAAGTAGATTTAAATGTTCATGCACTACAAAAACAACAAAGGACCAAAATTTAAATCAATTTAAATTGAAACTCAAGCAAATATAATTAGACACTTGGCTCAAATTGCACGTAATTTCAGATTAGTATGAAACTAAATTTGCTTTAGTTTCGAGTTAATTTGACTATAATTTCAAGCAAATTACTTTATAGCTAGTTTATCCCTAGTAATTCTTACTGGTGAATAATCATTCAAAATAGTTCTCCGTTTTGTCTGTGAAAATGTTCAAAATCGTAGTATTAGTAGCGCTCGGAGCAGAATATTGGTTACAATTATTATCCAACGACGATACATAAAAAAATAAAAAAAAAATATATAAAAAATTAACACATAAAAGTTTTCAATTTTTTAAATAAGGAATCTTTTTTTTTCTAGCACTGCAAGTTGGCTGAGGTAGTTTTCCACTTGTTTTGCGCCATCTATTTGGTGTCTTCAAATGCTGCGTACACCATCCGGATAGGAATCGAAGACTCGTCTGGCTGGTGTGGTGGTTGACCATGGTAATATCTCCATACTCCTTCGATAAACACATGACCAAAAATCACTCGAAGAATGTTTCTCTCAAAGCAACCAAGTAACTCTATCCGAACCCTTTTACCAGGACTGGGATGGTCTTGTTAGCTGTACTCCTTGCGGTTCTTTCTATGAGAGAGAGCCTTACTACTTAATTGGCTTCTGAGTCCGAAGATTCTCTGCATTGATGTTATTCTGCGTTATAATAGTGGATCCCAAGTAGACAAATTCCTTGACTACCTCAAAATTAAATATATCCATCGTTACGTTTTGCCCGAGTCGGTGATGTTTAGATTAATTTTTCGTTGATTGCATCATATATTTCGTTTTATCTTCGTTAAGAGCCAATCCCATTTTTACCACTTTCGATTCAAATATTCAATACTGGCAAATGCAGCTGCCACAGCTCGCTTATTTCGGCTGATTATGTCTATGTCATTTGCATAAGCAAGTAGTTGAACGGACTTCCAGATTTGTGGATGGAATATTTAAAAAAAAAATCTCTTAGCAGTTTTATACAAAAACTGAGCAGTTTTATAGAAAAACTGAAAACTGACATTCTGAAAAGCTCAATCGATGAATTTCTTGAAGCACCACAAATCACAACATCCAAAATTTAAATGGAAAATACAATTCCGTTATGAAGGCGTCAAGAAAAATGGATGGTACCTAGGGATTGAAAGGATACACATTGCACATACTAATAAATACCTACATGCTAATTGGACCAAGTGGACATCCACTGGCGAGTAAAGATGTAGTAAAGTACCTTGGTATCTGGCTAGATCAGTATCTATATTTCAATCGACATATAGATGCTGCTCTGGCCAGAGCTAGGGGAGCGTTTGCTCTGACAAGACGGTTGTTTTATAGCAGCCGCCTTGAAAACAGGGTAAAGGTGATTTGCTACATGGCCCTCATCCGGCCGATGATTGCCTATGGGTGCCCTGTGTGGTTTAACGTTGCCCCATCTCAAATGGAAAAGATTCGGGTGTTTGAGAGGCAGTGTCTTAGGACCTGTCTTGGATTACACAGAACACCAGAGTCGGAGTACAAACATTATTATGCCAACGAGGTCTTATACAACGGGGCCAATATAAACAGGATAGATAACTTTTTAATTAAGCTGATTCGGGGTCACATTGCCAGAGCGATGACCTCAGCCAATGGACTTATTTTCGGGGCTTACTACCCTAATGATGAATATAATGAGAGCGTTCGTCTTAACGGTTTCATCCCGCCCGAGACATTCCTCTATTTAGACAGTCGGGGGCTGATACAGGATAGATTGGCAGTTCCGCTAATCTACCACGTCGGCCGTAGAACTGTGGATCGTCGACTCTTGTATGATCGAGACGTCGGCTCTGGGAACGGAGCAGAGCGTCTGCGGTTCAGTAGAGCTGTGCCCCTTCGGGACAGAAAGGACTTGGTTAAGCAAGTAAAACAATTCTGGTGGTTGGGGGACCACTTTGAGTTTGATATTGATGGTTGACCAAAGTTGTTGCCTAGGCCGACCTACGTATTTTTAGGTATCAATAGGTATATTTAAGTAGGACAGTGGTGGCACCAAAAAAAATTATAAAAACAAAAAACTGCATTGCTCTTGTGGATATGTGCATTTGGCACTAATACATATGTATATATATTCATATATGCATATGTATAGGTGTGTGTGCATTTGCATAAGCTGCTGCGGAAAAAAAAAAAAAAAAAAAAAAAAAAAAAAAAAAAAATGCTGCTGGTGGCTGTTCTAGTTTTAAGTTATTTTAAGTATTTTTAAGTAGTTTTAAGTTATTTACGTATATTCATTACGTATACTTTCGTTTTATTTAGGTTAATTTAGTTTTATTTAGGTAAAGGGTAGTTTTAAGTTTTATATAAAAATGTCAAAAGAAAACGAGTTTTAAAGAATTTCTCGTTTAGTTTTAAATAATATTGAATTTTAATATAAGTTAGTCTTTACGCCGAAAGGCATTTTTTTAATAAAGTTATAGTATAATTTAGAGCGCCCGCATGGGGCCAGTAAGTTAGTTAAGTTATTCTGTAAGCTAGTTTTTAAGGTTTTTGTCTAGCATTTAAGTAGTTATGAGTTAAATTGAAAATAAAAATTGAATTTAAAAAAAAAAAAAAAAAAAAAAAAACCTACATGCTAATTCCCAACACGACCAGGCAAACTTAAGATCTGTTGTTTCGACACTTGTTCAGCCACCTCACATAATATGCGACAATGCCCATCTGACGCCTGAGTTAAATATGGTTGAGAACGTTCTCAAGGGAAATGGATACTCTAAAAAACAAATAACGTGGAAGCCAAGAATGTCGCAGAATGAAGGATATGAGGTTAAATCCATATTTATACCACCAAAATAGGTGAACAATTTTCTTCAGATACCAAAAAATCACTTTACCATCCAAACATCCGGGATGTATGCAGTCACTTATGGCTGTGATTCTTCGTTCTTGAACAAACAAAAAGAAGCATTGCTGTGCACTTAAAAGACAGCGAGAAAAATCTGCAATTTGTGAGCATATCTTAGATAATCAACTTGCTTATCATACTCTGGATTGACTTTGACCAAGCAAATGTTTTAGCTCAAGGAACAGCTTCGTGAGGCGGTTGAGATACGGCATCATCAATAAAATAGTCAACCGCGACAATAGTTTTAAGCTTTCTTGAACCTGGGATCCCATCACTTACCACCTCACGGTCATCCCAGATAAATATTTTTGCCGCACTAAAAAACTAATAATAATAATATTTATGGAATAATTTGTATTAGACTAAGGGACAATCTTTTCAGCTCTGGTTAAATCTCTGGTTTGTTCAATATAGAATATATTATTTATCATTCAACACAAATGTGAAAAAAATAATCGCTTTCCATAGAATTTCTGTGGTTAACCAAGCAAAATTGACTGGTTAACTAAATCTCTGTTAACCATAGATTTTCTGGTTAAAACGTTGCTGAAAAGACCAAATCTCTGTTAACCTACTGGAATAATGACACTAACCACGGAAAATTTGCTGGTTAACGTAATCTATGGTAACCATAGATTCTCTGGTTAAGATTTTGTTGAATTCTCTGGTTAAGATTTTGTTGAAAAGACAGAATCTATGGTTATCAGCTGAAATAATCAATGATTAAACTTAACCAGAGCTGAAAAGTTTCAACTGTGGTTAAATATCTGATTTGTTAACCATAGATTTTGCTTAACCCATGTTTATGAATGTATAGTTAAGAATTTACGACTTGGCCAATCTTTTCATCTCTGGTTAAATCTCTGGTTTGTTCACCATAAAATTTTCTTAACCAGTTATTTTGAAACTCGGCTAACCACAAATAAAAAAATTATCATTTTACTTTTCACAGCGATTTTTCATTTTATCACTTCATGAACTCGCATAATGTGATTCTCGAACTTATCATGATAAACAGCTGTCAATGTGTGTACTAAAAAGTAGTAAATGATACACCCAGAGCAAAAAACAACGTTCAATCAGAGAAAACCACTTTGATTTGAGCCTATTTAAAAAAAAAAATGATTCGAATACGAATGTTTTAAAATCAAAGTTTGGGAAAAAAATTGAGAACGAAGCATAATTAAATCAAGATTACTCGAGCTAAGGTACCATTATAAAACGGAAATCAAATTTAATTTATTAAATTTTAATTTGCCTTTTTGTCTCTCAGTGTAAGATCTGTCAGAGCATTTTCACTGCTCTTCACAGAACGATTTTACTGTGACAAGATATTTATTATTATGAAAAGTTTTTGAAGTTTGTTTTCACAAATCGGGAATCGAATTTAACGCTAAGGCGTGATAAAGTTTATCAATTCACATTTTCACAGATCGAGAACTGACCCCGAGAGATAGTTCCAGTTTTCCAGTGGTCCAGTTGTGAAACGGAATCTCTGGTTAAGTTTGTTTATACTTTTTTGAACGCGAGAAAAAGAGATTGAAGATTTTGTCAATAATTGATAACAGACTGTCTCGTTTTACTTTAGAATAATTATTTTTTGTTTAAAATGTATTTCTCTATTTTCCTGACGAAAACTAATTTTTCGTGCCAGCTGATTGACATTTCAAAAAAAATTGAACAAATCGTTCCAATTATTTGAGTTCAATTTTCACTTGTTCCACTGACAGATTTCTGTCAGATAAAGTTTTTCATGTGCATTTCAATCAGGAAAACAGCCTGTTCACAGACACATTTTTCCTGATCGCTTTAAACGCACATAAAAATCCTGTTCTCATTTGTTTCTACTTTTCCTGATGGTTTTTCCTGGGGGTCGATTCCCGATCTGTGAAACTGTGAAGTAATAAAAAAATTATCATTTTACTTTTCACAGCGATTTTTCATTTTATCACTTCATGAACTCGCATAATGCGATTCTCGAACTTATTATGATAAATAGCTGTCAATATGTGTACTAAAAAGTACTAAATGATACACCCAGAGCAAAAAACAACGTTCAATCAGAGAAAACCACTTTGATTTAAGCCTATTTAAAAAAAAAATTGCTTCGAATATGAATGTTTTAAAATCAAAGTTTGGGAAAAAAATTGAGAACGAAGCATAATTAAATCAAATTTACTCGAGCTAATGTACCATTATAAATCAAATTTAATCTATTAAATTTTAATTTGCCTTTTTGTCTC
The DNA here is from genome assembly GCA_951217065.1 of Baccha elongata. NCBI lineage: Eukaryota > Metazoa > Arthropoda > Insecta > Diptera > Syrphidae > Baccha > Baccha elongata. The sequence continues at coordinate 207,545,562 of OX578272.1, forward strand.
TCAGTGTAAGATCTGTTAGCGCGTTTTCACTGCTCTTCACAGAACGATTTTACTGTGATAAGATATTTATCATTTTGAAAAGTTTTAAAGTTTGTTTTCATGAATCGGGAATCGTATTTAAGGCGGGAAAAAGTTTATCATTTCACATTTTCACAGATCGGGAATTGACCCCCTGATCGCTATAACCGGCCCCTTATCAAACCAAAGATAGTTCCAGTTTTCTAGTGGTCCAGTTGTGAAACGGAATCTCTGGTTAAGTTAGTATAAACAACTTTTTTGAATGCGAGAGAAAGAGATAAAATATTGTGTCAATAATATGATAACAGCTATGATAACAGCTTGTCTCGTTTCGATGCACATGGATAAACTGAATTTATTCATTTACGAACAAAGAAAAACAAAACAATAAACATATAATAGGCGTGTTTTATTGGCAAGTGTTTAGTCACTTTAGCAAATTTTTGTATGGGATACAAATACCGATAAATTGGTCAGTGATTAAAGTGAACATAAAAGTGAATATAACATCTTGGAATACCTGGAAATTTTCGGCGGGAAATATAATGTCAATTCATTTTTTGCTTATAGGTTGGTGGCACCTATGACAGCTTAAGACATTGACTCCATATACAATGATTATTAATGGTTGTGTCATTGTGTTTTTCTTTAGGGCCGCGTTTTGCGGAAGAAGTAAGAAGCTTTCAACCTACGACAGTTGCAAAAAAGTTTTGATGAAGTTTTGAACTTTTCGTTAAAAACAAATAAAAGTTGGTTAAAGCAGATTTTTGAAATAAAAATATATAATTTGGAATTTAATTTGGTAATATTCGAGCTAAATAATGATTATTTATCCGGGTTTTCTTTGTTTGTAGTGGAAGGTGGGGTACAAGTTGACCAACTCGGCATATACAAATAGCCATACTTTGTAGACACATCCATAAAATTATTTGAAACTTCGGCTTGGCATATAGTCAAGAATACCAACTTTGAAATAAAATAAAAAAGTGGATACAAAAGTGAATATAGCGTTTTATTGGTTCTTTCCAGTGCTGACTAACTAAAAATTACCAACAAAACACGATTAATATAGGGGTGGAATTTATTAAGAAGGTAGATCATCATTTTCTTTAAATTTATTCTTTACGATTAGTAGTGATAATCAATTATTATCCAGTATATTATTATTTATCATTTAACACCAATGGAAAAAAAAATAATAGGTAAGCATAGAATTTCTTTGGTTAGCCAAGCAAAATTGACTGGTTAACGAAATCTCTGTTAACCATAGATTCTCTGGTTAAAATTTTGCTGAAAAGACCGAATCTGTGTTAACCGACTGGAATAATGACACTAACCACGGAATAACAGCTGGTTAACGGAATCTATGGTAACCATAGGTTCTCTGGTTGAGAATTTGTTGAAAAGACAGAATCTATGGTTACCAGCTGAATTAATTAATAATTAAACTTAACCAGAGCTGAAAAGACTGGCCCTTAACCAATTTTTCGACTTTGGTTAACAAACCGTAGATTAGAGGAAATTCCATCCAATCTTCCAGTTTTATCTGTCAAATCAAAATTCAATCAAAATGATTTATATTTTTGAAAAACATCAATTGAACAAAATGTCACAGCCAAAGCAACGATCTGCGAATTTCACCAAAAGTGAAGAAGAACACATCTTCGAAAATAAAAAAAGTGTTGCAGTTACATCAAAGCAAAAGTATATTGAATGGGAAAAATTGGAACAACGGTTCAATGCATCTTCTGAAACCAACATAGTGATTATTTAAATTTGGCAATATTTTCGCATCAAAATAATTCTTGTATTTATATCCTGTAGATTCGTACAACCAAGGTATTGAAGGATAAATACAACAATATAAAACGCAATCTTCGCAAGACAAAAGCAAATATTCATCAACAAATATTTATGACTGGCGGGGGTCTACCCCCGAAAGATAAAGAAAATTCGAATCCTGTGCTTGAGCAATTGAGCAATCTGATGGGCTTGAGTGTTGACGGCTTGCCGGCTAGGTGCATTTCATACAAATCGTCCAATTAGAAAACATTCAAAAATAATCTTTTATCAAAAAAGATCTTATTATGGCTGATGGTGATGATTCGTGCACAATGATTTTAACGGTGGAAATTTTTGAAATCCTGGATGAGAATGGTACCGTTGCGTTGTGAGCAATATCATCGTGGACGAACATAATCCAGCTATCAAGTGTATCGAAAAAAAGATGATAATGCATTGGATTGGAGCAAATACCATCCTACAATGATGCGTAACAAAAAAAAAACTATTAAAGACCCCGAAAGCATCCAAACGTAAATTGCAAACTTCTACAGAGCTTGTTGAAATCTAAAACATCGGAAAAAATCGACATCGTCCCATTTGTTGAAATAGTCCAATCTTTCATACATATTATATTGTCTTCTTTCGGGAATCATTAATAGCTGTTCTTCTTCATCACCAGCATCACTACCATCAGTATTCCACAAATTAAAAATGGAATTTCCACGTGAACTTAATTTGAAAATGAGACATGATAATGACAATAATTAAAATATTAAAAACAAACTTACTCCATCACACTGATATTGTTGAATAGCTGAAGGATATGTCAAACAATGCGTTTAAACCAACTTTAAAAATAGAAATTGCAGTAAAATGTTGATAAGTAGCTTTAACCGACAAAAATCGGATGGTTACCATATTCGTTGGTTAGATAACCAAACCATAGATCTGTTAACCAAACAAAGGTTTAAAAGACGCGATCTGTTGTTAAGACTGGAAATAACCATAGGTTAAATGTGGTTTGGACAAAGGCCGTTTGACAATTTGTTTATTGTATACTTTCCCCGCCTAGTTTTCCATTCATTCCAAAGTGTCTTTCCATTCGATCGAAGTAACTCCAAAGTATCTCACACGAAACTCCCTCAAAATTGGACATATGGCAGTGAAGTGATGTTTGTACATACCCCCTCACCTTGAGGTTGTAAAGGTCACATAAGATCGGTAGATGTGGACGATGTTTAATGTAGTTTAGATTTAATAATTTGCCTCTAACTTTGAATATTACATTAATCGTACTAATGTGGCAGCGGTTAAGTAATATGTAAGTATGTTTGCTCTCGAAGATCCAAATTGAGTTGACTATTGCATGTGTAAGCGAGCGAATACACACAGTCATATGGCGCTGGCTATAATGAACATATGCGCATTCCGTTGAGTTTCCTTAAGCATGAGCTGCGCATGAGGTGTGCGATCTGAACCGCTCTTAGAGGAAGGTTGTCGAATGACGGCCACTTAAGGGGAAAATATGAAAACCCCCCAAGAACACTGTCAAGTGATTCATTTGACAAAAAAATAATTTACAAATAATCCCAATTTACAATTTACCAATTTACAATTTAGGGATCGGCTGAAGAAAAAAATATGGCCTGGCAAAGCCAGTAAAAAAATCAAATTTTGAAGACGGCCCGACCGTGATTACACGATTTCAAGATCATTCATAAAAATAATTTTTATAAAGAGTTCGAAGTTTTTTGTGAATAAAAAAATTTAGGTATACAGGGTGATTGGTATAAGATGCACCAAAAAGCTTGAGCGTGTAGGTGGAGTTAAGACAAGAAAAAAATCGTATGGGAGGGGTGTCTATTTCCCCCCGTTTAGGCGGGAGGGGCAATTTTCTAAAACATTGACTTAAATCAGAAAAAAAATTATTTAAAAACAACGGTGAACGCTGAATGACTTGTTATATTTTTTTGGAAAGCCAGATAACTACTCTTTTATTTATTTCTTAAATTAAGTTGTATAAGTGAACAGTTTTAAAAAAATTAATTTTCAAACTCAAAATTTTGAAAAAAAAAAACTAAAAAAAAAATTTTTAAACTAATGTTTTTCAAAATTATGTATTTAACTATTATTTTTATTTTCAAAATTCAATGCTCTTATTAATTTTTAGGCAAAAACAGAAAACCGGATGCCAAAATGTATCTTAGTTTTTGAGAAATTAAGAAAAACTAGAAGTATTTTTTTCCCAGAAAAACAATTTTTTTTTTGGTTTTCCCAAATTTGACCGTCTCAGGTAAATTATTAATTAGGGAATTATCACTTTTTTATTTTTTATTACTACCATCCGATTTTAATCAAATAATAAAAAAAAAGAATAAACTTTTTACTTTACTTCCTAGTTTTACTTTTAATTTTTTTTAATTTCTCAAAAACTAAGATACATTTTCGCATCCGATTTTCTGTTTTTGACTAAAAATTAAGAAGAGCATTGAATTTTGAAAATTAAAATAATAGTTAATTACATAAAATTTTGAAAAAAAATTGTTTAAACATTTTTTTTTTAGTTTTTTTTTTCAAAATTTAGAGTTTGAGAACTAATTTCTTTAAAACTGTTCGCTTAAACAACTTAATTGAAAAATTAAATAAAAGAATAGTTTTCTGACTTTCCAAAAAAATACAACAAGGATTTGTATCATTCACCGTTGTTTTTAAATAATTTTTTTTCTGATTTAAGTCAATGTTTTAGAAAATTGTCCCTCCCGCCTAAACGGGCGGAAATAGACCCCCCTCCCATACGATTTTTTTCTTGTCTTAACTCCACCTAAACGCTCAAGCTTTTTCGTGCACTTTATACTAATCGTTCTGTATATATAGGAATGTGCAGAGAATCTGATTATTAAAGAAAAATTATAAAATATTTATAAATGCAATACTAACATAGATTTTGGCTCAGTCAGGAAAACGACCGACACACATAGACCAGTAATAGGTCCGTTGTGATACCACAAGACAGAGGTGTTGCCTCTTTAATTAAACCAGTTGGAGCTTCTTATAGAGCGATGTAGACAGTGAATATCTATATTTGTCAGATCACTGGGTTCATCAAAGAAAAAAATCCCTAGGTGTAGTTTTCTCCTTTGGGAAAGGGCAGGGTATGAGCAGAGAAGATAAATATTTTTTTTTCTGATTTAAGTCAATGTTTAAGAAAATTGTCCCTCCCGCTTAAACGGGCGGAAATAGACCCCCTTCCCATACGATTTTTTTCTTGTCTTAACTCCACCTAAACGCTCAAGCTTTTTGGTGCACCTTATACCAATCATTCTGTATATATAGGAATGTGCAGAGAATCTGATTATTAAAGGAAAATTATAAAATATTTATAAATGCAATACTAACATAGATTTTGGCTCAGTCAGGAAAACGACCGACACACATAGACCAGTAATAGGTCCGTTGTGATACCACAAGACAGAGGTGTTGCCTCTTTAATTAAACCAGTTGGAGCTTCTTATGGAGCGATGTAGACAGTGAATATCTATATTTGTCAGATCACTGGGTTCATCAAAGAAAAAAATCCCTAGGTTTAGTTTTCTCCTTTGGGAAAGGGCAGGGTATGAGCAGAGAAGATGGGGGTAGTTTCCTCTTCCTCATCATCCATACAACTTCTGCAGAAATCGTTTGAGAAAAGGTCAAGTCTTTGATACCAATTACGGAGCTAATATGTAGTCTACTCAAAGACAACAAACATTTGGTTAGTCCCAGATCTAATTTTGGCCAGATCTGTTCGGTCCCTGTATAGGTGGATGTTTATGTTTGTTCTAATCTTGTATCTTGCTTAAGCACAAGTTTACATGTAGCGCTAGGTATACCAACATCCACCTTGTTAGTTAGAATAGGAATTAAGGTTCCGTTTCTGGGAAGTTCATAGGCTTTGCAGTTTCCTGAAATGTCTTTGTGTTAGGTCATGCTAGCTCCTGCGCATTATAATTCTATATTTAGTTTCTAATACTCTAGTTTCTAATACTCTAGTTTCTAGTTGCCGTTATTCCTAAGCACACAATAGTTGTGCAATTCTTTCAAAAGTTCCTTTTTTTAATTAAAAATGCTCAAGGTTGTCATACATAAGTATACCCGTGATTTTCGGATTCAGCATTGGTTTTGCATATAGAATCCATCAAAACATTTTGTATATACCAACGCCAAAAATGGGTTCACCTCCATCCAAAAATTGAAACGGATATTAGGTTTAAAAACAAGTTATCTCCGATCTCAAACACTCACCAACAATAGTAATTATAATAGCAAAAACACTAATACATTTTTAGGCAGTAATTCAATGGTCTTTCATTTATTCCACTGTATAATAAGTTTCACAGTAAAAAAAAAATAATTAAGTTGTAACAATATATTAAAAAATATTTTGAAATAAAGCAGAAATGCCTTTAAGCTTAATAAAAACCAATACCTGGATATAAGTATACGTCCAGAATCATCCAAACTCCACGCCACACATTGACTGCTCCCATAAAACTCATCATGTAATAAGTATCTGCTAAAAAGAGTTTCAAAGCTCCATTTACATTTCCACATATCCAACGAAAAAATGGTTGTAAGGCAAAAGTAATACCAACTATTCCATATCCTAAAATCTGTAAATGTAAATTAAAATCAGAAACTAATGCTCTCATTTTAAATGCAAATACATACAATAATGCGCATATAAAAAATTATTTAAGGTCGAACCCAACAAGCAGATACTTTGACTTTGGTAAAAAGGTAAAGTGATATTTATGTGTTCCTATTCAAGATGTTAATGATTGGAGAGGAGTCAGAAAAGGGGAAGAATACTTATTTATAAATACCGAACAGACACCTCTTAAACACCCCTCTTCCCTAAAATATGTGGAATGAAAAAATAACCAGTAATTAAAAAAATACTATAAAACATATATGTGTTAAACCGGCAGCGAAAATAACTGAGGCCAATATAATTTTGTTACTTAGTCTGTGAATTTTAGTTTTATATATTTTTGTTTCAATAATCAATTATAAAAACTGAATATTAATTGAAAAATAATCAAAAAAAAAAAGAAAAACTTAACTTAGAGAAAAGAAGTGATTTTTATTCTCTCGAAAAATATAGAAGAAATTCAAATTCAACGACTTGAATAATACATATATTAAAGATAAAAAGAAAGCCCATTTGGCCATGACTTTCCCTAGAAAGGAGAGGGTAATTGTACATACAGTCCATTTTCTCCACTAGCTGACTTTCTACACGGTCCTAACGAGCCCGATACAACCAGCGCACCTATGGTCTTAGGAGAGAGTTCAAGCATAAAGAATAAACTAAAGCGGTAGCGACGGTCAACCGATGAAGGAGTTGTTCCTCCACCCAAGAAACTTTAAAGGAAATTTTCCATAGAGAGAGTCCATTTGTTAAGCAAAATAGACAGATAGAAAATCAAAAGGTATGTCAAAACGTTTACGTGGCAATAGTCAACAACGACATAATTTGCGGGTCACAATTGCGTGGCTACAACCATATGTAAAATGACTTGTGGCTTTGTGGCCTGTGGTTCACAATGACAGGCAACCAAAATGCAGCGACGATATGAGTCACAATTGTGTGCCTATAATCAATTACGACATATATTTTAAATACAAGCAGTACAATAAACAAAAAAACAGACCTAGACAATGTGAGTCCCCACTACAAGTACCTGATAGAGAGAACGAAAAAGAAAAGACGATCTAGATCCCCCTAGCACCCGCTAACTCCGAAGAGTACCTAGTTTATATTTTTTCATTTTTATAGTTTAGCCATCTTTTTTCTTATAAGTCATGTCAATAATGTAAAGCATAGTAGTGTATAAAAGTTAAGAGTATTGTTTGTTTTTGTTTTCGATTATTGTTTTAATTAAGTGCAATATATATGTGTAAGCGGTCTTATAAAAACAATGTTTATTTCAATTTATATTTTTATTATTTTAATAATACAAAATTACACAAATTCCGTGAAGCGGCCTTTTACTTTTTACTTTTTCTTCTGACAATCAAAACTCAACTGAACTCATTTTTGACACCTGCCCTCTTCTTTCATATTTATGGTGTTAACACAAGAAATCTTTGTGGTGAGGCCACATTACAATTTATTTTATTCTTTGGGTCCTACCACAGTTCGGCCATCCTGACAAGTAATCGTCCCGATTTTACGTTAATTATTTATTCTCCATGGTTTCATATTAGCAATTTGGGTAAGCTTAAACCCTGTCACATCTTTTAAGAGGTATCTATCATTGGGCAAAATTTTTATAACTTGATAAGGCCCCTTAAACCTGGGAGCTATTTTCCTGCACGCTCCTGGCTGACTGATGAAATTCTTAGTTACTATATAGTCTCCTACTTGATAACTATTTAAAATTCTACTTCTATCTTTAATTTTTTTATTGTAATCTTGACATTCCTTTATCTTCTCGGCTGCTCCCATTCTTATATCTTCCGAATCCCTATCCTTTTCCTTATTTAAAATTTCCTCTAACCTCTCCCTTAATGGATCTTCCATCATTCCTCGCTGCCTTATCCTAAAAAGTAACTCACTAGGTGTCATCCCAGTACTTCTGTGCACGGTATTATTCATCACGTGCTCTATCTCAGGTAAGACTTTATCCAAAGACATTTCATTACCCGCACTAGTCATCTTTGCCAACATGGGGGCTAAGCTTCTGTTTACCCTTTCAACCTGGCCGTTGGCCTGTGGTGAACCAGTTGCAACCAATACATGCTTGACACCATTTTTCTGGAAAAATGATTTAAACTCATTCGAGGTAAATACACTGCCTCTGTCGGAAACTATAAGCTTAGGACGACTGTAAGAGTCAAAGTATGACTTTAGAGAACTAATTGCTTCGTTAGTACCAGTACCTCGGACTGCATATAGTCTATTGAACTTTGTAAAACCATCTACGACCAGAAAAAACATATTTCTTCTTTGATCTCCTCAAAATCACTGGCCCGAAATGGTCTATATGGACTGTATCGAAAGGGATGTCACCTTTAGGTATACTATGGAGTAAGCCTTCATGTTTCCCAAACTTCGGCGAAAACGTTATGCATTTGAGACAATTCGAAATGTGTTTCCTAATTCTATTCCTTATTTTCGGAAACCAATAAATTCTCGTTAAATTTTCATACACCTTGTCACTTCCTACATGTCCCATGTCGTCATGATACATATACAAAACATTTTGCTGCATTTCCGCCGGCACATAAAACAATAAATTCCCACCACTCTTTCTATAAACTAACCCATTTCTCATTTCATAATACGAACTCTCCTCTTTTTCCAACATTTCCCTTATTTCATTTATATCCCTGTCTCTGTGCTGACAAATAGACAGATTTTGTTCAAAGGTATTCTCTTCTAATACAAGTATACTCATGTTCCTACTTAATGCATCAACATGTTGCATTCTTTCACTGTTACGATGCTCCAAAACGTAGTCATAGTTCTGTAACTCTAACGCCCATCGTGCTATTCTCGGGTTAACTTCTTTTTTGTTAAGCGTCAATGTCAGTGAGTTACAATCAGTAACTATTTTAAACCTCATACCATGTAAATAAATTCTGAATCTCTGTAAAGCATAAATTATTGCTAGAGTTTCCAGCTCAAAGCTATGAAACTTAGCCTCTTGGTCAGTAGTCCTTTTTGAAAAATAGAAGATTGGATGAAACTTTCCATCACTCTTCTTTTGCAATAGGATTGCACCAAACCCGAGAGCACTAGCAAAGCAGTGTAATTCTGTTTCATCTCGAGGATCGTAAATTGCTAAAATTGGTGCTACTAATAGTATTCCTTTTAATTCTTCAAAACAGTGTAATTCCTCTTTACCGAATTTAAAACTAACCTTATTCTTTATTAAATCGTATAATGGTTTCGCTTTTGTTGAAAACCCTTCCACAAATCTCCTGAAATAAGAGCATAATCCCAGAAAAATGTGCAGTGCCTTGGCATTTTGAGGAATAAGAAAATTTGCTACTGATTCAATGTTCTTTTCATCAGGACGTATACCTTCTTTAGAAACCTTGTAACCTAAATATCGTATTTCCGGTTCCATAAACCTGCACTTATCCAATCTCAACTCTAGTTTATTACTTACTAGCTTCTCAAAAACTTCTTTTAATATGGATAAATGTTCTTCAATATCACTCGTCGCAATCATTATATCGTCTTAGTATATCGCAACTTTCCCTGCCCTAATCATGTCATCAAATACCATATTTACAAACCGTTGAAATGTTTGAAGTGCATTTCTTAATCCGAATGGCATACGCAAATATTCATTTTGGCCAAGCGGAGTCACAAACGAAGTGTACTTCACCGATTCTTCATTTACATGCACATGATAAAAAGCGCTTTTTAAGTCTAATAATGAAAAAATAGTTTTGTTCGCTAACCTATCCAACATGTCATCAGAGGGATTGGATAGTTGTCCTTCAATGTTATTTTGTTCAAACTCCTATAATCTATACACATTCTTAAGTTATCATTTTTCTTCCTGACCAAAACAATAGGAGAAGAATACTCTGAATTACTCGGCCTTATTATCTTTTTCTGTGACACATCATCTAACATTTCCCGTACTCGCTCTTTTTCATAATATAATCTTCGGGGTGGGCAATGGAATGGCTTTTCATTAATCAAATTTAACTTTATCTCACATTTAATTAGCGGTTCATCAGGACGATCACTTTTTAAATAACAATCATTAAATATCTTTCTAAAACACTCATTTTTGTTAACATCAAGACTCTCATTATATATATATGTTTCTTTACTTTCATCAATTTCAATATTCATCAAATTATTATATTCTTCATCATAAGTTTCGTTCATTTTACTTTCTTTTATTTTCATCAATATCAAATTTGCTTTTTTAATAAAGTCTCTTCCCAAAATTACTGGGAACTTAGTCGTTTAATTTTTTACTACAAATAAATCTACTTTAACTTCTTCTTCTTTAAACAAAATACAACTCTGAACGACTCCAATTACATTTAACGGGCTTTTATTAATACCAAAGAAATTATATTTTGCATTTTGTTTCTTAATTAATATATGTGGCACGAACTGTTCACGTACAAAACTAATGGGGCTACCGGTGTCAATTAAAGATCTTAATGAAAATTTACAAATAAAATTTGATTCTATAAAAGTATACAATAATTTTCTTACGTTTTCATCTGAATCACCTTCATATCCAACATGATGGACGTCCTTTTTTTTTGGGCATACAGCAGCATAGTGCCCCATGTCAGCACACACATGGCACGCACCCAGTGGTCGTTTCGGCTTCTTACAATTATTGGGAATGTGCCCCAAAGCATTACAATTGTTACACCTATATTGCTTCGATGTACTTGGCTTCATGTTTAAAGCTGGCGCCTTTGGCGCTAAAGTCACTGTCCTGAACGCCTCCAGGAGATGCTCCTTGTCTCTAAAACAATGCATTTTTGCCTGAGATCTGATGGTCTGTTCTAGTATCCCCTCAATGAGATATTCCATGAGCTCATCTTCATGGATACTTTCTTTATTAGCAAGTATAACCTTTTCGTGAAAGTATTCCTGAAAAGTTTCAGCACTCGACCATTTCCGTCCTTCGAACTTCTGCTTGAGCATCAGCCGGCTGGCTCTGTCCTTAAAGATTGTACCAATCTCTCTGAGTAACACATCAATTAGTACCGACATCATATCTGCTTTCTAGTAGGGCTCTTCCCTTTAATCTAGTTGATATCAGTGCCCGGGAACTGTTCTCATCCAACTTGAAAACGAATAGGACACTCCTCAGCTGCAGCTTCCACTGCTGATAGTTGTCATCAGCACCCGCAAACTCTGGAATCAAATCTTTTACGACGGAAAAATTCATCATGGATTTTCCGTCATCATGTTTTGGAACACTCTTCTTCTTCGCCATCATCTCGTTCTCTCTCTTCAGCAACTCTGTCTCTCTCTTTTGTACCGCCAGCTCTAGTTTGACCAAAATCAATTACCTCTTCAGTGTCTCCATTGTCCATTCGTCATCTCTGTCTCTCGTTTTCTTCTCGTCTGCAGCATTCTTTTCATTGGCACTCTTCTGACGCACTTCATCGACATTGCTACTATCCTCATACACCTCGCACTCATCATCATCATCATCATCGCTCTCTTCTTCATTGTCCATGTGGTGTCCGTTGGCATTCAAATTTGCATCGCTTGGAGTCGTCTGCGTCGGCACAAATTCACCGCGCAACTCCGATGGAATGGCCAATAATCGGAGCACCAACTGGACTTCTTCCCTAGCGCACGTAGCCATGATGAATTTAGAGAGAGAAAAAAAATTTTTTTAAGAAAAATTAATTAAATTTTAACACGATCCCACTTCTAAGGTTGTAAGCGGTCTTATAAAAACAATGCTTATTTCAATTTATATTTTTATTATTTTAATAATATAAAATTACACAAATTCCGTGAAGCGGCCTTTTACTTTTTACTTTTTCTTCTGACAATCAAAACTCAACTGAATTCATTTTTGACACCTGCCCTCTTCCTTCATATTTATGGTGTTAACACAATAAATCTTTGTGGTGAGGCCACATTACAATTTATTTTATTCTTTGGGGCTACCACATATGTTAAAAGCAATATATATGTTAAAAGCAATATAAATGTTTAAAAAGTGCAATGTTTATGTATAATTTGTTTTGTTTTGTCTAACAGACATTTTATATGTATATCTTGTAAGGTTTAAGCATTTGTGTCGCAAAAACTATGTAAGTCTATGGACTTATATATATTTTCATTTTTTTATCACAGCTTTAACCTTTGTTGATTTATTTTAACTTTTAACTATTATTAATTTGTGATTTATTAACGTTCAGTTTAAATTTATTAAGAAACGACTTTTGTCTCTTCTTTGTTGTTCTAAACAGAAATAAATCTGATGATGTTCATAATCATGAACGAAACGTCATTTTAAACAACATTTTGTGTTTCATTTAAGTATTATGTTTACAAACATAAATAACATAAAGAAATATATTATACAAACATACATACATATAGAAAACAAAATAAATAAATAATTATAATAAATTTAATATATATTAATGACGAAATATAAAAATAAGTTGTGAATTGCAAGACATTTGTTTATTTATCGTCAGCTCAAGTATAACAAAACGCTAATTTGTATTATTGTTTAAATCTGTAAAACATAAATGAATTGAAATATTTTCACAAACACATGAAATGTTTCAAAACATTTAACACCAAATCATCCCTCAAAATTGTCTCCGAACTGTTACCTTTTAGAACTCTTCGTTTTGACTGCACTTTTGAAAACAAAACAATATTTCTTTAAAATAAATAAAATTTGCTACTAAACACATATGTATTTGTGTTTATTTAAATATCGTAGGTATTCGTTTGATTTTGTCAGGATTGAGCGGAAGATTTCACTTTTTTCATTTCATGGATCAACAAAGAAGCTCTTTTTGTAGTTAATTGTAGGTACCTACATACAAGGATGTGATTATTTAACTTTTAACAATTTACTATTATTTACTTTATTCACAAGTTGCAATATTCACAACAAATACAAACCCAAAAGATTGTTTAAACAATTTAATTTTGCAATCCCTTTTAAAAAACAACACAACACAATTATCGCTCTTCTTTAGATCTGTCAAATCAGAAACTAGGTGTGTTCATTTATTTTTTCAAGTAAATGCTTGAACTTGAAGGAGTAAAAAATATTCTCTCAGAGAATGCATTTATTACAAAAAAAAAATAATAGAAAAAATTTTAGAAATTTGTACTTAGTAGCTATTTAATTATAAAAATGTAGAATTCAAACCGCAAATATTTCAAAATCAAGATTAATGATTTTTTTTTTGTAAGAAATGAGAAACAAAACTGTCACAATTTGTTCCGGAGTAAATTAATGTTACTTTTAAGAAGTGCATAAACACGCCTCGCTTATCTGAAATGTCACTTTTGATTCGAAGTGAAAAATCGTTCGGGCGGAATTCCCAATAGCTTTTAAAATTCCGGGGGAACAGATTTTCGCCAGGCGAAATGTATTCCGGGTGAACTTCACAATAAGGCTGATTATTGAGGCAAGAGAAGAAGAGAACACACATAACTTTAGTCTTAAAATTTACCCAGGAACACAAATCATCAACTCCTCCGTCTTCTCCCGTAGAAAAAAAAAATTTACACGCGCTTTTCTATACGTGAATACGTGTGAATAGCTAAATGCAAAATTGTAAGAATGTATTGTCTAGCCAAGTTCGACAGTCCCTTTTGAAATGCATGTGACTGAAAGTTGTCAATTATGTTTATAACATCATAGGGAATCTTACCATATTGTCAGAAAATAAATGAGAGCTCACTCTACGCGGATTACAGATTGAAATTATGTATAGGGAATTTAACCATATTGTCAAAAAATAAATGACAGCTCACACGACGCGGATGACAGATTGAAATTATGTATCGCGCTTTTTTCGAACTGTCAAACTCGAAATCTTGTAAAAGAATTTTATAAACAATCCCTTTTTTTCCTGTGAAATTTGAGATATACGTGACTGAAAGGTTTATTAATACACTATTAACAATTTTCTCGCACGACATTAATATTTCCGCTCTAGTTTTCAATCAATTTTTCAACAATGATAAAGAAATGTTCAGCTGTCATCCGCGTACTGCTGATTTTGACACTGCTCTGCGAACGAGAAAGAGATAAATCGTTGTTACCTAAAAAGCCCTATCGCGCTTTTTTCAAACTGTCAAACTCAAAATCTTGTAACAGTATTTTTTAAATTATATATTTTTTTTTCTGTAAAATTTGAGATTTCCGTGACTAAAAAGTTTAATAATAGACTATTCACAATTTTCGCGGACAACATTTAAATGTCCGCTCTTGTTTTTATCAATTTGTCAATAATGATAACAAAAATATTCAGCTGTCATCCGCGTACTGCTGATTTTGGCACGGCTCTGCGAACGAGAAAGAGATAGCTATATCGATGCTACGTAAAAAGCCCTATTGTAATATCTCTGATGCACCGCGATATTGGTGCGTTTCTGCCATAGTTATTTCTAGAGAAATCTTCACTGAAATGAAAACGAGAACGCAGGGCTTTACTTGGAAAGAAAATTATTCGCTTTACTAGTATATACCAAAAGTTATGGAAAAAAGCAAAAGGAAACGCAGTTGAAGAAAGAAACGCTTAGTTTGGCGGTTTATCTCCAATTTTACTCTTTGAGCGCATAAAGTCCACTTAAAATAAACTAATGCTAAGTCTTCTACTTGGTTGAATATTCTTAATATAAAAAAAAATAACTTTTTAAATTAATTTTCATATTAGTATATAGAATTTGTATCATTATTTATTTTATTTCTTTGTTATATCTTATCCTTGGCCACGAGGCAAACAAAAACACAACCCCCAGTTGAAAATGATTGCAACCGTGATCTTGCTGGTATAGTTCACATTAGGTTTTTGTCAAAAAAATTATGTAATCTGAGCTAGAAAATTCTTTAAATTGCGTAATAACAAGGTGCATTTTGCTGGACGTCATCTGACGAGCCCACAAAGCTATCAAAGCTATAAAAAGCTTTTCTCCGTATAAATCTCCTGGCCTGGACGGCATACTTCCAGTAATGCTGCAAAGACTACAAGATATAGTAGACCCTTGTCTAGAAAACGTGTTTAAGGGATGCCTCTTACTTAATCATGTTCCCGAATAGTGGAAACAGGTAAGAGTTGTTTTCATCCCAAAGGTGGGTAGACGAGGCCACGAATCTGCAAGGGATTTTCGCCTTATTAGTCTCACTTCCTTTATGCTCAAAACCCTAGAGCGCAACCTAGATAACCGCATAAGAGAAACTTTAGTTCTTTTGCCTCTTTCCAAATCACAACACGCCTACCTCAAGGGCAGGTCTACTGAAACAGCTCTTCATGAGGTTGTGCGAGCAGTTGAAAATAGATTGTATTACAAGGAGTATTTTTTGGCTACTTTCTTTTTTTTTTTTTTTTGTTTATACACTATCAGATCTATTTTCAAATGGAGCTTAAAGCAAGCATCAACATATGAAAGAAAGATTTGCCAACACATGTAATGTGTCCCACTGAGTCATCACTTAGTGCAGGTGTTAGTTGTTAAAAAGCACAATGGTACAGAAACAAAAACACATGCACATAAATACAACATAAATACAGTATTACAATACAACACAGAAACAACAACAGTGGAGCACTGGTTCTAAAGAGAGTTTTTAAATTATTTTTATTTAAATTAAAGTCTATCAGGCTCTCATTCAATTTATATAACTTACTCATCCGTGTGAGAGGCTCATCCATAATTAGTTCTGTGGAGTTCAACGTTCAAAAGTTCAGATCTTCGCAGGTGGTAAGACCCTCCGCGGTAGTTTAAGCCAATAGAAGCTAACAGGTCCGAAGCATCAATTTGTCCGCTGACAAGTTGATGAAGAAAAATTAAATCATTATTTACCCTTCGTTGGTATAAAGATTGAATCTGCAAAAGCTGTATTCGATGTTAATAAGGTGGCAGATTATAAGGATCGGCCCAGGGAAGGCCTTAAAGAGCAAAGCGAATAAACTTATGCTGCACTGATTCAATACGGTTCTTATGGATTTCATAAAAAGGAGTCCATACTTGTGAGGCATACTCAAGATGAGGCCTAACGTAGCAGTTGTACAATGAGAGAGTAAAGTACGGATCGTTAAATTCTTTTGCCCAGCGTTTTATGAATCCAAGCATAGAGTTTGCTTTATTTACCATAAAATTAATATGTTCAGAAAATTCTAGATTAGCACTAAAATTTACACCTAAATCATTGAAACTAAACACGCGACTGATTTTATTTTGAGATATGAAATAATCAAAGAAACTTGAAGATCTTTTCTTTGAGAAAGTCATTGTTTGGCATTTTTTAGGGTTAAGAGTTAACTCGTTTTTATAACACAATACACTGAAACTATTGACATCAGCCTGCAAAAGATTTTGGTCATTAGAAGATTTTATTGTTCTAAAAATTTTCATATCATCTGCAAATATGAGAATCTCACTAAAGCGAATAGAAGATGAAATATAGCAAGAATGAATAAGAAAGGGCCCAAATGTCTTCCCTGGGGTACACCTGAATGGGCAAAGAAAGTATTTGAAAGGGAGTTTCTAAATTTGACCTGGTAGGATCTATTTTCAAGGTACGATTTGATCCATGAAATAAAAAGAGTAGGGAAACCGTACGCATGGAGTTTAAAAACAATAATATCATGGCTGAGTTGGTCAAATGCTTTAGAAAAATCTGTGTATATGCAATCGACTTCATTACCTTTTTCTAATGCATTTGAACAATTATGCGAGAAGGTAAGAAGGTTTGTAACAGTAGACTTTTTCTGCACAAAGCTATGTTGTTGTTTACAAATAATGTTTTTACCAAAAAATGAAGGGCTTTCACATGCAACCTGTTCGAAACGCTTTGGAATACTTGACAATTCAGAAATGGATCTATAGTTATTAATGTCAAATTTGTCACCCTTTTTAAAAACAGGAGTGAGAAATGATTTTTCCAGAAGGACGGACATTTCTCAGCTTTTAGAGAAAGCTCAAACAAAAATTGCAAGGGCTGCACTAATACACCACTAAATTTTTTCAGAACTATTGGGGGTAAACCGTCAGGGCCATAAGAGTAATAGTCATTTAAGGATGACAAAAAATGCAAAACTCTACCTTGTTTCACAGGAATATTGTTAAAATTAACTTGCGGGTAGCTGTTCACGTCTTTAAAAAAATCTATATCAACACTTCCATGAGTATCAACAAATGAGTTACGAAAATTATTTGCAAACGCGTTGCAAATATCACTGGGATTTTGTACGGAAGTGTTCTCATATACAAAACTTGCTGGGAAGCCATCCGAATTTTTTTTCGAGTTAACAAAATGCCAAAAACTTTTAGGATCCTGTTTTAAAGAAGCCCCCATTTCGTTAACGTAATTGGTGTACAACAATTTTGAAAGAGTTTTAAATTCTTCAAATAAGGCAATATATTATTCGAAAATTGTTGGAGGGAGGGTTTTTATATAAGCTTTCCATACTTTATTTCTCTTGTTTCGAAGAGATTTTAGCTCTTGTGTGTACTAAGGGTGACAAAAATTAGTGTTTTTAAATATTTTCATAGGTACACAATTATTTATACAGCTACTGATTATATTATAGAACTCAGTTACTGCATCGTCAATATTTGTATAATCGTATATATTTCTAATATTCGATCTACTTATAACATCGGAAAGCAACTGAAAATTTGACTTTCGAAAGTCAAAAACGAATGAACAGTCTTGAGAATTACAGTTTTTGAGAGGATGGTTGCTCAAGTCAAAAAAAAATATCCAAGGGTGGATGGTAATTGTCAGCATTAGTAATTCCAGAACTAGATTCCTGAACAACAGTACTTACAGCGTCAGAAAAAAATACCAAATCGAGTACTCGATTCTTAAAGTTTTTGATACAGTTAACTTGCTGTAAGTCAGTAGAATTCATACCATCTAGAGAGAAGCTCTGTTCGTGAAGATGTTTATGAGGCTTCTTGAAATGATCCATCATCCGAAGGAACCCATTCTATATGGGGTGAATTGAAATCCCCGAGAAGTAGAATATTGCTGTTGGAGCAAGACAAGGCCAAAACATGTTCATTATACAATAAACTTGAACTTCTTGGAGGAATATATACATTTATAATATATACATAGTTAGACTCTATGTTTAATTTGATACAAATCAAGTCAATAGAAAGATCGAAGGGGAAAGAAATACGTGTAGATACAAAATTATTACGAACAGAAATCAACACACCACCGCCTAATTCTTTTGGTTTATCAACATGACGATCTTTTCTAAAAACTAAGAACTCTTGATTAAAAAGTTCTGTATCTAAATAGCTTGAATTCAGCCAAGTTTCTGTCAAAACAAAGATGTCATGTGAAAAAGCTTGAGAGTTAGTATAAATATTTGCAGTTTTGCTGCGAAGCCCTCTGGCATTTTGATAAAAGAGGCTAGTCCTTTTTAGTTTTTTGGCGAAGATTTCTTAGGAATAACACACTTACTTCTTTTACTTCTCACGGTAGCAAACTCTTTTATAAGCGCTTCAGATGGTCAATTTTTAGTATTAATGATAGATTCGAAAAATGCCGGGTGAGCAACAATTTTGAAGGATGAGACAAAACTATTTACCTTACTAATTTTGGTACATTTAACTGATGATTTGTTTGGAATGCATTTGTTAGAGACGAAATGGGAAACAAAATCATGAACACTTATATCTGGACTAAGGCGAGAAATAAAAATTGATTTAGGCTTAGGGACAGCCTCAATAGGACGAGGACAAGGCTCTGTTATTACAATGTGATTTGATATAGTTTCACAATCATTGTCAGCCACCGTATTAACAGCAATCGTTAAAGTCGGACTGACATGAGACGAACTAGATGCGCCTGAATCATTAAGACTATTAAAGTTGCTCCTTAAATTGGTTCGTTTTGGAGGGGGACTTGAATTTTTAACCACTGATGAGTTTTCTCGTATCCTTTTATTTCCTCTTTTTGCAACAGAGTCCCGATCAGATAGTGCTGAAGAAGAAGTTTTGGTTGATAAATCTGATTCAGCTGATGGAACGGAAAAAGAAGCAGGTTGTTGGATCAAGTCATCAGTTGATGTTTCGATATTGATCATATCGTTGCAAGGGGAAAATGTAGATACATTTGACACTGCAGTGCTAAAGTTTTTCAGCAAGTCATTGAAATCTTTAGAGAGCTTCAAAATGTTTTCTTTAAAAGAATTCTTTTTGAAGGAGAGCTGAGAAAGAGATATCTTCCGGCAGTCGGTACAATACCAAAAGGCAATATAAATATTTATTACCTTATCAAGAAATCCATTGGTAGAACCAACGCATTTAGCATGGTAAAGATTACCACAAGGTCCAAAACAGGTAAAAAGACGGCTATTACTTGATTCGTCGGGACAGGCTTTTGCAGAGCAAACCATTATGGAAAAATTGATACAAAATAAAATATAGAAAGAAAGTATAAAGAAGAAAAAAATATTCATATACTGGAATTAATATAAAAAAAATTAATAACTAAAAATTGGAAAAAAAAAAGATTTGAAAATTGCTGGGAAACGAACTAGAGCTAACAAAGATCTGATCTTTATCAAAGTACTTACTGAATCTATTCTACAATCCCTTATCGACTTTGGAATTTTCTTAAGGATGTGCCCTTAAGAAAATAGGTAGTATCCATGCTAAACAATAGAGTAATTCAATCAAAGTTGGGCAATATACAAACTATGAAATACGCAAACAGAGGAACACCACAGGGAGGAGTATTGTCTCCCCTACTGTGTCTTTTGGTTATGAATAAAATCCTTGTAGAACTTAAGGGAGGAAGGCCTGGCACAAACCCTCGTATCAAACCCTCCAAGTGGGTGCCGGGCGGGCAATGATCACTACAATTGTTTTGTGCGTTTTTGGCAATAACATGTGATTAGCTAAGGTCAGGTTGCATCGCTGTAACGTTACTTAACTTCTCAATAGTTAAACTATCAGAAATGCAAACTGACCATAGATACGGGGTTCTTGATTTTCAAGATGGAGTGAGCGTACTTTGTACACAATCCGTGCTGAAGAAATGGAAGGCTGGGGGATAAGCCAGTCATTAACGAGCTCTTTCGGATGCCCAGGAACAAGGCCCGAAATAATTTTTTGCCTTACCCCGGTAATCGGCTCTACCGGGGCGGACCTCCTTTCCGACCTACTCGTGGGAACCAAAATAGAAATCTCAAAAAATGAACACGGACAACGAACTGACAAACGAACCAACCAGCAGCTTATCTGAGGATGAATTGTTGGCATCTAGCCAGGAGACGGTTGTAGGTAGCTTCTTAAGTACTGGTAGCTCCAGTGCTACGGAACTGCCTACACCGTCTGGTAGCTCAGGTAGTACTAACCATAGTACACCTGTCCCACCAAAACATTCAGGTAGTTCAGGTAGCACCAGTCATAGTGCATCTGTTCTACCTAAACCGAATACAAACATCTATTCCATAGATGGTAGTCACAAAAGATTCAAAAGGGCTATTTTTATCCTTAGCAAGATTGATAAGAATGAGAAAGCCGGAACCTTGAGTGACAAAGATATTCACGACAGAACCATTTTTCAGAAAATTGTTGACGATTACAACAGTTTTCAACGTAATAACCCCACAAAAAGAAATAGGTCACAAGACGAAGTGTCTGCCCAGGCCCCGAAAAAAAGTAAGCCTTTTGGGCGTGGACCAAATCGTCCGCCTTTTCATAAACCGGCAAAAACAATACCACCACAGAACACGCCCGCACAATCAGCGAAGTAGTCCGTGACGACCTTCAGGTTGCGGTGGTAGATGAGCTCTCCAAAAGCAGCAAAGCGTTGCAGGCAGCATGGAACTCTATCGAAGCTAAACTTTCTGAGATGGTTTTCAACTACTCTCTTACAAATAGTGTAGGCCCCTACCCCAGCTTTGACTCTGATGAGGTGCTCCGAGGCCACAGAGTGATCAAATGCGAAGATGGGTTCTCTAGGGATTTCCTTGGCTCATGCATAGACAAAATATGCTGCAATTGGGAAGGTTTGAAGCTCAAACTTATCCCAGCCAGGGACATCCCTACTCAACCCAAAGCTCGCATTTGGCTACCGGTTATGAGCATTAAACCCAGTAGCGAAGAGCTTATAAGGGGTCTACAACGTCTAAACCCGCAAGTTCCGATGCATGACTGGACAGTCATTAAAGCTGAGGAACCAGTTAATAACACCGCCACATTCCTGATGGCAATAACTGAGGACAGCTTATCTGCCCTAGAAACTGCCAATTTTAGGCTCCGTTTCGGCATCAGGAGTGCCAAGGTAAAAGTTCTTCCCAACCTGGGCATGGATGTCGACCAAGTCAGAGACAAGGCCGACGTCGCCAGCCAGCCGCTGGCCCCCGAAGAAAACAGACCCTAAACCAGCCATGCTAAAGGTCATACAGGTCAATCTGAAGCACTCGAAGTGTGCCTCAGACAACTTACGAGTTTTCCTTAGGGAGGAAAACATCGATATCGGCTTCATTCAAGAGCCGTGGGTGAACGGCCTCAACATCAAAGGCCTCCAAGATAACCTGTACAACCTTTTCTACAAACCCGATTATCAAAACCAAGGTAAGCCTTGAAGTTGTATCTTAGTTAAAAAACATATCAAAGCTTTTCTGTGTCCAAATTTTAGCTCTTCTGACTTGACAGTTGTTAAGATGGAGAACGTGGACGCAGTGAGTCTATATCTTGCATCCGCATATATGGCTCACGACAAACCGTCACCGCCAGACGAAATAGGACGACTCCAAACCGCACTCGGATCCAAAAGAGGTAACTTGCTGCTTGGTTGCGACGCCAATGCCCGACATGAAGTCTGGGGCAGCTCGGTAACCAATGAATGAGGTGAGTCTCTTTTTGATTATATTATTGAAAACAATTTTACAATCTGTAGCAGAGGTAATACCCCCACCTTTACTTTTCCTAGTTCTGAAAATTTTGAGGGATGGGAGGAGGTACTTGACACTACATTCGCCTCTATTAACGTTAACTCAATGGTGGAAAACTCGAGGGTATCCCCGTTAAGGTCCTTTTCAGACCACAAATGGATCCTCTTCAGTCTTAACTTTAATATTATAAAGCCACCACCCTATAGAAACCCAAAAAGAATTGACTGGAAAAAATTCAGTCAAATTATTAAATCCAAATTAAACACAATTCCAAACGTTAATCCAAACTCTGTGGCCGAGCTTGAGAGAAAGGTTAAAACTTTCGAAGCGGCCATGGGTGTCGCCTTCAAGATCTCGTGCCCAAAAAAATTTAGCAAAAAAACCCTACCTCCATGGTGGAATGAAGATCTTTCAAATCTTAGAAGATTGACGAGAGATGTCTTCAATATATGTTATAAGCATAAGTATTTCAAACCGTATAAAGACTGTCTTAAATTATACAAGCGTACTCTAGCATCAGCCAAGCAACAAGCATGGAGAGAGTATTGTCATTCAATAGAAAATATCAGAGACTCAGCAAGATTGGGGAAGATTTTGTCCAAAGAAAACTCAAACCCCTCCTTTCTTAAAAAGGAGGATGGTACGTGGACTGAGTCACCTGTTGAGTCTCTGGAGCTAATGATGGCAACACACTTTCCAGGATGCACAGACAGTTATCCAATATCACATCGATCCCCTGAAGTACAGTCAGTACATTTAGAGGAAATTACGTCCGTCATAACTAAAGAAAATATAGTTTGGGCTATAAAAAGTTTTTCTCCGTATAAATCTCCTGGCCTGGACGGCATACTCCCTATAATGCAACAAAAGCTACAAGACGTAGTAGTTCCATGGCTGGAGTATATCTTTAAAGGGTGTCTCTTGCTTAACCATGTTCCAGAGTCTTGGAAACAGGTTAGAGTTGTTTTTATCCCAAAGGTGGGTAGGCGGGGTCATGAATCGGCAAAAGATTTTCGCCCGATTAGTCTGACCTCTTTTGTGTTAAAGACCTTCGAACGCATCCTAGATAATCGCATTAGGGAAATTCTAACTATTTCCCCTCTATCAAAATCACAACATGCATACCTCAAAGGCAAGTCTACTGAGACAGCTCTTCACGAGGTTGTGCGTACAGTTGAAAATACATTACATTATAAAGAATATACTTTGGCAACTTTCTTAGACGTAGAAGGAGCCTTTAATAACGTTCTAACTGAATCTATTCTACAATCCCTCATCGACTTTGGAGTTGATGCTTCTCTAAGAGAATGGATAGTATCCATGCTTAGTGACAGAGTAATTCAAGCTTAGTTAGGTAATACACAGTCGATCAAATACGTAAACAGAGGAACACCACAGGGAGGAGTTCTTCCTCCTCTACTATGGCTTCTTGTAATGAAAGGTTGTGGCGTATGCCGACGATTTAGTTTTGCTGTCATCTGGTAAGTTCCTATCTGTGATTAGTGAAATCACTGATAGGTCCCTGCGTAAAGTAAACAGCTGGGCCATAAGCTGCGGTTTGGGGATTAATCAAAGCAAGACAGAACTGTTGCTATTTACAAACAAATATAAGATACCTACCTTCACTCTCCCTAGCCTCAACGGTCACACTCTCACACTCTCAACCCGTGCTAAATATCTGGGTGTAATTCTTGACCCTAAACTAACCTGGAAATTGAATATTGAAGAAAGGGTTAAAAAAGCCAACATAGCTTTTTATGCCTGCAGTAAAACATTCAGTAAAAATTGGGGCCTCCAATCGAAGATGATTCTATGGACGTACATGATGATTCTATGGATGGAGTGCGGAGTTGGAGCAGGGGTCTTCTCTGAAACACTAAATGTATCTAAGTCAATTCGACTGCCAGACCACGCTAGCGTTTTCCAAGCGGAATTGTTTGCGATCAAAGTAGCATGCAAGATACTAAAGCAAGATCCAAATCAAAACCGTAATACTGCTATATTTATAGATAGTCAGGCTGCCATCAAAGCCATTGATGCTGCCTCAATATCCTCTAAACTCGTTCAACAATGTCTAGATGAGATTGCAGACTTTGATGATAGCCTGAAGGTCACTTTGATCTGGGTCCCAGGTCACAGTGGTTTTCAGGGAAATGAAAGGGCTGATGAGTTTGCCAGGCAAGGATCGGACCTTCACAGCTCACTTGCCGAAGCAGTTAGTATTCCGCTGGGGGCTGTGAAGGGCATTTTCTTTTCTCATTATCTATCTGTATCCAATCGTAGATGGAATGGTCTAACTAACTGTGCCACCTCAAGAAAGATGTGGCCCAGCTATGACAAGTCCCGCACAAATTAACTCTTATGTAGAACTCGGTCAGACATAGCCAACATCATTGCAGTTAGCACGAGTCACTGGCCAATAGGAGAGCATGCAGCAAAAATGGGCATTCCGCAAAATACTCATTGCCGTAGCTGTGGAAATGAAATGGAAAAGGAAACAGTGACCCACTATCTCTGCTGCTGCCCTGCCTTGGCAAATCCAAGATGCCAATTCTTTGGTCAGTACTTTATTGACAACCTTAACGAACTTACTGTTGTGAGCATAAGTAACCTCATTGGCTTTTTGAATGCAACCAAATGGCTATAAACGTAACAAAACATATCAATACCTCACCTCTTCTAAGTGTAGATAAGATGGATCAACAGAAGCACATGATTTTTGCAGGAACATTTTCTCTAGCCGTGTAGGCGGGCTAAGCCTACTGCGGGCTTCATGTTTTTTTCCCTAAATCGAACTGATCTCAACGGAAATTTGGTCCTACCCTAAGCCATCCAGCACTCTGCCTGTTTAGGTTTTTAGCGAAGACAGACATATCGGAGCTAACAGCCTGGCATAAAGCCTGGTGGGGGGAATGGGCCACTTCCCTTGAGTGAAGTATCCGAGGATCTCCTTGTCTTCCTATACGGAAGTTGGTAACTAAGGGGATATACTCCTAACCAAAACAATTTTCAAACCTTATATCATAAATCAATGTACAAATATCTCACCTTTTCCATGGGCCAAAAAACAGATCAAGAGAGCTACATGATTCCCGCAGGAACCACTTCTTTAGCCGTGTAGGCGGGTTGTGTCTACGGCGGACATCATGTCTTTCCCTAAACCGAATCGATCTCACGAGGAAACTGGTTCTACGCTAAGCCACCCAGCACTCTGCCTGTTTAGGTTTTTGGCGAAGACAGACATATCGGAGCTAAGAGCCTGGCATAAAGCCTGGTGGGGGGTATGGGCCAGTTCCCTTGGCTGAGGTACCCGGGGATCTCTTTTTTCTCTATGGTAAATGGTAATAAAGGGACCACCTACCAACACAATTCCAAACTTCAATACAATATCCCAACCTCCACATGATAGGTCTCATGAGTTTATGGTATGAAAACGGCGCACCAAGCGCTAATTGGGTTTTATTCTTGTTGAATAGCCGCCATTCCTACCTACCTACCTACGGGAGGAAGAGTGAAGGCGGTGGCGTACGCAGACAATATAGTTTTGATAGCATTGGGAAAATTCCTTTCTGTGATTAGTGAAATCACTGGTAGGTCTTGGAGTAAGATTTGCAACTGGGCTACAAGTTGCGGTTTGGGGATTAATCAGAGCAAGATAGAACTGTTGCTTTTTACAAACAAGTACAAGATACCCGCCTTCACTCTGCCCCGCCTCAACGGTCACACTCTCTTACTCTCAAACCGGGCTAAATATCTGGGTGTAATCCTCGATCCTAAACTTAACTGGAAATTGAACATAGAAGAACGGGTCACAAAAGCCAGCATAGCTTTTAAGTTTTAATGCCTGCGGTAAGACATTCGGAAAAAAGTGGGATATCCAATCGAAGATTGTTCTTGGACGTACACCGTACTTGTACCGTCTATATGATCCTATGAATTGATTGTCTGGTGGCCTGCTCTAAGCAAGCATATAATATTGATAAGCTCAAAAAGGTACAGAAAACAGCCAGTGTCGGGACAACAGTAGCACTGACGATCCTGCTTTACTGATGCCTTGAACGTGATCTACATATTCTTCCTCTCGATTTACATATTCAATATTTAGTATCTTGCACTGCGTTAAGACTTGAAGAAATTGGCTGCTGGACCGAAAAACCTTTTGGTCATTGCAAGAGCGCGAAATCAATGCCACCGAGATTCAATTTAACATCTTCCGATTACTGCATTCCTTCTCGTAATCTTTGCAAAGGCTTTAGCGTCGTTTTTCCAACCATTTGGAATGGGAGGACGACGATGTAATGAATTATTGTGACACTTTTATTTTTTAATTAACCCTCAAAGTCGCCTTGTACTTTGAAAATAGTTTTACTTATTCAAAAAGAATAAATAACTCTGATCATCTAAACATCTGCTTCTCAGAAAAAAGAATGCCTATCTATGAATTCTTTACCAAGAGGTGCTTAATCCCTTGGACCTTAAGTATGATTAAAGTTGTTTTTTAGACAAGTTCTTCTTGACGGACAGACTAGATGGAAAATGAAAACTAAAATCGTTGGCTAATGGCTACTAAATACCTACTACGTCTCCAAGAGTCAAATACTTTTATAATGACGGAAAGCATTATGCAAGCGTTCGGCTCGGAGGAATAGGGTACTACCGCTTTGTCTAATTCTGTTATAGGACATGATGTTGACAGCCTATTCGGATTACTTAATCCCTTCCCATCCTTATGTTCCATGGCATCCAATTGATTTTACTGGAACCCTTATTAACACGGGAGAAACAGGCGTATTCGTTTGTTGTTGTTGTTGTTGTTGTTGTCGTCGCTGTTGTTTTGGCTGCTGTTGATGATGCTAAAGCTGTAAAATTTCAAATCTGGGTTTCGGTTCTATAACCCCAGCCATGACCCCTTACCTTTGTTAAACTTAACCTGACATGTTATCTATAACAAAAAGCAAAAAAGTAAGAAATCAACTTCCCAGTGTCTCTTTCAAGACAAATTTTCTTACTAACTAATAATAAAAGAATTAAAAGAATGAAATTCTTATCTTCTAATAAGAATATAATTTTATTATTGTAATCTTAATACTAATTCAGAATCTCCTATAATCTAATTTAATAAAAAAAAATGAAAAATGAACAATCTTTTTTTTTTAACTTACTAGAATCTCTTTTAATTGTTATAATAGACTACTAACTAGAAAATTCAATATGGATACTCAAAGTAATGGTAAAGCAAAAAAAAAGTTAATTTATACTGTAACTATTTTTATGGCAATATTTTAATTGGGTGATGGTGAGAGAAATTAATAAAAGATGTAAATTTATCAACAGAGAAAGACTGCTACCCAAGATATGTTATTTGTCATAAAAAAAAATTACAATCATTTTTCCTTGAAACAACGAAAAGTGGAATTGGACCTTATTCAGGTCCTAAAAAAAGTGAGGGTGAATTCAAATCACTCACCCTCTCTAAGCGAGAACAAAAAAAAATATTTCGTTAAATATTTTTCCACTGAATCAAAAAGAATAAAAAAAAATGTATCGATATCAAAATCGTTTAAGCGAACACTTGTTCCTTTGAACCTTTTATGATGGTCGCTTAACTCTGTATATCTTTCGATAATACCAGTCAAGGTAGACGCTCTAATGGACCCTAGGTTCAAAAGACTTGGTTCTTGCCCGAATGGTGTATACACAACGTATACAAATTAATCGCGAAAAATAAATAAATTAAAATGAGAAAAATTCTCTTATTCGAAATAATTCTCGAACGAAACATTCAAAAAGAAAGAGTGAATCAATAGACTAAAAGTCTGTATCAAATATTACAAATCCCAAACCCAAAAGAATAAACAAAATTGTTTCTCCAAATCGTACCAAAATCTTGGCCGTTCGGGATCGAGGTGTATATAAAAAAAATGAAAAATGTTGTCAAAAAGTCAATTGTGAATAATATAAATGTTTAAGTAAATCAATATATTCAATATAGTTTTAAGCGATAATAATATAAAAAGATATATATAGTTTATAAAAATACAGGTATGGTGATGAAAGAAGGTGCACCCTATTACATACCTACATAACCAGACAAGGTATACTAAAGGTAATAAAACAAAAATCGTTAAAGTCGTTAATAGTTGATTTTTTTTTGTATATTGTTTTTCTTTTGTGCTAAAGTTTGTTCATAACGTTCTCGGACTCCTTTCAAAAAAAATTATATAGATGGACATCAATTACCAGCAATCATGCACGAAACGATACTAGGTTTGGTTGAAGCCAGAGCTATATCTACGATTTTTGTCGTTTGTTAATTTCGTACCAATATAGGTACTCTTCATTTAATGCCACTTTAAATCGAATAGGTACATACATGTACTATTCTAAATATTTTTTCTTGATCGGCAGTATAAACAGGACATACAAAAAATTTCTTGGACGGCGGTACTTCTTCACAGTAAATGACGTAAGTATTAAAATTTTATATGATCGTTTGAGATTATCAGATCTCTTCTTATCTTTTCTTTTTTTTTTTATAGATACTATGTATATTACAAAAGACGATCTTTCAACTACTTAATAAAAAAAAAAACTGGACAATCTATGATCAGATGAATTAATAAAATTTTAAACAGATATTAAAGTAAGTAAGAAGGTAATGTTTTTTTTTTTTTGCAAAAAGTTAGCTAATGATCAAACCAATTTCATATATGTGTATTTTTTTATAAGGGTTACTACCTACGGTTTCCTAATATGCAAATATAGATAATTTTGAAGAAGCTACTGTTTATAAATATATATATTTCATCTATGGATTAATAAAGATAATCGTAAAAATTCATACCTTCGTTTCATATGCATTGAAACTAAATTTAAAAATTGATATTTATGATGCTGACTCTTTGGACATTAAGATAGATCTTCAATTTTTGCTCCAGAAATTGGTGACATCTGTCTGGTGATCCCACGTTGAGAAAAAACAATTGCTAGCCGTTTTACAACTTTTTTTTTCATTGATGACACTAATTTTTTGATAATCCTCCTTTGGACTAATGTTGCTTCGAGTAGGGTATCATAGCACAACGTGGCATGATATTGATGAATGTAGCGTGGCGTGATATGGCATGGTTTGGTCCAACGTGACTTCCAGAGTGATTTAGTTTAGATTGACATCAAAATTTAGAAACTAACATCCAAACTAGCTTCCAAATTAGTTTCCAAATTAGTTTAAAAAGCCAAGCAGCTATTTTTAAGGGAGTGGACGGAGTTTGGCGTTTGGGTAACACATTTGTGGGGGTGGACAACGTGTCTTCGGATAGTGTGTCCTGCTTCCACCAAGGTTACCAGTCGTCTGTGACCACTCCAATGATTTCGTAGCTGCCTATATCAACGAAAAATACTATTAGTATGTTTTTATTTAGTTTTTTTATAAGGATGGATAAATCTAAGTATATGTTTTTTTAAAAATTATGTTTTCTCATCAAATATCACCTTCACCTATGATCTCTTTTACCAAATAGAACTTATTTCCAAAAATCAATCACTACTAAATTCGTATTTTGTTCTTATGATTTCTCAAAGATAGTACATGAATTTTGCGCCTTTTTTTTCTTTCTCTTCTGGCACGTGTTGGTACATATCATTACTTTAATTTTAATCAAAAAAAAATCTAACTAGGACTATTTTATCTTATTTTACCTGGCTTTCTTTTTCAGATTAACTATTAGATCTCGTGTATACTGTGGGACTTCGTATAAGAGGATTCTTGGACAAATTCTCCAGCTGTACTTCGCTCTGACGCTGTTTCCAATTGGAATATTTTTGGTCAATGATTTTCGATGAACTTAGCTCCACGATTGTCGCAGCGTCTTGCAATTGACTTTCGTGTGGTTTATAGGGAATCACTGTTCTAGCACGAGTAGTGTCCCTGCCACCACGTAATCTAAATTTTCTGACAAATGTGCTTTAAAAAAAATTCCGTCAAAACTTTTTTCAGATGTTTTTTGTTTTTGATTCAATAATTTTTTAATTTTATTCATGACGTTAGCACGTAAGTAAAACTTCGTTTTGGACTATTATAAGTGTTCAAATTGTTCTTACCTGGATTTTCGTAAGATCCTCTCTTTTCTTTTCACGATGCTCCTTTAAAATTTTTCTTCTTCGTCAGCTGCTTTATAGAATTATTTTTCAATCTTTCACTCGCGTTGTAATCTCGATATATTTTTCTTAGCAAATTATATTTTTGACAAGACTTACTTAAGTTTTTTTCGGAGTTCTTATTTTGTCGCTAGTTGAATTTGAAAAGACTTTTGTAAAAAATATGGCACGTCGCCTAAGTTGAACTTTTACTATTAGAATTATTTTCCTTACGAAACTTTCTTCTATCGTCAAGTGCGAACTTGGCCGTAGTTAACTTTGTTCCTTTTTCTGTCTGATCTATTACTGACCTAAATTCTATTACTGACTTATGTTCTGCTCACACTAGGAGTGTCGTGAGGTAGTAAATTAATTTTACCTATGTCTCGTGATTAATTCTAATCAAAAATAAAGAAATAAACAATTTTATCAGTGGCTTCTGTTTCTAGGTAAGTTTTCTAGTATGAACAATATATATTTTTTTTTCCGATATGGACTTCGTGAATGTTTTGAGTTGAACCGCTGGTAAGTGAAAATAACCTTTGGTTTCGAATAAATTTCTCTATTAATGGAAAGTAAGTATGTAATAATGATTTTGATGTCGCAAGAAGATAACTTTAAACGTCAATAATCCATTTCATGTTCATAAATTACTTATGTAATTAAAGCTTAGTAGATTTTATCGAAATATTGGCATGTGATAAACGATGGTTTAATAGGTACTGAACTTGATGGAAAAATTATTCAATTTAATTATTTCATCCAATTCACTATCACATATTGTAATAAATCAAATGTTTCCTTACTGTCATTACTGACTCGTACCCTTTATAGAATTGCAAAAAAAATATTTTATTGATTCTTGGATCACTGATTGATTTTTGGATTTAAGTAAAATGACGTTAGAGCTTATGCGTTCACTAATTTAAAGTGGATCTCGCTTTTCTTGACGCCTATATCTTATTACTTCTGTCACTACAAAAATTATCTCTTCTACTACAACTTTCCGATTACATATAATAAATTTACTTTCTTTTACTATTTTCAGATTATTATTCTTTCTACATACTCTTATGATTCATTTATTGCACTTTACTCAAATTCACTACGTACGAAAACGAATGATATTATTTATGGCACCTTGATTCAAGTTCTCTACACATGAAGAAAAATGCTGTTATGGCTTATTTTCGAAAAATAATTCTAACTATCCTTTTTCTAATAAGGTAATTCTGGTAGGCAAAACATTTTCTGAGAAACCATAAATTTTCGACACATACATAAATTTTACCACATCCTAGGGGACGTCTCGTTTTGTGTTCATCATGGCATAGTACGTTTTCTTCGTAACTCAGCACTATTTCGTTAAGTTTCTTCGACACTCGTGCCGTCTCCATCCACTCCCATGATGCTGTTTATTTCTAAAAGAAATTGCCTCCTTTTGCCTCCCTTTCTTTGACACTCTGCCAAACACTCATGAAAAATCTTTTTTTGTTCAAGGAGTGTGTCCTTTTTGTGTTTGCACATATATTCCGGTAGAGGTAGTGATGAAAGTTGGAAAGATGGTAAATGTTTGAACTAACTCAAGTATAATTTGTCTGTACTAAGTTACTTCATTACCTTCTCAGTGGTGTTTACACAATAATAAAAGACGAAATGTTTCGATAACAACAAAAATTTTAAAATGGGTTGAATTTTAAAATACTCGTAATGTATTCATTCTTACAAAATTGTGTAGGTCTCTGTCGTGGTGATTATGATAGCTTTTCCTATAGTTTGCAGAACCGTGAAAGCCCCAATAAAGTTCTTAGTCCTCCAATTATGTAGACGATCATCTCTGAGCGACCAATGCAACGTTGACCAACGTTGACTGCAAGGTGCTATTTTCATAGTTGTAAATCACTTCTCCATGTATATCTTCTTGAAAGTGCTTCCGAAGGCAACCTCAGCCAACATCTTCCATGCATTTGGGGCACCTGAATTCATCCACTCAAACAACGGCAACAGTTTATTTCTTCTGATTTTGCTAAGTTTTTGGCCAACTATGGTGTGCAACATATCCAAACAGCTTTTTACTCTCCAAAGGCAAATATATCGGAGAAGGTGAACCGAAGTCTTTTAAATACATACGTTGAAAATGTTTGTACAAGGCGAACAAAATAATTGGGATTCTCATCTTTCAAGCATAGCTTGTGCATTAAAAGCCCTGTTCCTTTTAGGTGGCAAAGTACTCGCGAGTAGTAATCGGTTGGAAAAGTCGATACAATTGTACTTTTTTCGATACAATTGAATGTGCTCAAGTACGCAAGTACACTTTGATGAAATTCGGTACAATTTTCCTATTGCGGCAGCAAATGCAGGAATTAGGCCCTGTATTTCAGTTCGAGATTATTCCATCAGAGTAAGATTAACCTAAAGGTAGCGCTGATCGAAACACGGTTTTAAGTGAGTTTGAGATCCCGAATTTACTCATAATTAACTCCCCAATTTAGCTGGATTAATTGAGTTAACTCCGGACCTCAAAACTATATGAAAACCCTGTTTTCATCACAGTTAACTCGGGGTTTATCTAACCTTGGTATAATCTCGAACTAAAAAACTGGCCCTTAATGTACAAGTCGTCTACAAACTGAGACTTTCTTAGCATTAATTTAACAAAAAATTGAATTAACAATATCTAACTGTTGTTATAGTTTCCACATAAAAAGTAATTTGTTCAAAATGTCCAAAATTATCCTTTTCCTCTTGAGCAAGAAGAATTATGGGAGTCAAATCTGGTTCTATTTTTTACAGAACTAGAACTAGCCTTTTGTACTAAACAGTTGTTAATTGTGTGGTAAGGTGGCAAAATATTATATAAGTACATTTTTCGAATTTCACGTAGAAGCACTTTTAAAGTTCAAACAGTTTTAAACAATTATAAACTTGTTTTAAAAAAAAAACAACATTTGAAAATAAGAACGAAAAAAACTGTTTTTGAAAAATGAAAAAGTACAATTCGATAAACTTTTTTTTTTAACTTTCGATTCATTTTCCATGTCTGGTACTACCATCTACACATGCTTTCAAGAGCGAGTAGATGAGCAGAGTATTTACGCATCTAGAAACCGCCAGTTGGCAGCGTTCACTTTTTTCTTTTCTATTAATAAAAACAAAACAAATACATAAAATATTGCTCAAAAACATTATAAACATATCTAGCCATTATTGTTTGTCGGAAAAGCAGCCAAAACGACTAACAAATAAACAAAACTAAAAGTTCCAATACAAGGGAGAAATGTGTGACCAATAATCAAATTAAGACGTGATTAAAATATAAGTTGACTGCAAATAATTACGCATACCAATATCCAATTTAATAGTTAGCTTAACGCTTTCGTTGCCTTAAATTTTATAGTTGAAAAACTCATGTTTAACTTCCCGGTTAAGAGTATCTCCGCGTTTGTAACGGGTGATTTTTTAAGAGGCTTAGAACTTTTTTTTTTTTTTAAACACAAAAAATTCAAAAAAATGAATGAAATATTTATTTGAATCGATAGTTTGAACCTTGCAATTTAATGTTTAAAGATAATTTCATGCAAATGTTGACCGCGGCTGCGTCTCAGGTAGCCCATCCGCTGAGTCCAATTGTTGGCATACTCTTTCACACATATCGGCCGGTATCTCACGAATGAATGCATGGATGTTGGCTTCCAGTGCGTCAATCGAAGCGGACTTGTCCCTATAGACATTAGCCTTGACATACCCCCACAAAAAATAGTCTAATGGTGTCCAATCGCACGATCTAGGCGGCCAATTGACCGGCCCGAAACGTGAAATTAACTGTTCACCAAACTCGCCTCGCAATTGCGCCATTGTTTCGCGTGCTGTGTGGCATGTGGCACCGTCTTGTTGAAACCACATATCATGCAAGTCAAGAACTTCCATTTCGGGCAAAAAAAAGTTTGTTATCATCGCTCGGTAGCGTTCACCATTGACAGTAACGCTGCGATTCGCATCATCTTTGAAGAAATATGGCCCAATAATGCCGCCGGCCCATAAACCGCACCAAACAGTGGCTTTTTCGGGATGCATTGGTAGCTGTTGCAATGCTTCTGGCTGATCTTCACTCCAAATGCGGCAATTTTGCTTATTTACGTACCCATTCAACCAAAAATAAGCCTCATCGCTGAACACAATTTTTCGATAAAAAAGCATTTCGAACATTTCGAACCGAGCACGAATTTTGATAGTAAAATTCAATAATTTGGAAGCGTTGTTCATTTGTAAGACGATCTCTGGTTAAATTGCAAACCAAACTGAAGCTGTTTGACAGTGACACAAGGCACTTAACACACGTCAGCTGTCAAAACCAGTGTTGCCAAAACCAAACCAGCTAAAAAATCACCCGTTATTGTCAATTGTGACAACTCAAAGCAAAGGAGAGAACCAAAAACAATTTCTCTCTTCAGTCTGTGTTTTGATGAATTGTTTTTAATTTTTTTGGACAATAAAAATAAGTACCTTACATGAAATAATAGGTAATAAATAATAATAATATTTTATAAAATTAATTCATTTGTGTTTGATGTCATGGCCATTTTTACAAATCAGTCAAAACAATCAAATTTATATAAAAAGCTCCAATAAAGTCTTGAGGTGTGAAAGAGGCGACTATAAGAAATTATGAGAACTTAGCAACCTATTTTGACAGCGAATGCAATAGATTTAGTAATAGAGCGGAGGTTAGGTTAGGTAGGTTGGGTTTATAGGGATGATGATACGGTAAAACCCGCATCATCTCACTCGGATCTCGCGGATCCATTGTGCTCCCCAGATAGATAAACGAAATAGAATACAAACGAGAAAGGAAAAGAGAGAAAGAAAGGAAGGAAGAAAGAAAAAGACTAGATAATGTAAAAAAAATAAGTTATACCAATTTTGTGGTGACTCCTTGAATCATCCTGAGTTCCGAGTGAACTTTAGTATGCTTTTAAGCGGCTTTTTGTTAATGTCATCAATATCTTCAAAGAAAAATTCCCCAAGAGTAATTTTCCTGTTTCGAGCCAGGCTAGGACATTCAAATAAGAAGTGAGCTGAGTCCTCTTCTGCTTCTTCATTCTGACACCCTCTACATAAGTCAGATGTTCTTATGCGCATTCTGCTCATGTAAGTGCCAATTGAGTTGTGATTGTGACCCGTAGGGATTCCAATTAGAAGAGACAGTTAGGGCCTGCATAGTTTCAGTACATATTCAGTTTTCTTCTTAGATATGTCTATACACAGATTCCTTGACATACGGCACGTTTCAAGTGCCGACCATGTCATTTGAATTTTCTTGGAATCAATGTTGTATTCTATTTTTAACCTGTTCCAAAGGAATCAGAACTGAGTGTATTATTTGGCTGGGGTCCTTAGCTGACCCATTTTTGGTCAGTACATCTGCCATTTCGTTGCCATAAATATCAGAGTGTCCTGGGACCCATCTCAGAGTAACTGTATTTGTTCTGCTCAGTATTCTCAGTTCTCTTCGGCGGTTAGTAAAAGTCATTTTCAACTTGGTTATTGCTCAGCAAATGAATTAATTCGTCCTTAAAATTTAAACCGCGTGTTTGTAAAAACGCATGGTAAGCGATTTGTTATTCGTAAGTGCCTATAGGTCAAATGGTACCACTGAATGGGAGTTTCGCCGTAATTGGTTCCTTGCCATTTTCTGACGAACTATTGAAACACTAATGTTTTTCATTGCTCATAAGACGGCTAGAAGCTGATGCCACTTTTTATAGGGTCAGGACAGTTCCTTATTGCGATATTTGGGTGCAAACATTTTTGAACTTATTAGAGAACTCAATAAGGACTCAAATTGCCCCAAATTTGATGTAGTAAAAGGTGGATAAAGAAACCATAACATTAGAAGACATAGTTTATGAATGATGAGCCACATCCTGAAAAAAGACTTAAAATTTTGCAGTTTTACCCTTCATCAGTAAGTGGCACGCTGAAGTCGTCCGAAACTGCAAAATAAAAAATACTACTGGTACCATACCAAGCAATATGTTAAGGTCAAACTTAATGCGACCTTTGCCTTTCTTTTTTGTATATATGTAGATCAACTGTGCTATTAGTAGGCTTAGGGCCAATTTTTCATTCGTCAGTTAAACAGTCAGTTAGCTATGAGAAGAATAAAGTTAACTGACTCTTTAACAGTCTGATAACACTGTTGGATTTTTCAAGCAATAAAAAAGAGCCAGTTATCTATTCCACAGAATAACAAAATTAACTACATCTAACTTCACAGTGTTAGAGTGAGAAAATGCTTCAGCTGTTTATAAGTATGCGATCGAGTGAATAGACATGCCTACAAATGTCAAATGTCATTATTTGTTTACTTTCAAAAATATATCGGTATCAAATTTGCCATTCTTGTTTTTTAATCGCACTAAAATAAAACTTTCAAATCAGCCACAAAGTTAAATTCGTTTTACAAATCAAATCAATTATTATTTTTCATATATATAAATTAAAATGCATATTGTGAAAGCTTTGTAATCCCCTACCTGTGTGTATCACTCGAAGGATAAAGAAGTAAGTTTTGTTTATTGAAAATTATATAAAACACGACTAATTTAAATTTTGTGTTTCTTTAGTACTCTGTGGGCGATGGATGTGTTGAAGATATCAACAACCCCTCCGCTGAATAATACAACGAGGTTGCCTGCAAGGACTCGGCCACTACCACCACCTCCATAAAACTTTCTGCAACTCGTCCTTGTAGTACTGATACTACTGAGGCTATTTCAATTTCATCACCAGAACAGTCAATTCCAAGCTCTTCCAACAAACAGCAAGTACCTCTACTGAATCTCATATCTCTCTTCAAACCAAATGACAAACAAAAATGAAGGCCAATTCGTTGCTGCTTTTGTTTGTAAGAAACGCCGCCATTGGAAGTGAACGTGAATCAGGAAGCAGCAATACCCCATCTTCTCTTCATTGCAAGCACATGTGAATCTTTGGTATCGAAACCAACAGGCAATCGGTAGTGCCCGAATTGCGAAGGAGATCGTCCAAATGATACGAATTCGAAGGCTTAGTTAGTTTAAAAAAAGATTTTATATATTTATTTAAATGAGAATAAATAGAAAACATAAAACAAAACAAAACAAAACAAAAACTATTTTATGTTGTGGAATGTACAACAAGCAACAAATTTCAAGTTCTTCTTGTTTAAAGGTAGTATTGATGATTTCAGTGTCTTGACCCAGGTTGAGACAAGCATACTATCTCCATCGTACACAAATTATTTTATTTTTCCAAAATCCAATAAACGGTACTTTTTTGACAGTTCAACAATTTATTCCTAGGAATAACTTCTTTGTTGTTTGTTCGTTTCGTAGACAGTTACTACGAAACGAACAAACAACTGTATTCCACAGTTTAGGCATTTATTCCTAGGAGTGCTAACTGACTGTCGAAATTCAAATTTTTCACTAACTAAGGAATAAGTACTAACTGACTGTTTAACTGAGGAATGACAAACTGGCCCTTAAACTGACAAAATCTGAAGGAAAACTAATAATTCAGAAAACATTGGCACAAACTTACTTAAATGAGCCACAGAAATTATCTTCATCGAAAATATCGCGAAGGAATTTCAGTGCTTAAAGAAAAAACAGAGTCAAAAAAAGCCGAGCCTACATGCAAATGGAACCAGAAATTCAGTGTCCAAATAATACTAACTACTAATTGAACATAATCACAACAAATCAATCAGTCCTGCCAGCGCAGCGGCGCGTGTCATAAGGAAGTTATTATAATAAAATATGAAAAGAGTTATTTTAGAAAGAAAATTGTGAAATAATATAACTTACTAGGGAACCAAAAGCTGACATAACCGTATTTTTTTGATAAAGTACAATATCCAGAGACCCCCAAACTCCCCTCCACGCTATAACGACCAGTGTTCCCACAAAAATTGAAGAGAAAAACGTATCCAAAATATAAAGTCCAGGACGTTGAAATTTCTGAAAATATATGCATATGAACATGAATTAAAAAACCAAATCCAAACATTTTGTAAATGTAAGAATGTAAAATGAGTGCATCAAGAAATAGGCACCTAACAAGATTATTAGATTTTGTAAAAGAGTTTGTTTTATATAATTGAATTTCATGCATTTTTATAAATTTTAATTATGGATAATCTGTCACCTAATTGTTCGCTTAATAACAGTCTCTCTATTCGCTGCTCTCCACTTAGCAAATGTCGTTTAATGAGTTTTTTTTTTGACTTTCTATAAATGTTTTTTGGAGAAATAGGAGGAGATTGAATGAAATCTAATGTCGAATTCTTTTTACAAAAAAAAATTTAACTTAAAAAAAATTATTTTTTCTCCAACAAATAACTTTTCTCGACAGTAAATGGATAGTGTTGAAATAACTTGATCTTTTTTTGTGATTGTGTGCTTGTTGTTTGACAGCCGGAATTATAAAAACTCAACTACCGTACCGAAAATTTTAAATCTTTTAAGTATGCGTGCAAATACATGTACCTGTACATCTTGCTTCGAAGTCGAGATTCAAGCAACTTTTTCAGATCAAAAAAATTAATTTTTCCCCTAAAAAAAATAAGACGTTTAAAAATTTTTTTTCTAAATAAAATCAGTTTTTTTTCTAAACCAGATCAATTTTTTGGTAAAAAGAATTCGACATTTTTTTCTTTTTACCAAAAAACTTGTTTTTTTTTTCTTAACAAATAATTTTTTTCGAAAGTAAATGGATAGTGTTGAAATAAATTGATTTTTTTTTGTGATCGCGTGCTTGTTGTTTGAAAAAAATATTGCTTTGTTCAACAAAACCACTGTATAACGCTGAGATTTGTGCAAACACATGGTCTGTTAAGGCTAGTATGCAGCTTAAGTGAAACGAAAAATCCCATACAAAAATGACACAGTGAAATCATAAAAGAAATGTTCCGTCCTTCTTTTCGCTTTGTGGTACGCAGCTCCACGGTGAAACGGTTGATAACCGGTTCAAGTCTCCACTACTCTCTTCACTCTTTTCGCACACAATTTAATTGACCGGGCTATTATTCCTCGCGAAGTTTTGACATTTGTATTTTGTTGGTGTTTTTTGTGGTTATTATAATTATAAAATGAATTTCTGTTCTTTTTATTTGTTTTTCTGTCTGTTTTGAAAAATATTTTTTTTGCAAATGGCGAAACTCTACATAACAATTCGTTCGGTACCGTTTCGTTATCATATCGTCTGTGTTTTTGGAGACGACGGAAAATTTCGTTTCACTTCAGATGCATACTATTCTTAACTAAATTTTCCGTCGTTTCACTTCAGCTGCATACTAAACGAAATTTTCCGTCGTCTCCAAAAACACAGACGAAATGATAACGAAACGGTACCGGACAAATTGTTATGTAGAGTTTCGCCATTTGCAAAAAAAATATTTTTCAAAACAGACAAAAAAACAAATAAAAAGAACAGAAATCCATTTTATAATAATAATAACCACAAAAAACACCAACAAAATACAAATGTCAAACTTCAGCTGCATACTAGGCTTTAATAATGATGCTGTTCAGTTCAGTGATGACATATGGTATATTTAAACTTTAAACGTAAGCTTCTGATTCCAATATTACAGAAAAAATGTATGGTGTGATTTCCTCAATAAAAAATTTAATTAACTGTCTTTTGGTTACGGTAAAATATATATGTTGGTATGTATGTACATATGTGGGATTAGAATGCTCTAATTTGTTCCTAAGTCCGTCTTTCCTCATCATCAAATCTACCGCAATGCAACAATCGTATGATCAACGGAAATGTATAACAGAGAAGCAAGCTAACAAGAAAAAACCAACTACATTTGGGAGAACACACGAAGTTTGAACAGGCAATGAGCAACACGCAACGAAGAAAACGAAATACGGTACAAAGTCACGAGTTATAATTGAATCAGTGAGTGAAAGAATAGTACAAGGTACAAGTGCAAAATCTTAATTTTGAGAAAAACAAAAAAAAACTGTTTTACAGAAAATTTATTAACTTTTCTGTAAAATAATGAATGGTTGATTTGAATGTTTCTGGTTCCCCTATACGCCAATGAAAGAAAAAATTGAATAATGTTATTAGAAAAAAAAATATTAAGGTAGAAAGACAGTTATTTTGGATTGTTCTTACACTTAGTAGAAAAAATGCGCAATTGAAATTAGTTTTTATCATTTTTATTGAATTTTAAAATCATGACAACTAAAAAATACACTCAATAATATAAAAGTAATATAATTCTGATGGCTCATTAGATATTGTTTTCCATGATGTTATGTGGTAGTAAAACTCCAAGGCATCTCCAGACATATATTGCATTGCTTTCTATATGTCTTCAATTTTTTTTTTTTTTTTCATTTATAGGAACTGGTTCTTGATATGACCTTGCAGTTGGCAAATGCAAAATTACTTTCGGTTTAAGTTATTTAAAACTGTGTGACAAGAAGCCCCCTGTACAATCGGTTGTTGTAACATAGCCAGGAGATTCACTAGTATATTGGAACTGATTATAATGTGTAACTCCAAAATTAATTTTTTGTTGGTCTATTGATTTGGTCGTCTTTTTTATAGAAACTAGGCCACCAGTTTTTAAAGTCGATTATTTTTTTGTAGTACATTTCCGTACCAGTGAAAGGGCTTTTTTCAGTATGAGTACCGTATTTGTATTGTTATTACACTCAATCAAGGAGGTTTTAGTATTTATGTTCCTCAAAGCCATTTAAGACCGAGAGAAAACGAATTCTCCTGCATCCCTAGTCATTCCAACTAACTATGGGACTAACAATCCTTTAACCAATGCTTTCTTATGCTTTCTCGCGAAGTTTTGACATTTGTATTTTGTTGGTGTTTTTTGTGGTTATTATTATTATAAAATGAATTTCTGTTCTTTTTATTTGTTTTTTTGTCTGTTTTGAAAAATATTTTGTTTGCAAATGGCGAAACCTTACATAACAATTTTCGGTACCGTTCCGTTATCATATCGTCTGTGTTTTTGGAGACGACGGAAAATTTCGTTTCACTTCAGCTGCCCGGTCAATTAAATAGAGTGT
Source organism: Baccha elongata (assembly GCA_951217065.1). Lineage (NCBI taxonomy): Eukaryota > Metazoa > Arthropoda > Insecta > Diptera > Syrphidae > Baccha > Baccha elongata. The sequence continues at coordinate 207,587,213 of OX578272.1, forward strand.
AGAGAGTAGTGGAAATTTGAACCGGTTATCAACCGTTTCACCGTGGAGCTGCATACCACAAAACGAAAAAAAGGACGGAAAATTTCTTTTATGATTTCACTGTGTAATTTATGTATGGGATTTTTTATTTCACTTCAGCTGCATACTAGGCTTTATGGTATATTTAAACTTAAAACGTAAGCTTCTGATTCCAATATTACAGAAAAAATGTATGGTGTGATTTCCTCAATAAAAAATTTAATTAACTGTCTTTTGGTTACGGTAAAATATATATGTTGGTATGTATGTACATATGTGGGATTAGAATGCTCTAATTTGTTCCTAAGTCCGTCTTTCCTCATCATCAAATCTACCGCAATGCAACAATCGTATGATCAACGGAAATGTATAACAGAGAAGCAAGCTAACAAGAAAAAACCAACTACATTTGGGAGAACACACGAAGTTTGAACCGGCAATGAGCAACACGCAACGAAGAAAACGAAATACGGTACGAAGTCACGAGTTATAATTGAATCAGTGAGTGAAAGAATAGTACAAGTGCAAAATCTTAGTTTTGAGAAAAACAAAAAAAAAACTGTTTTACAGAAAATCTATTAACTTTTCTGTAAAATAATGAATGGTTGATTTGAAGGTTTCTGGTTCCCCTATACGCCAATGAAAGAAAAAATTGAAAAATGTTATTAGAAAAAAAAATATTAAGGCAGAAAGACAGTGTTTTTGTATTGTTCTTACACTTAATAGAAAAAATGCGCAATTGAAATTAGTTTTTATCATTTTTATTGACTTTTAAAATCATGACAACTAAAAAATACACTCAATAATATAAAAGTAATATAATTCTGATGGCTCATTAGATATTGTTTTCCATGATGTTATGTGGTAGTAAAACTCCAAGGCATCTCCAGACATATATTGCATTGCTTTCTATATGTCTTCAATTGTTTTTTTTTCATTTATAGGAACTGGTTCTTGATATGACCTTGCAGTTGGCAAATGCAGAATTACTTTCGGTTTAAGTTATTTAAAACTGTGTGACAAGAAGCCCCCTGTACAATCGGTTGTTGTAACATAGCCAGGAGATTCACTAGTATATTGGAACTGATTATAATGTGTAACTCCAAAGTTAATTTTTTGTTGGTCTATTGATTTGGTCGTCTTTTTTATAGAAACTAGGCCACCAGTTTTTAAAGTCGATTATTTTTTTGTAGTTCATTTCCGTACAAGGGCTTTTTTCAGTACGAGTACCGTATTTGTATTGTTATTACACTCAATCGAGGAGGTTTAAGTATTTTTGTTCCTCAAAGCCATTTAAGACCGAGAGAAAACGAATTCTCCTGCATCCCTAGTCATTCCAACTAACTATGGGACTAACAATCCTTTAACCAATGCTTTCTTACATTTTAATAAATTTTTTTTTTTTTTTTTAATCGACTTAAATATAAATCGAGAATTGTGTAAAGCCACTATCCTTAATTCTTTATAAATTTACAATATGCATATATTTAATTTTTATCTAGATGTTATTATATTACTTAGTAGATAATCTAAGAAATTTTAAATGTACCTACTTAATCAAGAGGAATAAATAAATAAGAAAGTAATAGACGAAAAACTCATCTCATCGTCAATTGTATTTCAAAGGCTTCCTTGCCACCGATTTCAATGAACAATGCATATACATTGTTGCTGAAATGAGGTATTTGAATACGTTTGTTTAACAACTAAAATTTAAGGCCTCATTATCGAACTACCAGTTTTCCATATAGACTGAGAGCTAGCGACAAAAATACTTACGTCATTTGATAACGAAAATAATTAGCCTTAATATCATCTACCAACAAGTGTGATATGTAATCGGGAAGTCTGCCAACCCTTCGGTGGTAAGTGGGCCACCATGCACTGTTAAAGTTAAAAAATGTATGGACACATTTTTTCGCTGCAAACAAGCATATTTTACTATTGTGAGGGAGGTCTATCTCCCCTCATTTCACCGGGAGGGGCAATTTTCTTAAAAATAAAATTTATTTTGTGTTTACAAAATTGCACCTACTGGCTAAACGGGGGGAGATAGACCCTTCTCTCCAACGAAAAATTTTCCCATACAAGCCAAATACAATTTTTAACACCTTTAAGGGTGCGTGGTGGCCACACCCACCCCTGGAGGCTTGGCAGACTTCCGGATTATATATCACACGTGCTGGGACATGAAAATACGACTAATTATTTTCGTTATCAAATGATGTAAGTATTTTTATCGCTGGCTCTTAGACTAATAAACATGTTTAACATTTTTAAAATCAGGTAGGTGAATCGGTCGGTAGCTCTGAGCTCTGTGTCAACAAAGATTATATTAATAAAATAGTTTAAAAACTTATTACATTACTTACATGCGCATTAAAAAGTGTTGAAATGTCAAAATATATTTGTCTGTTATCGATGGCCACAACAAATGGAGCAGCTGTAAGATTTCGACTTGTTCTGGTTGCAATTAAAAGACTTAATGCGATAACAGTTAAGAATACTATTACACTTAGCGAAGTCTTGCTGGTCAAATAGTCACAAAGATTCCAAGCACCTCGCCACATGTTCACACAAATGATACCGAATACTGCCGTATAACAACGCGATCCTAAGTAATAAGTCAACCTTTTTTTGTCAGGATCAAATGCTTTCTTGAATTTATCTTGGCATAAAGTGAAAAATATATGACCAACACTTCCTATCAAAAATGAAATTAAAGCGGAAGTTCCAATGTTCTTGGGAAGCAAAATAAGTTCCATTAGTTCCCAAGTTCCCCTCCAGTAGGCAATCACACATGGTGCTACAACTATTGATGATACTGATATGTCAATAAATTTTAAAAGTAATAAGTATGCGTTGTTTGATGATGGTTTTGGTTTTGTTCGCGCGTCTTTAGATGATCCGTTAGATTTCATTATAATTGCAAAACTTTTTTACCGAAAGTATTCGTTACTATTTTTAGTTGCACGGTTGAAATAGAACACTACTTTATCTTCACTATTTTTAAATTAATAAACATTCTGACACTTGTTTTTCTTGGAATAAAACAATGTGAAAACTAAACTAACACAAAAACCATTCTCCTGTCGTAGGGAAAAATAAAATTAATATTTTAAGACTTTTAATTCGGATAGTAGGTAGTCTGCATGATAAGCATTGGCAACTAATACATATTAATAGACTGGCAATCTATAGCGCTGCATATCCAGCAACAATGACTTAGATTTTGAACTGATAAAATGATAATGCAGAAAATAAACACAAAATTACCTTCGTAGTCTCTCCTTGTGGATAGTTCGCCGTTTGAAAAGGAATCCAATATGAAAACTATTTAGATTACAATTAAAGCAATGCATGACGTGAAGTCGTATGAAAAAATAATTATGTTTACTACTATTAAAATAATAGTGATAACTAAATAAACTCATTTTACCGCACTATATATATGAATTGTGCATGTTATCTGGCTTTTGGATACCTAAGTTCTAAATTACCTGTTTAAATTATAAAAGTAAATAACGAATTGTGTTAGACTATAAGGGAGCACATTATTAGATAAATTATGATTGACTGTAAAGTGAGCGACAAGGTCTAATACATTTGCTTGTTTGTTCGTAATCGAAATCTTGTTCTAATTTCGATAGGTACGCATATAATATCCCATTATTCTTTATGTGCATTATTTTTTATTTTTCAAAAAAGAACGACTATGATATCTATACAATAATTTTATTTTTCTTATAGATTAACTTATTGAGTTATAAAAGGCTATTGATATTTTAAAACGAAATGAAACGAGTAACTTTGTCATGTTTGTATCCTAATTGTTTATAGTATTTAAAAAATATATGCAAGTCGATTTTCAAAGCTTTAGGTATCGATACCAAACGTTCGTAATGATTAATCAACAATGGTTGGTTTGAAGGTTCATTTAATAACGACTTCTTCAACGTCAATAGAGAGAGTTATATTATACAGTTGTGTTTTTTTTTCTAATAAGGGACTGTTTCACAATATCTAAGGAATTTTCAATAAAATAGAATGTCGTCTATCCAGACTAACAATGAAATTGAGAGATGGAGACATATTGGAACGAAAGAGAACCCTGCTGATCTTCTAAGCAGAGGAGTGAAGGCTTCACTATTAGTGAACAACAAGCTATGGCTTCATGTGTTGTATATTATACTATTATACTTATATTTAATTAATGCTATATAGCCCTTCTGGCAACCCTCTTATAGAAATGTCAATATGCTATTGTATTTCATTATGTATATATTCTTATGATTGAATTAAAGAGAACAGAACTAAACTTAACCTGGTCTTTGATCGACGTATAGAACATAGCGCAGTCGTTCAATTATTAAAATCGAAAAAAAAAAAAAACAGTGATTTCTGAAATTTGAATAAAAACTCTATATTAAAAAAAAAAAAAAAAAAAAAAAAAAAAGACATTGTGTACTTTAAGTGTGGCACTGTGATAAACCAAATTGAAAAAATGGATTTTAAAAAACCTAGCCCTTTAGTGTTAAATGGAAATTTAAAAGAAAACTGGGCAAAATTTAAACAGTTATATAAAATTTATACAGTGGCCAGCAAAACAGACAAAGAAACAGAAGAAGTCCAGGTTGCTAGATTCCTAAGCTGTGCGGGTGAAGAAGCAATAGAGCTTTACACAACCTTTTCCTTACCTGAAGCTGATTCTAAGCTAATTGAAAATGTTATGGATGCTTTTGAAAGCTATTGCAACCCGCGTAGCAATGTGGTGTATGAGAGATACGTTTTTTATACGAGAGGTCAACGAGAAGGTGAGCCATTTGACCATTTTATGGCTGACATATCCAAATTAGTGGAAAGTTGTGAATTTGGTTCGCAAAAAGAATCCATGCTTAGAGATCGTGTAGTAATTGGTATAGCCGATCAAAATGTGCAAGCTCAGCTTCTTAAAATTGATAATTTGGATTTGGCAAAAGCAAAAGAGTTTTGCCGCGTGGCTGAATTGACAGCTCGCCAAGTGAAGACAATGCAGAGCCATAACAGCATTGATGACGTTAAAAGTAAAAATCTTAGTGCTGGTCGAAATAAACAGTTTTCGCGGTTCAGAGACAACGGTGCGAGTCGGAGAAGTGAACAGTTATCAAGAGTCAATGATGATGGTGCTGATGCTGGTGTTGCTGCTGGTGGTTGGAGGGGCAGAGGTGTTCATGGTAGTGAAACAAAAAACAGAAATTTCAACAAACAGTTTAATGAAAATAAAAAATGTAAATATTGTAACACAAAACATAGATATGGTTATTGCCCAGCTTATAATAAAAAATGTTTGGCTTGTAATAAACGCGGTCATTTTCAAGCGGTTTGCAATCAAAATTCAAATGTGCGCGAAATAATTGAACAAGAAGAGAGTGAATACTCTGATTACTCAGATTATTATATTGATAATATTGATACAGTTAGAGAAATTAATAGCACAAGTTCGATTTGGATGGAGACGTTAAAGGTTGGTGATGATTTAATTGATTTTAAGCTAGATAGCGGAGCAGATGTTAATGTGCTGCCGTTTAATTGTTTTAATAAATTAAATTTGAAATTGAAGCCGTCTAAGACTAACTTGGAAGCATATGGTGGGTTCGCTCTCGAGACGTTAGGTGAAATTGTAATACCAACCACACATAAAGGGAAATGTTTGAATACTAGATTTATAGTAGCCAATGTAAATTCTAAGCCCATTCTAGGTCTAAAGTCATGCATTGCATTCAATCTGATAAATAGAGTAGACAAAATTGCACTCAAAATAACTGGAAGCCAAAAAGAAAATTTAATAAAGCAAAATCTAGATGTGTTTAGTGGAATAGGCCGGTTTCCTGACAAATGTTCAATTGAGGTTAAGTCGGGTACCATTCCTTGTCATCGTCCTCCTCGCCGGGTCCCAATTAGTTTAAGAGGTAAATTAGAAGAAACACTTAAAGGTATGGAAAGAAAGCAGATAATCACGAAAACAGATTCTCCTACAGAGTGGACACATAACCTCGTGGTGGTGGAGAAACCTAATGGTACTTTACGGATTTGTTTAGACCCTAAAGAATTAAATTTAAACATAAAACACGAACACTTTCTCATCCCTAAAATTGAAGACTTTTGTTTTGTCATGAGAGACATGAAATATTTCTCTGTCCTTGACCTAAAAGAAGGGTTTTGGCAGTTGGAACTCGATCAAAAATCAAAAAATCTTACGGTCTTTAGTACTCCATTTGGTTGCTATTATTTTAACGTGTTGCCTTTCGATGTGAATATAGCACCAGAAAAATTTCAAAAGGTAAATGAAAAGTACTTCGGGTGTTTACCAGGATGTTTTGTTTACATAGACGATATATTGGTAGGTGGTCGATCAGAAAAAGAACATGACGAAAATTTAGAAAGGGTTATAAAACGAGCAAGAGAAATAAATGTTAAATTCAATCCGGAGAAATTTCAATATAAAGTAGAACATGTGAAGTATTTGGGTCATATTTACTCTAAAGATGGGTTAGCACCTGACCCAGAAAGAGTAAAAGCTATTCAAGGGATTAAAAATCCTGAAAATAAAAAGGATTTACAAAAAATTTTAGGGACTTTTAATTTGTTACGATCTTTTGTGCCTAATTTTGCTGAAATTAATGCCCCTTTAAGAGAACTGCTACGCAAAAATGTAGAATTTGTTTGGACGGAAGCAAACTCTCAAGTTTTGAGTAAAATTAAAGAAAAATTAGCAAAAGCTACCTCTTTACATAGTTTTTCTCCAGATTTACCTGTGGTGCTTCAAACCGATGCATCTAAAAACGGATTAGGATGTTGTTTGCTCCAAAATGATAAGCCAATATGTTTTGCGTCAAAAAGTTTAACAACTACAGAAATTAATTACGCACAAATAGAAAAAGAATTCTTGGGTATAGTTTATGCGTGTGAAAAGTTTCATGCATATATCTACGGTAGAAAGGCTACTGTACATACTGACCACAAGCCTTTAGTGTCTATAATGAAAAAAGAGGTTAGCCAAATACATTCTACAAGGCTTCAGAAAATGAAAATCAAACTCCTCAAATATGATTTAGATGTTCAGTATGTACCGGGAAAGTTACTTCACGTAGCAGATCTATTATCGCGAAACTTTTTAGAAGATAATACTGTCAATATGGAAAGTTCGTTCAGAGACGTTGTGCACTCTGTTAAAATGAGCTACTCGAAAAAAGAGTTATTTAAAAATGCTATTCAAAATGACAAAATTGCACAATCTATTATACAAAATTATAAACATGGTTGGCCAAAATCAAAACAAGCCCTGTCAGATGAAATGCAATTTTATTGGAATATAAAAGACCATCTATATTTTGAAGATGGATTACTTTTTTATGATGATCGCATCTTCGTTCCCCAGAACTTAGTTCAAGAAATGCTCAAGGTTTTGCATGAGTCACACTTTGGTGTAAGCAAAACTAAAGCACGTGCTAAGAGCATTCTTTATTGGCCCATGATGAATCGTGACATCGAAGATGTCATCATGAAATGTCAAATTTGTGAAAAATTCAGAGCAAGTAATGGCCACCATAGTTTAATCCCGCATCCTATTCCAACTCATCCTTTCCAAAAAGTTGGTTGTGATTTACTTGACTTTGGTGGCAGATCATATTTAATTTTAGTAGATTACCTATCTAAATGGTTGGAAATTGAATATATGCCAAACAAAACCGCAAGCAGCGTTATAAACGCCCTTAAGCATATTTTTTGTACACATGGAATACCTGAAATCGTGGTTTCAGATAATCAACCGTTTAATTCCTATGAGTTGAAAAGCTTTGCAAAAAGGTGGAATTTTAGGTTCAGTTATTCTAGTCCTCGTTATGCACGCTCAAATGGTTTAGCTGAAAAAGGAGTTCATATTGCAAAACAGATACTCAGAAAAGCAAATGAACAGGGTACAGATATTTATACTACTTTATTAGAATATAGATCAACTCCACTTTCAGCTTTAGGCTACTCACCTTCAGAAATTTTAATGAGTAGAAATATGAGAACCAAGCTCCCTGTAAGTGAAGAAGCATTAAAGCCTAAGATAATACCAAATATTCACAAAAAATTGTATGAACATCAGGTGAAATACACTCAGGCTCACAATATGGGAAGAAAGAGAAATGAGATAAGTTTTAACAAAGACGAAAATGTAGTTTATAGGAGTGGAAATTCTTGGCAACCTGCAAAGATAGTAGAAAAACATTTCTCTCCGCGCTCCTATATCATACAAAATGAAAACGGGAATAAGATCCGTAGAAATACGCAACATTTAAGAAAATCCTTCCATCCGCCTTTAATCTATGGTCGAACAACTACCCCCATTGCTTCTGATCGGTCAGAAACGGCTTCGAATGAGAATATTAAGAATTTCCCGCAAATAACTGAAAGAATAGAAAGCAAGGAGAACACAAATGCTACTAACGCGACTTCAACAAATCGATCGGGTTATGTAACGCGGTACGGAAGAGTAATTAAAAAGCCAGACATTTTTGGATCAAGCATTTAAATATTGAATCTCTTCTAAAAGGGGAGATGTTGTATATTATACTATTATACTTATATTTAATTAATGCTATATAGCCCTTCTGGCAACCCTCTTATAGAAATGTCAATATGCTATTGTATTTCATTATGTATATATTCTTATGATTGAATTAAAGAGAACAGAACTAAACTTAACCTGGTCTTTGATCGACGTATAGAACACATGAACCGGAATGGCTATATCAGAGTCTCGATCAACTTGGTTATCTAAAAAGTTTGTGCCAAATGTTTTAGATGGAGGAAGGGATGAGATGAAAGTCTTCGTGATCACAAAGACCACAGAGCCTTTATCTATTTATGTGAAGTGCCGGAAAAAGAATATCCCATTGATGAAATACACATCTACTTTAGAGAAGGTAGTCAATATAATAAGCTATACATTTCGCTTCATCAATGCAATTAGAGCGCAGATAAGGTAAAGGAATGATGATGAAAGGAGATATGAGAAAAGACAAAGACGTTCTATACTTCAAGAGAGAAGGAGAGAAGGTATTAAGGATGGAGAAGAAACGCTGGAGCAGCCATCACCGGAAGAAAAAATGGAATCGATTGCTTACTTAATAAAAATGGAACAAGAGCAAATACTATGGGAAGGAAATCGATTGCATAGAGAAGGACAGGTGTTTACCTGAGAAGAGCAGGATTGAGTCCTTAAAACCAATTCTAGATAATCGTAAGATTCTAAGAGTTGGCGGTAGATTGGAAGAATAAGAGCTAAAATATGAAAGGAAGCACCCAATAATCATACCAAATGGTTCTAGATTAGCCTGGCTTATTATGGAAAGTGCACATAGAGTAAAAAAACATGGAGCTATACAGATCATGATACAATATATCCGCGAAAGATATTGGATACCAAGGATTCGGAGTGAGCTAAGAAATTGCATTCATAAATATTTAGTTTGTGTGCGATACAACCATCGTTTTGATAAGCAGCTAATGGCCAATTTGCCATACGAGAGGGTAACTCCGGGAAATGCTTTCCTACATACAGGAGTGGACTATGCTGGTCCCTTTGAGACCAATTTGATCAACAGAGCAGGAGAGCAAATAATAAAACAGAAATGTTGGGTTTCAATTTTTGTTTGTCTTAAAACAAGAACAGTGCATATTGACTTGATGTCTGACTTGACGTCAGTGGCATTTATTGCTTGTTTCGAAAGATTCATAGCGAGAAGGGGAAGGTGCGAAAGGATGTACAGTGACAACGGCACAGCCTTTGTTGGTGCAGCGAAGGAAATAGTGAAGGCAAAAGAGCGTTGGCTCATGAAGGAAAATTTCGAGATTATGAGAAGGAGAGAAGGACGATGTTAGTTCATTTTTGGGTGAGATGGACAGAAGAATATCTTTCTACTTTATATGAGAGGAAGAAATGGCGAAGAGAGAAGCATGGTTTAAAATAAGGACAACTTTGTATTATAAAGAGTGAGAACTATCCCCCTTCAGTATGGGCAATGGGACGGATAATCAAGCTGATTCATAGCAAGGATGGACTGGTGCGTAATGTAGTACTACAGACAGAGACCAATCAACTTACGAGGCCCGTTCAGAAAATTTGCATCCTGCCAATTGATGAGCTAGAATGATTATTTCGTGAGAATAGAAGGTTATCATATAAGGTATAGAAAACCGTAGGTTTTCGCCGGGACTGTATCGAACTGCATGAGTATTGTAAACTCTGCTGTCGATGTATTTGTAAGTAAATATGTATATCATTAATTCAACGAAGAATGAGCTTTATCGAGCAAATATAACTTCGATGAGTTCAGTTTTATATAGACTATAGAGACGGACGGAAGGTTTAATAAAAGGCATTAAGTGGTTTTTTTCTTATAATTTTTTTCCACTATAAAAATCGTGTGTTTTATTCATTTTCAATAGTTTTTCTGCTGTGATCTAGTTTGGAAGGAAATGATATATTATCGGTAAGCATGTGTACAACAAAGCTGAGCTGTCGAAACAAAATTAATGCCCATTTTCTCTTTTAAACTTGTTTTCAATTTCTCCAGTTTCTGTTTTTGTGTGCGCTGTATATCGGTGTTTATTTTATTGCGCTTTGTCTCTTGATTTTCAAAGAACTGTTCGTGTTCATTTACGGATATTTTTTCCGTAGAGAAAATTTCCAACCGGCGAATGTATCTTGTTTGTTTTGTTGTCTTTAGTTGTTTAAGAGAGATGGCAATATGACATGCTTTGTAGGACTTGCTCAATAAAGCAAAGTAAATGTATGTCGGTTAGAATACATCTTCGTGGGAATTTTTTGAATTTCGACCTTTGTTTGTCTCATTTTATTGGGCTATTTACAAATTTTATAATTGAAATTTATATACGTTACTGTGTTTTCACTGATAAATTACTTTTAATGAAATTATGCAGGCAGAGCAATAATAAATAAACAGTTTCTTTCTGAATATTATATTTCTTCATTGACAACTCCTTTTGGCGAAAACTATATAGGAGTTGCTGTTTCTATTAAAAAATTTCATCGAAATGGCATTAAAATTTCCTATGCAGGTATAGGTATTGTGTGCAAAAAAATATCAGTTCGTTGACATTTTCTCACATTTGGATGAAGCTTCTTGCCTGCAGCGGATTATTATAAATGCATTAAATGACAAAAACATACAAGGGAAAACAAAAATTAATTTTATCTTTACTAACGTTTAAACTCTACTTATTGCCCCCATAAAAGTAGTGCTATACGCCTTAAAACCAATACAATTATTGTAAAATGCTAATCAAAAAATTGCGTGATTGTGTTTAAAATAGCTTGAGCATCAGAATTTTCGAAAGTGCCAATTTGGCACCAAAATGCCTGTTTCCGCAGCGCTGAGGCTGACTTTCTAGGTGCTTCTCTTTTTGGCTGTTTGAAAACTGAAAGCTCTTTGTAACGTTAGATGTTATGGTCTGTATAAAATTAGGAAACAATCCATTCTCTCTGCACTTGTGATATTTAGTCTAAAACTTGATATTTAGCCTTTATTTCGTCATTAAAATGATTAAAAGGAGACAAAGGTAAGCAAATATACTCGCAAATATATTAAAATATATATATAAAAACTAATATATTACAAAAAGTTTTTTTTTACATTAAAACCAGTTAAGATTGCACTTGTTTTTTTTCCTTCAAAGTCTGAAGAAGCTTAATGAAAAGTCATCTACAATTTTATATAAATTTTCAGAAAATAAGTTGTAGTTTTTTGTGCACTTTAATGTTACTTTTGGAATTAAACCGCGGTATTAGTATCTACCAATTTGAAAAAGTCTTTTAAAGTTAAGGAATTTTATGAAATCGTTCAATAAACCACCTGGTCATTCGAAAATTAATTGCTTCATTTGGATGATTGATACTGTTCTCAGTTCCAGTTGAAGATCTTATACTTGATTACAAAAATGTAATTTTTCTATTTTTTTAATTTTCAGGAAACTTTAAATGAACTTTTTTTGAAATAGGTAGTTGGTCGAAATTAAATTGGTTTACAGAACAAGAGAACTTAAATTGGAATTCAGAAAAGCTTCAATTATTCAAATGCAGGAAACAGTTTCGGAATTAATGCTTGGTATAAGTAAAAATCTTGCCCCATTCATCTACCTACCATTCATTCACATCCGTTCTGCTAATGCGTAAAAGCCGTCTCAATTCATAGAAACATAAGAAACATAAAACCACTCACATTCAAAATATTAGTAGGAACAACTAAAGTATAGAAACATCTGTGTTTTAAATAAAAGCCAATAAATCCAAATCAATAAGCTGTAATGGAAAGAAGACTACTTACACAAACACCGCGCCAATGGGGACCGAAACTTTAAAATAATACATAGAAAAATCTATGATTCAGGGTTTCGTCCTTGCGAAAATTTCCGCACCTGCGAAATTTCGTGGCCCCACGTTGGGCGCCATTTATGTAATGGAAAGAAGAACAGAACACGAGTCCACATGACTGTATGATGATGTGAGACGGAATGTAGTTAGGTCATGTTGTACTACAGGACAAACCGAGACTGCAAAACGATGTTATAAGTTCGAATTATGGATTCGACGATGCACTTATACTGAAGACCTTTAATTACATTGCTATATTAAGTTTCTATTCTCAAACGAATTCCACACATCACTAAAACAGAACTCCCATTCACCATGAGTCATGCGAATCGGTCCCTTTCGTTCAGGATCCAAAATCACAAAAAAAAATTCTAAGTTCAATCGATCCGAGAAAAGGTCCGGAATAGAAGTATCTTGTAGCTTGTGGTCCCTAACCAACAAAAGATTTTTCCACTCCGTCTTCCTCGCATCGGGAGAACCAGACATATTTCGGTGTTGTATACGTCGGTTTATATCACCTAGGATCTGCTGATTGCTACAGATTGGAGTAGTTGTGACAATCAATCTACGTTCGATTTTTGCTCACTATTCGATAGATTATGTCTTATTTTTCCTCCATCTAGGTTTATTTAATCTCAAATTTGTTAGTTGTCTAAGGTTTTCTCCTTAAGAAAGATATAAACGGGGAGATTTCACTTCCCTTGACCTAGAACTCCAAAATAGGTTCAAAAAAAAGAAAAAAGAAACTCAAAAACATCTCAACAGCTGAGATACAAATCACCTATGGATCCTCTATAACCTATCTGTCCACGTCGACTTATAGTACCTATGTCACTCATAGGCACGTCCAAGCCCGGACAGAAAGGGTGACTAACACATTACCACTGCTTCAGGTCTCTACTTCGCCTTGGCTCAGCTCATCGGTTCAAGGAAGCGGGTAGACAGCAGGTGTGTAGTCGGGTTACATATTGTTCGACCTGAAAGAGTCAAGTTGACAACTGACTCAAATTTTATTTTGGTAGGGCTAAGCTAATGAGCAAGAGGGCCCGGGGATGAACAAGTGAACAGTTAAAACTTGGAAGAAAGAAAGATCATGGATAGCTTAAACTTCGCAAAACTACTTCATCAAAAGACTTCATTCATATTTCCGATAAAGATGTTGTTATCGGATGGGACTATTTACATTTAAAGTTCAGATCTTTTCTGGCCCCGTTATTAAGATGAAAAGATTCTTGAACGTGAGGAATGTAGATGATGTATTTTCCTCTTGTGCTATTTAACCCGACCAGAAGTGAATGCTACTACCATTACTAGTATCTCTAGTAACTGCAGCCATTCACCCTATGTTTCTGAACGCACTATTTTATTCACAGAAACTCCCGCTTAGTATTGGGAGTAGATAAAACTCCCCTTTATCTGACCATTGCTGTTGTTGAAGACGTGGTTGTTGTTGTGAAAGTACGAATTGTTCACCTCATGCTGACTTGGACTCCGATCACGACCCTTGACCTAGGTCATTCACTACTCCATGTTGACTAAGAGCTGCAAAGTATTGAAATAATCTTCCCAAAAACTCATATCGCAAAATTATATCTAATGACTGCTACTCTAAAAATCATAAAACTCAGATTCACTTAAATCCTTATTCACAAAATTTTATTTCCATAAGCTTAATTCTAACATTTCTTTAGATCTTTCAAATAACCTTCTTTACACAAAGTCAAAATCAACTGAATTCTAAATCGCTCTACAATAATTCTCACTATATTCTTATAAGATTCTCTGTATCGTTTTGATATACAAATTATATTTCTCATAATTTCTTTGACTTAGCAAAATTCGACTGTTACTAGAATTCTTAAGTGATTAATCAGCAATCAAACAAAATCTTAATTTACAAAAAAAAAACGAATTAGTAACTGAAGGTGAACAAAAATTAAAATCTCACGAAGGAGTGATGTTTATGTATACACAGTCTCCTTTTACCGCGCCGATCAAAAATTAAAAATCAAAAAAAAACTTTCGCGATAATACGAAAAACAAGTATTATGAACAATCACGATGTATCAGACTTTATCAGGTGACTTGACTTTGCGTTCGACAAATTAATTTCATAATCACCTTGACTGACTGCTAACGTACGTGTTACACGACCGATTATTTCTATTCGCGACGACTATTTATTTTTGAAACAAAAACGAAATGCAAAAATAACAAATTTGCTAAACGCGATATCACAAAATATGTTTTCAACAATCAAAAGAATTACAGATCCTTCATAAGGATATTAAAGCACACAATGTTACGTAGGACGTCTCCAAAGAATGAATTAACCCACCCAAAATCCAAGAAAAATTCAAAAATATAGCTTTCCACACAAGTAGGTACTCGCTGATTCAAATAAATTTGTTATAAAAATTTTTTTTTTCAAATATATGAAAATATGTTAAAGGTACAAATTTATAAAAAAAAATTTATGATATAATTTAAGTCCTGCTATATGGGATGTAAAAGTTAATAAATTTAGTAAAATTTATATATTTAGTTATTTCAATATAAAATTATAGATATAAACAGATCAAGGTAGGTACGGCGACGAAGAGAGTGCACCCTATTCAACGGAGTATCCTAACAGGTCAGTTTTAAAAATTGGAAAAAAAAAGGTTTATATTTTTTTTCTTTTCAGATTTTGTACGGTATGGTAAGGTTTCAGTCTCTGGGCAAGGTCACTGAGGTAAGTATATTTAGATTTTTCTTTTTATTTTTATGAAACTCAAAAAAATTTGTATATTCGATGATTACAAAAGTACTTCGACAACTTCATCACCAAAATATACCGAATTTACCACGACACGATTTACATACATTCGGATGTACCATTCACAAAAACTAAAGTGTTCAAACTCACAAATTTAGAAATTGATTTCGATATCTTTTTCTTCTTTGTTTCAAAAGGATACAAATTAAGAATTTAATCGAAGTCACTTTCACCATACAAAAAAATTTTTACTGGTGCTGTTCGATTTCCAGCAACTTGAACTCAATCGGGTGTGAAATTAATCTGAGTTTTCATAGGCAACAATAAAAAAAATTGTTATGTCGTAAGACCTCTAATCTCGACTCGCACTAATTTCACTGAAATCCATAATTGTATCTGGCAGACGGCCAATTCAACATATCACTGAAACACTTATGTTTTTAAATGTAGGTACATCAAACTATGTCACGATATAATCAACCGAATTTTCTCAACCGCGATCAAAAAGGTAGGTAATCGAATTTATTTATTTATTTCTCGTACAATATTTCTTATCTTTTTCTTATTATATGATTTTTCCGTTTTTTTTTTTTTAGCAAATCCGATCTTCAGTTCGACTACGATCGAAATTTCACTAACGAAGCGAATTCGAAACGTAGTCATAAATATTATTTTTAAAGCAAAATTTAAAATTCACTTAAGGATTCTTTACAACGAGTAACTTTCTTTCAACTGATTTTGATATAAATCAGAATATGTAATTTTTTTTGTATACTCTCAGCAAAGTTGATTGGAGTTTCGTAAGACAGACTATGTATTTTTACTGGTGGAATTATTTTCCACTTATTGTGTGAGATCTAATTATATTGGCTTAGTCAAATTACCTCAAAAATTAACTTTTCAAATTTTGCAAACTGTTATACAAATGATTATGCATTAACGCAAATGATATTTTATAAGCTGTTCATATATGTTTTTATTTTTTTTTTGTTAACGTTACGTATACTAATAAAAAAAATTAAGCTTCAAGCGCACTTTAGTTAAACTATTTGCTCTGTCTCATTATTTTTTTTCTTCAATAAAACTTTTATAACATGTAGGTATATTGAATTTTTTCTTTCTTATTATTCACTTTTTATAGGGACACCTCCTTCTTTTTTTTTTTTTTTTTATTTTAGGATCGGTTTGTAGGTAATTTTTTTTGAATACAGGGATATATTGATCAAGATATAATATAGGTGATATATATATATATATAATTACAGTATGGACACAATACCTTACTCTCAGCTACTTATCACACATAACTGCATACTGTTCCCGTTCTTTAGATGGTCGCTCGATGATCCGTTGTAACAACTGTGCCGTTGCACTTGCATCTTGATGCACAAATTCCTCCAAGAGATTTATGGCGTTAGCCGCATAAGCCAAAATCCTATGTGGCCTTTGTGACGTCTTGTCCAGTGCAATGTTGAGTGTTTTATTATTTTAAATCCCTCGATGATAATTTTTGTTATGTGTGGCTGGTCATAGCTCGTATACCAGCCTGGATCCTTTTACTTTGGTGTATTAGATTCGTAGAATTATTGATTTTGCTTCCAGAGTAGATTTAATAATTAAATTCGTAGCTTTAGTTTGTAGTTTTAAGCAGGTACATCCCTTTTTTTTGTATTTTAATTATTCTTCCTTTTCTGCCCTCCTGGACCTTCCTTTTTTTTTCTTCTCTGTTTGTTGTCCGGTACAGAGGTACTTCTTGGTGCTTTGTTTTGTTTCCGATCTCAAATTTTTGGTGTCCAAGAAAAATCTCAGACAGATTGGGGTTCCTTTTAGCACTTCCTTAGCGCTTTGGTGGCGAGACTGAATCGTCTCGTTGTTCGATCGTTTTGACTTGTACTCGGGCGCTGGTGGAATGGTGCTATGATGAGTTCTGCCAATCTGCCTAAATGTTACATTAAAAAAATTATTAATTGTTGCCAAGTAAAATAAGTAAAATCACACTATATACTTCAGTAAAACTATAAGCTTTTGCGTATTACTGCAATACAAAAAAAAATTTTGTTCTACTGCTATTCAAAGAAAACTACTTTATTGCTATAAAAAAAACTATTTTACAACTATCTACTAAACGTTTGATTAAAATGTGACTTAGCGTCTTTTGTGAGGTACCGTTGCCTTCGCGACATACTGTACTTTATCATCCCCTTGTTTCGTTATAGGCATTGGAGGTTATGAATTTATTTTTTTATTTGCCGCCTCAAATTATATTATTGAAATTACAAATAATTTACCTGTAATTTTTTTTGTAGTTTTTATGTTGTAAATGTCCTGTAAATGCCTTGGATTTCTTCGAGTGGCACTGTGCATAAGACACTTTTTCTTTAGCTGCTTGGTCTTTTTTTTCCAATTGCGTCGCTACGCTTTGGTTAAAAGTATGTACAAAAAAAACTTTTCGTATAATTTTGGAATTAGTTTTCTTTTTGTTTGGACTCACAGCGATTTCGGATTCTGTCTTACGGCCTAATAATGGAGAAAGATTTCACTTTATGTTACGCCGCCTTTTTTTTTTTTTTGACTCACTATGCACATTTTATAAATTTAATTTGCAAAAAAAAATTTCTTTACTCACAATTGATTCTTACTGCGTCTGCTTGCACTGCTTAATTTTCTTTTTCCTCAGATACCTTTTTTTCTATTTTTCCTTCTTTTATAGTATTAGCTTTGAATTTATTGTTAACTAAACTTACTATTTAGGACGGTTGAATAAAAAGAATTCGCGTTTAAAAAATTTTCCAACTTTATGCCTCGGTGCACAAAAATTGTTCAGATAAACTTTTTTTTTCTTCTTCTCCTAATAAGATTTGTAGGTCACTGTTGATGTTGTGTGTGTGACTGTATGAATATTTCTCTTAATTGAGATTGTTGCTCGTACGTTCATATGGCATGACTTAAGGTTGAGTGCATACTATGTGTGGTTCAGGGTGATTGATGATTTTACCCTTTTGAGCTATTTTTCGTTATGAGTTTATGCTATATTTTATCCGATTGCTACGTGTGTGATATTTATATATTATATATATGTCACTGCGGTAAGTATTAATTTTGCTTTTCTTTCGTACGCTTATCGTCTTCGAGTAATTTTGTGTTCGATATTTTTTTAGACTCATATATTATATTCTTTTATTTCTTTTTTTCTTTTCAGGTTGACTGAACGTAGTGCTTCGAGTATAAGTCGGATTTTATTTTCATCTTCAACAATATTTTCTTTTGTTATCTCTTTTCAGGTGTTTTTATTTATTTCTCTTTTCAGGTATTCTTGGTTCTTTTTCTTTGCAGGTATTAAGGTAAGTGTTTATTTACTCATTATATTTTGTGTTCATATTTACTTTTTGTTTCTCTTTATTTATATTCTCTAATTAGTTTATCGCTATTTCAGTCGTCACGATCGGTTTTTGGATTATGCTAATTCTATTTATGATACATGGCTTGACTGAAAACAAATTTTTCTGACATTTTTAGCTAAGTATTATACCTTTTTTTTTTTTTGTTTTACTACCTAATTTATTTCTTTTACAGGTGCTGATAGACTAACGAAAAACTGCTGTTCAGTATTTTCTATTGTCACTAAAAAAAAATCTTCATCAATAAATTTATAAATTTTAATCTTATTCTTTGACTTGTTTTTTTCTATTTTTTTACTGCTTCAGCTATTCAATTTTGTTAATAGTGCACTTTCTACACGTTTTCTACCAGTCTGGTGGGTTCTAACTAAATAATTTGATAGTCTAATTAGTTATTTATGTGCGATGCACAATTATCTTTTTATAGACAATTATTAAAATCGAACTTTCTAACTAGATTTTCATCCTATATCAACTAGATAACTACTTCTACATTACATTTTCTGAGTTTAACTTTTTTTTTTACATAGCAACAACAATAAAATCTTTAAGTGCTCAATCTTTCGCTTATTGATGTATTTGGGCAATTGCTCACCCCAGTGCTTACCATTCCAACTTCCATTCTATTTGTGTTCACTTACATACCTCCATTTTGCGTTTAGGTCGTATTGTTGCTTTTCTCTTGCTAGGTACATTTTGGTGTGTGTGTATGGGTGAGTTCTCTTCGGTTTGGTTATTTTAGCGCGCTTTACATTTCATGCAGAATTACTTCTCCTGTCCAGTTTCTCATATTGCTCAATAGGTGTAGCTGTTTGTATTTGCTATAATTTAACTTGTGTTGTAGAATTTCGAAAGTAATGGTTTGTGTCTGTGACACATTCCACAGCAATCGATTTTCTAGTACTTGTTATATTCAGATGTATTTATGGGAATATATTAATTTGCATTTTCAGTAAAGTTGAAAATTTGCGAGTTGGTACGGTTTGTTATAGTGGCTTATTAGGCGTTATTGTTAATTGCGTAGGTATGTTCTGTCGAGGTGTTAAGGTGGTTTCCTACAAAACATCGTAGTTGCTTGTTGTGTAAACTAGAGCAACGACGATGGAATGAAAACACTTCTTTGTATTTTGTACTTTGACTTGATAAATATATGATATTGGGTATAAATATTTACCCACGACCCATTTGGTGTCTCATGCTCAGACTGTAAGGCCGGGCAGAGAAAAAGTGTGTTTACATAATTTACAAAAAAATTATTTACGTAAGTCCTTGGTGTGGACTATAGTCTCAAAACCGTTATTGTCTCTAACCTTATATAAGTTGTTTCCAACTAATTTTATCACTTTCGTTTTGATGAATTTCGGGCATAATTTTGCGCTGCGGTGTTTCGTCGCGTCACTAAGAATGTGATTTCGCCTAAATAATTCATCTCCTACGTTATAAGATACTATTCGGCTTCTTAGGTTATATACCTTTTCGTAGGTGTCATGAGCATGACTGAGCGCTGTCTTTAAGTAGGCATGTATAATGTTCATTTTTGCAGGTTTGGGTAACCAATCAATTTCTGAATGATTAAGCCCTCCCAGTTTTTTCAAAAGTTGGTAATCTGCCCCATGCTCTATCATTCGCTGTCCGAATAACGCTTCGTATGGTGACATGTTGATGGTACTATGTACCGAAGTTCGTAGTGCGCTACTTATTGATGACAAATGCTCATCCCACGTCAATTGTTTCTCATCGATATAAGACCTAATAGCACTCAAGATTGAACGATTAACTCGTTCGCTAGCATTAGCTTGAGGTGCGTATGCTGCTGTTCTTACATGAGTTATGCCGAAATTCTTTAAGAGAGTTTGAAATTCACTACTAACGAATTGTGATCCGTTGTCGGACAAGAGAGTTTCCGGAACTCCAAAAATCAGAAAAACTTCATTAATTAAAAATTTGGCTACTTCTGTTGATGTCGCTTTCTTCAGAGGTTTTATTATCACAAACTTTGTGAGTTGGTCAACTACGATTACAATGAAGGTGTTCCCTTTGCGTGATCTAGGGTAGGGCCCTAGGAAATCAGTGTAAAGATGTTGGAAAGGCCTATCTACTATGTACCCCTTGCCCATTTCTGCACGAAGTGTTTGGTTAGGTGCCTTCGTTTCTTTACATGTATCGCAGTTGTTCACAAATAATTTTGTTTGTGCAGCCATGGCTGGCCAATAAAATTGCTGACGAAGTCGATACAGGGTCTTGGCGATACCGCCGTGTGCTGCTCGAGGTGGATTGTGTGCCTGAAGGATTAACTTTTCAGTTAGGTTCGATGGAACCCAAAGTTTCCAAGCTTGATCGTCCTGGATGGGGTTGCCTGTATCGTGACGGATCTTTTTGTATATGAATTGATCAGATACCTGTAGATCCGGCAAACGATCTTTATTTTTCTCAATGTGCGTGATAATTTGGAGGTATTCATCCGACTTGAAAGACGGATCCTCTAAATCTATATGTAGCACGTCTGAAGTGCTGGTTTCGATGGATTCCGCCGGAGGTTCGTTTACACCTAATGCCTCTACCTCAAACATTCGTGAGAGTGCATCTGGTAGAACATGTAAACTTCCACGACGGTGCTCCACCGAAAAATCGAAGCTCTGAAGCTTCAGACTCCATCTAGCTAACCTCCCAGTTGGATCCTTCAGATTCATCAACCATTTTAAGCTAGCATGGTCGGTAATTACCAAGAACCTGTATCCCTCGATATATGGGCGGAACTTGTAAATACCCATGACTGCAGCTAAACATTCGCGTTCTGTGACTGTGTAGTTACGTTGCGCGGAATTCAACTTGTGTGAATAATAATAGATTGGCAGTTCGTTGCCTTCTTCATCTCTCTGACATAATACACACCCGATTCCAGTAGACGATGCATCACATAACAGGATGAACTGTTTACTGAAATCGGGGTTGCGAAGAACAGGTGCTGTAGTGAGAGCTACTTTAATATGATTAAAAGCTGCTAGCGCCCCTTCGCCGAAAACAAATTTAGCCCCTTTCTTTAACGTGTCGGAAATCGGTCCGGCTACCTCTGAAAATTTCGCAATGAACCTCCGGTACCATCCAGCCATGCCTAAAAATCGGCGAACTTGTCGAACTGAGGTGGGTACCGGGAAATCTACTATGGCTGAAATCTTTGATGGGTCAGCCTTGAGGCAGCCTTGCCCTACGACATACCCTAAATACTGCAGTTCCTGGAAGCAGAACCGGGACTTTTCGACATTGATCGTAAGCCCTGCTTCCAGTAACTGAGTTGCTACTACTCTTAAAATTGAAACGTGTTCTTCAAAGGTTTTTGAGATGACCAGTAGATCATCCAAATATATAAAAACTTGGTCTCTATATTTAGACGGTATGACCTTGTTCATTAAATATGTTAAGCTTTGCGCTGCATTGAACAACCCAAATGGCATAACACAAAATTGATACAGGGGTCTGCCTGGTACTGTGAAGGCAGTCTTTTCCCTGGACTCTTTCTCCAGAGGTATTTGCCAGAATGCGTCTTTCAGGTCCACGCTAGAGATATAACGTGTCTCTGTAAGCCGTGCTAGCAATCCCTCTATATGCGCAATTGGATTCGCATCCTTCTTTGTCACGGAGTTGACTTTCCGAAAGTCCAAGCACATTCGGTTCTTCCCTGGTTTTCTAACTAAAACAACAGGTGAAGACCATGGGCTTGAACTCTCTTCAATCACTCCCAAAGAAATCATGCGGTCCAATTCCGCGTACACTAGGGCTTGTACCGCTGGAGATATAGGGTAATGGCGTTGCTTTATTGGCAAAGCATCCCCTGTATCAATCTTGTGCTCCACAAGATGTGTACGCCCCAGTCCTTTCTCAACAAATGATGGAAATAGCTTAATTGTTTCTTGTAACTGAGTTTTTTCATCTGGAGTTAAAATGCACTCCTCGAAAGCTGGTTTTTCTGGTTGGTTCTCCGTAATAGGATTTAGCGCTGAAATGATGTGAGGAGCTAATTTAAACAACGACCAGAAATCCACTCCCAGATAAAGCTCTTGAGTTAATGAAGGGACTAAGAACAAGTTCATATCGTGTGATTGTTCTTTGAAGTTCACTTTCGCTTTTAATACGCCGATAACTGATTGTTTTTGTCCATCGGCAGTTGAAACATTTGTATCAAATTTCTTATACGGTATATTATTTTGATCTAACCACCCAACTGTTTTTCTGCCTAAGCAACTTACACTCGCTCCAGAGTCCAGAAGTCCCATCCAGGTTTCGTTAAGAAAACTAACTTTGACGTATGGACGTGGATCATCTGTCTCGATCGCTAATTTGGTTGATGCTATGGACCTGAATAATTGTTTCTTTAGATATATTCGATTTCGCAAGGTTTGTATTTTCTTTAAATGTTTTGGGTAGGTGTATATACGTTTACGGGCCAGATTGTACTCAATCTGTCTTTGATGAAGGGTTTTAATAGGTTTTAGAATCGGTATTTTTGAAGTTTTTAATGAAATATTTTCTTTTGTTCGGGTTTCCGGGTTTCGTAAGATGGTGATTTTGGTTTCAGGTATTATACTTGGACTTATATCGGGTTTCCCGAGCTTCCCGTCTTCGTCAGTGCCCTCTCGGATGACGTCTGACTCTTGACTATGTTTCCCGCACATCTGGTGCAGTTTGGAGATAATACGTCTGGCTGGCCACATCTATAACAGAATATCCGTCTCTGAAGGTCGTCGCAATCGCGAAATACGTGACCCGTCTTCATGCAGTTCCAGCACTTGACTGGTTCTGGGCTGGGTTTCGTATCACGATTGCGCTCCCTATGAAACGCTTCCAAAGCCATTGACATTTCTTCGTTCTGGAAATCCGTTTGTATTTCTATCTCGTGTACCTGCTTACGAGGTGGGTTGTTGTAAATGGGTGGTGCTCGGCTCCTCATTGGGTCGTACTGTGCCAAATACCTCTCCATATCACGGCACGTGAACACTAAATCTGCTAGGCGTGTGGATTTGAAAGTTAGCAATAACTCTCCCATACGTCTTCTCACGTTTTGTTTAATAATCTCGGCCAATTCCTCATTCGGCCTGGGGTTCTTCATTTTAGAATTAATTTTTAAGATTGCATCATAGAAAGTGTCGAAGCTTTCGCCTTGGGCCTGCTTCCGTTCTGCCATTTGCCAAGACAATTCAGAATCCGTTTCCAAGCTTCTATACTGCTCAATTAACGCTAGTTTTAACGCTGCCCAGGTCGAATAAGGGTTATTTTTCATATACATCCAATACCAAATTTCTGCTGCCCCGCTGACAAAATGGTGAAAGTTCGCGACTATTTCCTCCCACGAGGCACCGTAACTGTCTTTCACTTTGTCGAGGCGAAACAGAAATTCGTCAATGGACATATTTTTGGCGTTAAACACTATTCCCCACTTGTGGTAGTGTGGTGACCGTAACACAGAAGTAGCTGGAGATGGCATTGGCACACGATACCCTCGGTTAGCTGAAGTGTTTTCAAAACGAATTTGATCTAACCTTTCGTAAAAGTTTGGCTCGTATCTCCTTGACGTTTCAGCTACTGGCGGTGATGCTGGTCTTCTTTGTCGTTCTCTGGGAAAATCCGGTATATTGTCTCTATTTATTTCGACCCTAGGTGGTATGACTTCACTTCTTGATAGCTCTCTACGTACTTCTGTAACATTGGATCTCGTTACTGTAGCTGGGTTAGGAATTCTTTCTGTGTTATACTGGCGCGTGTCAGGAGTGGGCATGTCACACAATGGAACTGCTGGAGCTGGTGGTGGTGCTGCAGGTATATTTTTCTCCAAAGCTGCTTTGATGACCTGTCCAACTTTTTCCAGAATTTGTTCTTGGCTCCGCTCTATCGCCTCCTGTAAATTTTTGCGATCCTCAGCTCGTCCGAATCCTACTGTTGCTTGGGCTATTTCTTTGATGTACTCTTCCCACCTGCTATCGCGTTGATAAGAAGTTTCTTGTCTTGCACCTGGTTGTCGAAACGTTTGATGACTGCGTTGCTGATTTGGTTCTACGTCTATCACATCTCCTAGGATTAGGTTGATTTCCTCTCTTATGTTTTCAGCGTTTGACGGACCAGCTGCCTCTTCCACTTGACTAATATCGGCAGGTGCGGCAGTTTCCATAGTCATATTATGAAATAGGTTTTGCCTCCTGCGATACCGAGTGTCGTGGTCTTCGGGTGTAGCTGGTCTGTGTTGTCCTGGAGTTATATGATCCGGTGTTTTGTCGTAGTTTTTCTTATCCGTTTTGTTACCATGGTTTTTTCCGTGGCGACCCATCACTGAATATTTCGATATAACGTTTCGCGAATCAATAGAATCAATAAATTTATAGAAACGAAAATTGTTTGTAAGAACCTATTCAAAAAAAAAATTTTATATTTTTATGACTTACTATCCTATTAACAATGTGAATCTTACTAACTATGCTCTTACTAACTATAAAAACTTACTAACTAACTAAGCCTAATATTTCTTAGGGTAAACCCTCTAAATATTCACAACCGAATCTTAAAACTTAACTCTGAACTCAAAAAAAAACTAACTTATTGCTGAATCTCTAAAACTACTAATCACTTGCTTCTATGCAAAACTAAACTTAACTAACTATTACTGCCTCTAGGCAATTACTAAAACAAAAAAAAAAATCTGCCTCTAGGCAATACTGAACTCAACTAAATAATTCTGCCTCTAGGCAATACTCAAATAAAATTTCTGCTTCTAGGCAATACTGAACTCACTATAAAAAAATTTTTTCTGCCTCTAGGCAATAACTCATTTAAATATTTCTGCCTCTAGGCAATGCTCAAAAAAAAACTCAAATTAAATCTTAAACTGTAAATCAAAGCTGAATTTCTAAATGACTAACTTCTATACTCTATGTTTACTCAATACTCATTGTGGTTCTGAGTCGTGACCGGAATTCCGTCTTTCCATGAACAATCTTCAACAACTCACTTCTTCTTCACTTCACCTGTCTTCAGCAACAACAAATGTTTTATTACTAGAATTCGTCTTTTGTAGTTGTAGGTAGCTTCCTGTACTTTCGTTTCGTCTCTCACTTCCTTCCTGCAACAGCGGACCTAAGAAAGAACAACTTCATCCCTTAGCGGAAAACAGCCTAAAAGATCGAGACCAACTAGTTACACGGAATACTACTAACAACTACTTCTGTCATGGGTAGTAGATGACACAAAAAAATAATACTTTAACTGCTTATGTTGATATGCCTCTTGCGTTGTTTCAGCAATTTGGCTTCCGCGACTGACGTAGTCAGGACAAAGATCTACTAACTACCGGACAAAAGAACAAACGACTGAACTGCAGAGGCTTCTCTATGTTCGAAATACTTTTGTTAGAAGCTACGACTACTGGCTTGAAACATCCAGCATGGACATCCAACTTCAAGCTAATTCTTCACTTCGAGAACAAACTTCATCTTACGAGTGGAATGGTACTTGATCAGGTTGTCGCTACAGACATGATCTGGGAAATAGTTCAACCAACCACCGGTCGACACTTAAGTCAACTACCATCCGGTGTTTAATCTCAATAAGACAAAAAAAATTTTTTTTTTTTTTCTACCACATGACAAAATTCTCTAACTATATTCTAAAATTTCTTCCAAATTTTACTATCGTTCCATCCTCGGGCCCCACACGTCTGGGCGCCATTTATGTAATGGAAAGAAGACTACTTACACAAACACCGCGCCAATGGGGACCGAAACTTTAAAATAATACATAGAAAAATCTATGATTCAGGGTTTCGTCCTTGCGAAAATTTCCGCACCTGCGAAATTTCGTGGCCCCACGTTGGGCGCCATTTATGTAATGGAAAGAAGAACAGAACACGAGTCCACATGACTGTATGATGATGTGAGACGGAATGTAGTTAGGTCATGTTGTACTACAGGACAAACCGAGACTGCAAAACGATGTTATAAGTTCGAATTATGGATTCGACGATGCACTTATACTGAAGACCTTTAATTACATTGCTATATTAAGTTTCTATTCTCAAACGAATTCCACACATCACTAAAACAGAACTCCCATTCACCATGAGTCATGCGAATCGGTCCCTTTCGTTCAGGATCCAAAATCACAAAAAAAAATTCTAAGTTCAATCGATCCGAGAAAAGGTCCGGAATAGAAGTATCTTGTAGCTTGTGGTCCCTAACCAACAAAAGATTTTTCCACTCCGTCTTCCTCGCATCGGGAGAACCAGACATATTTCGGTGTTGTATACGTCGGTTTATATCACCTAGGATCTGCTGATTGCTACAGATTGGAGTAGTTGTGACAATCAATCTACGTTCGATTTTTGCTCACTATTCGATAGATTATGTCTTATTTTTCCTCCATCTAGGTTTATTTAATCTCAAATTTGTTAGTTGTCTAAGGTTTTCTCCTTAAGAAAGATATAAACGGGGAGATTTCACTTCCCTTGACCTAGAACTCCAAAATAGGTTCAAAAAAAAGAAAAAAGAAACTCAAAAACATCTCAACAGCTGAGATACAAATCACCTATGGATCCTCTATAACCTATCTGTCCACGTCGACTTATAGTACCTATGTCACTCATAGGCACGTCCAAGCCCGGACAGAAAGGGTGACTAACACATTACCACTGCTTCAGGTCTCTACTTCGCCTTGGCTCAGCTCATCGGTTCAAGGAAGCGGGTAGACAGCAGGTGTGTAGTCGGGTTACATATTGTTCGACCTGAAAGAGTCAAGTTGACAACTGACTCAAATTTTATTTTGGTAGGGCTAAGCTAATGAGCAAGAGGGCCCGGGGATGAACAAGTGAACAGTTAAAACTTGGAAGAAAGAAAGATCATGGATAGCTTAAACTTCGCAAAACTACTTCATCAAAAGACTTCATTCATATTTCCGATAAAGATGTTGTTATCGGATGGGACTATTTACATTTAAAGTTCAGATCTTTTCTGGCCCCGTTATTAAGATGAAAAGATTCTTGAACGTGAGGAATGTAGATGATGTATTTTCCTCTTGTGCTATTTAACCCGACCAGAAGTGAATGCTACTACCATTACTAGTATCTCTAGTAACTGCAGCCATTCACCCTATGTTTCTGAACGCACTATTTTATTCACAGAAACTCCCGCTTAGTATTGGGAGTAGATAAAACTCCCCTTTATCTGACCATTGCTGTTGTTGAAGACGTGGTTGTTGTTGTGAAAGTACGAATTGTTCACCTCATGCTGACTTGGACTCCGATCACGACCCTTGACCTAGGTCATTCACTACTCCATGTTGACTAAGAGCTGCAAAGTATTGAAATAATCTTCCCAAAAACTCATATCGCAAAATTATATCTAATGACTGCTACTCTAAAAATCATAAAACTCAGATTCACTTAAATCCTTATTCACAAAATTTTATTTCCATAAGCTTAATTCTAACATTTCTTTAGATCTTTCAAATAACCTTCTTTACACAAAGTCAAAATCAACTGAATTCTAAATCGCTCTACAATAATTCTCACTATATTCTTATAAGATTCTCTGTATCGTTTTGATATACAAATTATATTTCTCATAATTTCTTTGACTTAGCAAAATTCGACTGTTACTAGAATTCTTAAGTGATTAATCAGCAATCAAACAAAATCTTAATTTACAAAAAAAAAACGAATTAGTAACTGAAGGTGAACAAAAATTAAAATCTCACGAAGGAGTGATGTTTATGTATACACAGTCTCCTTTTACCGCGCCGATCAAAAATTAAAAATCAAAAAAAAACTTTCGCGATAATACGAAAAACAAGTATTATGAACAATCACGATGTATCAGACTTTATCAGGTGACTTGACTTTGCGTTCGACAAATTAATTTCATAATCACCTTGACTGACTGCTAACGTACGTGTTACACGACCGATTATTTCTATTCGCGACGACTATTTATTTTTGAAACAAAAACGAAATGCAAAAATAACAAATTTGCTAAACGCGATATCACAAAATATGTTTTCAACAATCAAAAGAATTACAGATCCTTCATAAGGATATTAAAGCACACAATGTTACGTAGGACGTCTCCAAAGAATGAATTAACCCACCCAAAATCCAAGAAAAATTCAAAAATATAGCTTTCCACACAAGTAGGTACTCGCTGATTCAAATAAATTTGTTATAAAAATTTTTTTTTTCAAATATATGAAAATATGTTAAAGGTACAAATTTATAAAAAAAAATTTATGATATAATTTAAGTCCTGCTATATGGGATGTAAAAGTTAATAAATTTAGTAAAATTTATATATTTAGTTATTTCAATATAAAATTATAGATATAAACAGATCAAGGTAGGTACGGCGACGAAGAGAGTGCACCCTATTCAACGGAGTATCCTAACAGGTCAGTTTTAAAAATTGGAAAAAAAAAGGTTTATATTTTTTTTCTTTTCAGATTTTGTACGGTATGGTAAGGTTTCAGTCTCTGGGCAAGGTCACTGAGGTAAGTATATTTAGATTTTTCTTTTTATTTTTATGAAACTCAAAAAAATTTGTATATTCGATGATTACAAAAGTACTTCGACAACTTCATCACCAAAATATACCGAATTTACCACGACACGATTTACATACATTCGGATGTACCATTCACAAAAACTAAAGTGTTCAAACTCACAAATTTAGAAATTGATTTCGATATCTTTTTCTTCTTTGTTTCAAAAGGATACAAATTAAGAATTTAATCGAAGTCACTTTCACCATACAAAAAAATTTTTACTGGTGCTGTTCGATTTCCAGCAACTTGAACTCAATCGGGTGTGAAATTAATCTGAGTTTTCATAGGCAACAATAAAAAAAATTGTTATGTCGTAAGACCTCTAATCTCGACTCGCACTAATTTCACTGAAATCCATAATTGTATCTGGCAGACGGCCAATTCAACATATCACTGAAACACTTATGTTTTTAAATGTAGGTACATCAAACTATGTCACGATATAATCAACCGAATTTTCTCAACCGCGATCAAAAAGGTAGGTAATCGAATTTATTTATTTATTTCTCGTACAATATTTCTTATCTTTTTCTTATTATATGATTTTTCCGTTTTTTTTTTTTAGCAAATCCGATCTTCAGTTCGACTACGATCGAAATTTCACTAACGAAGCGAATTCGAAACGTAGTCATAAATATTATTTTTAAAGCAAAATTTAAAATTCACTTAAGGATTCTTTACAACGAGTAACTTTCTTTCAACTGATTTTGATATAAATCAGAATATGTAATTTTTTTTGTATACTCTCAGCAAAGTTGATTGGAGTTTCGTAAGACAGACTATGTATTTTTACTGGTGGAATTATTTTCCACTTATTGTGTGAGATCTAATTATATTGGCTTAGTCAAATTACCTCAAAAATTAACTTTTCAAATTTTGCAAACTGTTATACAAATGATTATGCATTAACGCAAATGATATTTTATAAGCTGTTCATATATGTTTTTATTTTTTTTTTGTTAACGTTACGTATACTAATAAAAAAAATTAAGCTTCAAGCGCACTTTAGTTAAACTATTTGCTCTGTCTCATTATTTTTTTTCTTCAATAAAACTTTTATAACATGTAGGTATATTGAATTTTTTCTTTCTTATTATTCACTTTTTATAGGGACACCTCCTTCTTTTTTTTTTGTTTTTATTTTAGGATCGGTTTGTAGGTAATTTTTTTTGAATACAGGGATATATTGATCAAGATATAATATAGGTGATATATATATATATATAATTACAGTATGGACACAATACCTTACTCTCAGCTACTTATCACACATAACTGCATACTGTTCCCGTTCTTTAGATGGTCGCTCGATGATCCGTTTTAACAACTGTGCCGTTGCACTTGCATCTTGATGCACAAATTCCTCCAAGAGATTTATGGCGTTAGCCGCATAAGCCAAAATCCTATGTGGCCTTTGTGACGTCTTGTCCAGTGCAATGTTGAGTGTTTTATTATTTTAAATCCCTCGATGATAATTTTTGTTATGTGTGGCTGGTCATAGCTCGTATACCAGCCTGGATCCTTTTACTTTGGTGTATTAGATTCGTAGAATTATTGATTTTGCTTCCAGAGTAGATTTAATAATTAAATTCGTAGCTTTAGTTTGTAGTTTTAAGCAGGTACATCCCTTTTTTTTGTATTTTAATTATTCTTCCTTTTCTGCCCTCCTGGACCTTCCTTTTTTTTTCTTCTCTGTTTGTTGTCCGGTACAGAGGTACTTCTTGGTGCTTTGTTTTGTTTCCGATCTCAAATTTTTGGTGTCCAAGAAAAATCTCAGACAGATTGGGGTTCCTTTTAGCACTTCCTTAGCGCTTTGGTGGCGAGACTGAATCGTCTCGTTGTTCGATCGTTTTGACTTGTACTCGGGCGCTGGTGGAATGGTGCTATGATGAGTTCTGCCAATCTGCCTAAATGTTACATTAAAAAAATTATTAATTGTTGCCAAGTAAAATAAGTAAAATCACACTATATACTTCAGTAAAACTATAAGCTTTTGCGTATTACTGCAATACAAAAAAAAATTTTGTTCTACTGCTATTCAAAGAAAACTACTTTATTGCTATAAAAAAAACTATTTTACAACTATCTACTAAACGTTTGATTAAAATGTGACTTAGCGTCTTTTGTGAGGTACCGTTGCCTTCGCGACATACTGTACTTTATCATCCCCTTGCTTCGTTATAGGCATTGGAGGTTATGAATTTATTTTTTTATTTGCCGCCTCAAATTATATTATTGAAATTACAAATAATTTACCTGTAATTTTTTTTGTAGTTTTTATGTTGTAAATGTCCTGTAAATGCCTTGGATTTCTTCGAGTGGCACTGTGCATAAGACACTTTTTCTTTAGCTGCTTGGTCTTTTTTTTCCAATTGCGTCGCTACGCTTTGGTTAAAAGTATGTACAAAAAAAACTTTTCGTATAATTTTGGAATTAGTTTTCTTTTTGTTTGGACTCACAGCGATTTCGGATTCTGTCTTACGGCCTAATAATGGAGAAAGATTTCACTTTATGTTACGCCGCCTTTTTTTTTTTTTTTGACTCACTATGCACATTTTATAAATTTAATTTGCAAAAAAAAATTTCTTTACTCACAATTGATTCTTACTGCGTCTGCTTGCACTGCTTAATTTTCTTTTTCCTCAGATACCTTTTTTTCTATTTTTCCTTCTTTTATAGTATTAGCTTTGAATTTATTGTTAACTAAACTTACTATTTAGGACGGTTGAATAAAAAGAATTCGCGTTTAAAAAATTTTCCAACTTTATGCCTCGGTGCACAAAAATTGTTCAGATAAACTTTTTTTTTCTTCTTCTCCTAATAAGATTTGTAGGTCACTGTTGATGTTGTGTGTGTGACTGTATGAATATTTCTCTTAATTGAGATTGTTGCTCGTACGTTCATATGGCATGACTTAAGGTTGAGTGCATACTATGTGTGGTTCAGGGTGATTGATGATTTTACCCTTTTGAGCTATTTTTCGTTATGAGTTTATGCTATATTTTATCCGATTGCTACGTGTGTGATATTTATATATTATATATATGTCACTGCGGTAAGTATTAATTTTGCTTTTCTTTCGTACGCTTATCGTCTTCGAGTAATTTTGTGTTCGATATTTTTTTAGACTCATATATTATATTCTTTTATTTCTTTTTTTCTTTTCAGGTTGACTGAACGTAGTGCTTCGAGTATAAGTCGGATTTTATTTTCATCTTCAACAATATTTTCTTTTGTTATCTCTTTTCAGGTGTTTTTATTTATTTCTCTTTTCAGGTATTCTTGGTTCTTTTTCTTTGCAGGTATTAAGGTAAGTGTTTATTTACTCATTATATTTTGTGTTCATATTTACTTTTTGTTTCTCTTTATTTATATTCTCTAATTAGTTTATCGCTATTTCAGTCGTCACGATCGGTTTTTGGATTATGCTAATTCTATTTATGATACATGGCTTGACTGAAAACAAATTTTTCTGACATTTTTAGCTAAGTATTATACCTTTTTTTTTTTTGTTTTACTACCTAATTTATTTCTTTTACAGGTGCTGATAGACTAACGAAAAACTGCTGTTCAGTATTTTCTATTGTCACTAAAAAAAAATCTTCATCAATAAATTTATAAATTTTAATCTTATTCTTTGACTTATTTTTTTCTATTTTTTTACTGCTTCAGCTATTCAATTTTGTTAATAGTGCACTTTCTACACGTTTTCTACCAGTCTGGTGGGTTCTAACTAAATAATTTGATAGTCTAATTAGTTATTTATGTGCGATGCACAATTATCTTTTTATAGACAATTATTAAAATCGAACTTTCTAACTAGATTTTCATCCTATATCAACTAGATAACTACTTCTACATTACATTTTCTGAGTTTAACTTTTTTTTTTTACATAGCAACAACAATAAAATCTTTAAGTGCTCAATCTTTCGCTGATTGATGTATTTGGGCAATTGCTCACCCCAGTGCTTACCATTCCAACTTCCATTCTATTTGTGTTCACTTACATACCTCCATTTTGCGTTTAGGTCGTATTGTTGCTTTTCTCTTGCTAGGTACATTTTGGTGTGTGTGTATGGGTGAGTTCTCTTCGGTTTGGTTATTTTAGCGCGCTTTACATTTCATGCAGAATTACTTCTCCTGTCCAGTTTCTCATATTGCTCAATAGGTGTAGCTGTTTGTATTTGCTATAATTTAACTTGTGTTGTAGAATTTCGAAAGTAATGGTTTGTGTCTGTGACACATTCCACAGCAATCGATTTTCTAGTACTTGTTATATTCAGATGTATTTATGGGAATATATTAATTTGCATTTTCAGTAAAGTTGAAAATTTGCGAGTTGGTACGGTTTGTTATAGTGGCTTATTAGGCGTTATTGTTAATTGCGTAGGTATGTTCTGTCGAGGTGTTAAGGTGGTTTCCTACAAAGCGCTTAAACTCTGTAACATATATATGTGTTTTGTTGGTAATTTTTAGTTAGTCAGCGCTGGAAAGAACCAATAAAACGCTATATTCACTTTTGTATCCACTTTTTTATTTTATTTCAAAGTTGGTATTCTTGACTATACGCCAAGCCGAAGTTTCAAATAATTTTATTGATGTGTCTGCAAAGTAAGGCTATTTGTATATGCCGAGTTGGTCAGCTTGTTTATTATTTATTTAGCTCGAATTTTTGTTTATTTATCATTATTTAGCTCGAATATTACCAAATTAAATTCTAAATTTTATAATTTTATTTAAACAATCTGCTTTAACCAATTTACATTTGTTTTTAAGCGAAAAGTTCAAAATCATCAAAACTTTTTGCAACTTTTGTAGGTTGAGAGCTTCTTACTTCTTCCGAAAAACGCAGCCCTAAAGGAAAACACAATAAACACAACCATTAATAATCATTGTACATTAAGTCCATGTTTAAGCTGTAATACAGATGGCACACAAACCCATGGTATTACATGGTCGTTCTTAGCAACCGTTTTTGAGCGCAACCCATGAGCAAATAGAACCTCCTGGTGTGCACTATCGATTCTCTTGACATCTTCTGGGATAAAAACTGCACTTGCACTTGGACTGAGCACTGAATGTTTTTACAAAGCTGTTCATATTCATATGCTCCTTGCATAATTCCCGACATAGACTTACGCTTTCTGTATGCATACGTAACTTTGGGTTGATTGAATTGCAGTGAATCTGTTGGGTTCTCTGACGGATCCAGGCCAAAATGTATGCAGTCTTATATCCCATAGAAAAACTGTTCTGAACCCATAGAATGGTACCAGCTTATAGCAAATTCAATCAGCCCTTATTTAAGCCCAGAAAATCATCTGTGTGTGAAATAGTTTGTGAGAAAATGGCCAATAACATAAGGTGGTATCGCCCCTCATTCAGCGGTAACACATGATTTAGCAGCGTTCCCATAATGTTTCGTTAGTTTTATGCTTGATTGACTTTTGCATGTTGTTGGTATGGACCTAGAAGTCTGTACTTGATTTGGCAGTTTCAAGCAACCACCGCTAACTGAAGGAGGGAGGAAATTGCAAGATGTTGGTATTTGAAGTATAAACATTTCCTTCTTTTGGTATTGGTGTTCATAATGACAACCTTATACTTGCGAGGATATCCTCGAAATGGTACACTTGCGAGAACGCTGAATTATATGTTTTGCAAGCTTCCTTCTCTTGCCTTATCACTACTCAGTGGTCCGAATGACCACATTGAAAATTTTAAAAAGATTGATATATTTTTTCCATCGCAGAAATAGAATTTTTAAATTTAATCATAAAATCCTTATCACAAAATTTTTAAATTTTAGGTATCATTGTCATTTTTTCCAAGTTTTATTTTCAAGTCATTTTCACGCTAATGAGAATTTGTGTGGCATCACAAGAAGTCTAAACATCAGAATAGGTTTCCCTTTTCGGTTAATGTACTAAAACGTGTTCTATAAGATATTCTCCGTTCTATTTTTTGTTTTACGATGTGTAAACTCACCATTGTGATTCCAACTTAAACACGGCTGTACAAAGTTAACGATACATAATTTTTTTTTAACGAAAGACCATAGACTAGAAAGCTCCAGAAGGCTCTGACTGGCATTGTACTAGAAAATTCTAAAGTGAAGTGTTAAATGGTGCAGCCACTATAAATACGAGCGGTAATTTGAAAGTGATAAAGTTTGAATTTAAATAAAGAAAGTAAAAGGAAATTAAGAGTGTTTTGAAATATTAAATGTAATTAAAAATGAAAAGACGTAAAGTAAGTTGTAATAAAACGGAAATAAGTTTTGTTAAATAAAACGAACCTAGATAAAACCTAACATTGGTGTCAGAAGTGTAGTTAAATAAAACTTTAGTGAAAAGTGATTGTGTTGAAAGTAGAATGGGTAAGCTTCTTAAAAAATTTAAACGCTTTTGAACTTAAAGCAGAACTAAACGAACGGGGTCAGTGATAGTAAATGTAGGGAATAATTATTTGTAAGTTCTAGATTTAAACAAAAAGTATTTCTAATTTCACATTTTGTTGTGATGCAATGTATAACGGATTCATTTAAAGCACAAAGAGCACGCACACTAAAATAAACGAACAGCTAGAAGCCACCTTGTTGCGTGTTTGCCTGTAAAATGACTCGAAGATTTTCCTTAGTTCTTATGTAGTATTTCATCATAGGAAATTTTTCGGGATATTTCTTACAAACAAATGGGCTTTTTAGTTTTGCAGTTTTATCACTGTCATATGTTTCAGTCAGTCCTATATTTTGGCCAAAGATTAAGAATATAAAGATGGGAAACTTTCGTACGTTTTACCCTCCAACATCAATTTGTTTACATTGTTGTTTTTGTAATTTCGATTCGAATCCATGTAAAATTGAGAGGGGAACCGAGGTGAATTTATTTGTTTTGACAGTTCTACTTTTTTTGTTTGTCTAGTTTGCACAATTAATAAACATTTTTATATATTTCTATAAGATCTTTCATTATTTTAAAACATTTATATTTTGACTAATCAATAATCATCGCTGCAGAAGATGGTGAAGAATCGTTGGTCGAAGAAGCGCTTCGTATGTCCACGCGATGAAATTGTGAGCCGTACTCTATTAAAGGACAGTAAAATAAAAATCATGAATAGTTAGGTTATGCTAATTACTCCAAACGCAAAATGAAAAAGTTTAAGACAGTACGGAAAAAATTGAAGTTAACAAAACTCTTCCCTATTGGGTCTCAAATGTTATTGAGTTTCTTCAACTTCAAAAACATGGGAATTCATCCACCAAAGAATGTTCTTTTCTATGTTCCACCTGGTACTGATACTTGTAAGACCCTTTTGGCGAGAGCTTGTGCCACCCAAGCAAAGTCAACTTTTTTCAAGCTGGCTGGACCATAGGTAGTCTTGATTCATCGGTGATGGGGCCAAACTTGTT
The DNA here is from genome assembly GCA_951217065.1 of Baccha elongata. Lineage (NCBI taxonomy): Eukaryota > Metazoa > Arthropoda > Insecta > Diptera > Syrphidae > Baccha > Baccha elongata. The sequence continues at coordinate 207,623,795 of OX578272.1, forward strand.
CATGATGCATTTGCTTTAGCTAAAATCTCCAGGTGTCATCTTTATTGATGAATTGGACGCAATTGATACAAAACGTTTCAATTTGGAGAATGATTTGCCACAAGATATGAACAGTGATGTTGAGATGGAAAGTGGTAAATCTAAAAAGAAATCCAAAAAAGAACAAGAGACTTATATTCGTGAGGATACAGAAGACATTGTTGACTTGGCTGATATTAAATCGATAGGAAACATTCTGAGTAAATGATGAATTATCGCTTTTTTAAATAATATAAATTTAAATATTATATTTTATTAGCAAACAAACCAAGCATATCTTCTGCTGCAATGAAAACTTCAATTAAGAAAAGGCAAACAGAAAAGAATAGGGGCTTTAAAACAGCTGACGATGGCTGACTAATTATAAGTGATAAATTTACTGGCAGTGATTCAGGTGATGGTAGTAGCGATAGTGATGACGATCATGAAAATACAGACGGTCCAAAGAAGACTACAAAACGAGGAATGGAAGATGATAGTAGTGATGGTATGAATACTAGAAAATTAAACTTTTATTACAATTTAATGTTTCAATTATATTTTTCAGAGGAAGAAACTACAGCTGCACCAAGTCGAAAACGTAAAGCGGCTGACTCCTTGAGTATGAAGTCAGGACGAACAGGAACTTCGCGTTACACAGCTGGTGGTAAAGGTATTCATAGACCTGTAGCTGCATCAGTTAAATCTAGACATAAAGGCTATTCAGTCCAGACTACAGCTTCAATGTACTCAACAAAGAAAGCCCAGGGTGATATGAAGAAAAAGGGAAAGTTAGATCCATATGCATATATTCTATATATATATATATTTATTTTCAAGAATAACGTAATAAAGACTAATGTCTTTTGCAGACTTATTTTCAACTTTTCACTGCATTTTCGTTTTGACTACGTAATGATTTTGACTGGTTTTTTGTTAGCCTTGATCATGATTGTAACGGAACGTCGTATAATGGAAGGGGTTCTCATGCTATCTTTAATGTAAAATGATCTTGATGTATTTTTTCACGATAATATTTTTGACGCGAAGGTATCTTACTTCTAATTCGTTCAAGCTCTATCACTGTTATGGAAAGTAATTTTACACTATCAGATCCTGTTCATAAGGAGCTCAGAGCAAGCTTCAGCTTATGAACAAAGATTTGCCAACACATTATGTGTTCCACTGGCTCATCACTTAGTGCTGGTGTAACTTGTTAGTAATGTAAAACAAATCACTACAATAACACAAGCACTATAATACAATAAACATATAATTTAACAATACAAAATACATAAAGCATGAACTAAAAGCGTGGAGCACTGGGGTGGAACCGGCTAAGGTGATTTGTGATAAGTGACAGTCAAAATCTATACACTTTCTGTCTGCGTAAGGTGATCATCACAGTGATAGCTAAAAACCAATCACCAAAATATTGTGATAGTCACCTTCTCATGAAATTGACGTTTTATTTTTATTTTTGAGGCAATGTGACTAGAGTTACCACACGCATACAAAACATTATAAAATTTTCAACGTTTTTTCAATTTTAGTCACCAAATCATCAAAAACAATATTTCTTTTACCATATGAGTATACAACAATCGAAAATAAATGGTTAAATTTAGAATTATTGCATTTATTCACTAAAAAAATTAACAATTTATTTCAATGAATTTACTTGAAAATATGACTACGGCAACAATGTTTTTCACAAATGTCACTGTCAAATTGAACAAAGTTGAATTGAGTTGAATTGGTGGATGTGATCACCTTACGCAGAAGGAAAAATCAATTTGATCACAAGTGATGATCAAAAATGTGACAATCAACTATCATCTTACGCGATTCCACCCCTGGTTTTAAGTACATTTTTAAGATTTATTTTATTGTCATTAAAATCAATAGTTTTAGAATTTAAATTGAAAAGCCTGCACATGCGGGTAAGCGGTTCATTCATACCGTAATAAGTCCGATGGTGTGGACAAAGTAGGAGCTCAAGGCTACGCAGATGGTGAGCACCGCCACGATAATTGAGTCCAACACAAGTAAGTAAATCAGGTGCATCTAATGCGCCCGAAAGAAGTTGGTGGATAAAAACTATATCGTTATTTACACGCCTCTGTAACAAGGACTGAATGTGTAGAAGCTGAATTCGGTGTTCAAAAGGTGGAAGGTTATAAGGATCTGTCCAGGGAAGACCTTTTAAGGCAAAACGAACAAAATTATGCTGAACTGTCTCTATCCTAGATCTATGAACATCATAGAACGGAGTCCATACCTGCGATGCGTATTCCAGATGCGGACGAACAAAACAATTGTATAAAGATAGGGTAACATAAGGGTCTTGAAACTCTTTGGACCATCTTTTTACAAATCCTAACATTGAGTTAGCCTTTTTAACAAGAGAGTTGATGTGCTCTGTGAAATCTAGACTTGGATTGAAGACGATTCCAAGATCTTTAAAACTAACAACACGGCACAATGTATGTTGTGAAATATTATAGTCAAATATGATTGGTACTCGTTTTTTTGAAAAAGTCATAGTTTGACATTTCGCTGGGTTAAGGTTTAATCCATTCTTGATGCACCAAGTACAAAAGCTATCAATGTCGGCTTGCAGATTCACACGATCACCGCTTGAGCATATAGATTTAAAAATCTTCATATCGTCAGCAAAAACCAGAATTTCACTATTGCGAATGCATGATGTTACATCATTAATAGCAAGAATAAAAAGAATGAGACCTAAATGACTTCCTTGTAGTACTCCAGAGTTAGCAGTTAAAGTTTGAAAATGTTTTTCTGAATTTCACCTGGTAGGATCTATTTCGAAGATAAGAATATATCCAATCAATAAATCCAGCAGAAAATCCAAAGGCCTTAAGTTTAAAAATTATAATGTCGTGTGAGAGTTGGTCAAAAGCTTTTGAAAAGTCGGTATAAATGCAATCTAGTTCCTCTCCGTTTTCCAAAGCATTTGAGCACTTGTGTAAAAACGTTAGAAGGTTCGTTACCGTTGACCGCCTCTGCATAAATCCATGTTGTTGATTACAGATAATATTTTTGCAGAAAAACGTCATACTATTACAAACCACTTGCTCAAATAGCTTTGGAATACAAGCGAGTTTGGCAATCGGTCTGTAATTCTTTATGTCAGACTTACTACCCTTTTTAAAAACGGGTGTAATAAATGATTTTTTCCATACACTGGGAAATTTCCCCGACTTAAGGGATAGCTCGAAAAGAAGTTGAAGAGGAAAAGCTATAATGGAGCTACATTTTTTTAGTATAATTGGAGGAATCCCATCTGGGCCTGGAGAGTAGACATCTTTAAGCAATGAAAGAAAATGTAAAATTTTGTCTTGTTCCATCGGAACGTTGTTAAAAGTAACTTGAGGACAGTCACGCAAATATTCAAAGAACTCAACATCAATATCAACACGAGTGTCAATAAAAGAGTTACTAAAATTTTTTGAAAATGCATTACAGATATCAGAAGAGCTCGTTAACGAAGAATCATTATAAACAAAGTTTATTGGATATCCGTCAGACTTTTTTTTTAATTTACAAAATTCCAAAACTTCTTTGGATCAAGTTTCAATGAAACCTCCATTTCCCTTAAGTAGTCAGAGTATAAACTTTTAGAAAGATCAAAAAGCGAAATATACACATTATGATCCAAAGTAGTAAGACTTTTCATATAAGTTTTCCAAGCCTTATTTCTTTTGTTACGAAGAGATGTGAGTTCCTTTGTAAACCATGGATGTGAAACTTGGGTAGTTTTAGACAGTTTAGTAGGAACAGATTTTGCTAAGCAGTTATTGAAAATAGTATAAAATTCAGTAACTGCAACGTCGATATTAGTGAGAGAAATATCTGAAATACCAGAGGAACTTAATTCATCATAAAGTAATTGAAAATTAGCTTTACGAAAATCAAGAGAATATGAACAGTCATGAGACTGAGTGTTATTGAGCAAATGGCAGCTCAAATCCAAAAACATATCAAGGGAGGATGGTAGCTGTCTATATTAGATAAGGCTGTGGCAGATTCTACCACAACACTAGCAGCGTCAGATGAAAAGACTAAATCGAGAATTCGATTATTTAAGTTTTTAATACAGCTTACTTGCTGTAAGTCAGTACAAATAATATTATACAAAAGAAGAAGCTACTGTTGAGAGGAAGTAGAGGATGCTTTAAAATAGGACTCGTCTTCTGATGGGATCCAATTAACGTTAGGCAAATTGAAGTCACGCACCAGTAAAATATTACTATTAAAGCCAGCTGTAACAATTACATGATCCAAAGCTAAGGAGACCTCAGAATAAATTGCTGCTGGACTTTAAGAAGGAATATAAACATTCAGAATGTAAAAATCTTTGAATTCAATTGAAATTCTAAGGCAAATAAGTTCAATTAATACATTAAAAGGGAATGAGACAAGATTAGATGTGAGGTGATTACGAACAGCAATCAAAACACCACCACCAACTTCTTTGGGCTTATCTACATGACGATCTCTTCTGAAAACATTGAACTCTTCGTCAAAAATTTCCTTGTCTAAAAAGGTGTCATTGAGCCATGTTTCAGTAAGAACAATGATATCATGCGGAAATGCCTGAGATTTTTTGAAAATCTCAGCAGTTTTGCTGCGAATCCCTCTAACGTTCTGGTAGAAGAGGGATAACCTCTTTAGTTTTTTGAAGCAGGGATTTCCGAAGATTTTCGATTAACTCTTTGTTTAGAACGCACCAAAAATTCCTTAACAAGAGTATCGGTAGGCCAATACTTGCTATTACAAAGAACATCAAATAATGATGGGGGAGCTGTTATTTTGAAAGAGGATACGAAGCTATCAGGTTTACTGATTTTAGTGCATTTAATGCATGAAGAAGAAGAGATACATTTGATGTCCACCAGATGTTGGATGAACCCTCGCGGCCTCTTTTCTTGCTCTTAGAAGAACTACAAATTTTTTGATTTATTATTTCAGTTGAAACTAAGTTTTCATCATCTGTTGAAGTTGATTTAACAGATGTTTCAGTTGCTAACGGAAACGAGTTGACATTTGAAATTATAGAATTGAAATGCACTAAGAGATCTTCAAATGTCTTCGAAATTTTCAAGACATCTGTTTTCAAAGCCGACATTTTAAAAGAAAGTTGGGGAAGAGACAGTTGCCTACAATTAGCACAGTACCAAAAAGCAATTTTTGAAGAAATTATCTTTTCAATAAAAGCACTAGTTGAGCCAAGGCACTTGGCGTGGAAAGATTGACCACAAGAACCAAAGCATTCAAAAAGGGTGACTAAGTCCGAATGCTCAAGGCACTTAACAGCTGAACAATTCATAATAATAAAGAATGAAGAAACAACAAAAATTACATAAATAAAAAAAGAAAGCAAGACCAAATAGTCTCGTCTGGGATTCGAACCTGAAAAAAATTATCAATTGTATGAACTCAACCTCACATACAAATATTGTTGGTCTGATTTCTAAGGATAAACTGAAATGGGCTATAAACAGCTTTGATCCTTACAAATCTCCCGGACCCGACGGAATAATACCTGCCGAGCTTCAATTTGCCTCGGATATCATAACACCCATCCTAGAGATCATCCTAATTGGTTGCGTAAAATTTACTTACATTCCCTCTTTATGGAGAGAGGTAAAAGTTGTCTTTATACCCAAAGCCGGTAAATGCTCCCAGGTTAACCCAAAAGATCTCAGACCAATTAGACTATCATCGTTCCTTCTCAAAACCCTAGAGAGATTGATCGATATCCATCTGCGTAATGCTATAGATCCTAATCTGGTATCTACTGCACAACACGATTATTGTAAAGGAAAATCGGTAGAAACGGTTTTACATACACTGGTACGAACCATCCAATACTCACTACATCATAAAGAGTACACTCTAGTTGCATTTCTCGATATTGAAGGCGCCTTTAATAATGTCAGCTATCAAGCAATCACAGCGTCACTGAAGAAACTAGATATACATGTTTCACTGAATGACCTAATTAATCTTATGTTAGAAAGTAGAATTATTAATTCATCTTTAGGTGGCACTCATGAAAGAAGATCTGTCAGCAGAGGTACACCTCAAGGCGGAGTCCTTTCCCCACTTCTATGGAACATAGTCGTAAATGAGGTGTTAGTAAGCCTAGAAAAAGAAGGTTTCAAAGTGATCGCGTATGCCGACGATGTTGCCATTGCAATATCGGGAAAACATGCTCAAATTCTCGTTGAATTAATGCAAAATGCTCTAAATATTATGCTCAAATGGGCAGAAAAATGCGGACTGGGTATAAACCCAAACAAAACTTGTCCTCTTCACAAGAAAATATAAAATTCCCCAAATAAGTCCCCCATCAATTATGGGAACTCCACTAAGTTTTTCAGATGAAGCTAAATATCTAGGTCTTATCCTGGACAAAAAACTACATTGGAAAGCAAATATACAAGAAAGAGTTAGGAAAGCCACAGTAGCACTCTTCTCTTGCAAAAAAACTATCGGAAATAAATGGGGCTTATCCCCATACATAACCCACTGGCTCTACACAGCGGTCATCAGACCAATACTAACTTACGGGGTAGCAGTATGGTGGACTGCCCTAGACAAAGTTACATATCGTGACAAGTTAAGTAAAGTCCAACGGTCAGCCTGTATGTGTATTAGCGGAGCTCTCCGTTCGACACCTTCAGCTGCTCTTGATATTCTACTTAATCTCATACCCCTTGATATTTTCAGCAAACAAACGGCCGCAAGCACAGCCGTTCGTCTAAAAGCCATCTCTCAATGGACCGATAACTCAATTGGTCACTCCATTATTCTGAAAGCATTCGGACCAAAATTAAGTCACTCCGACTACTCTATACCCCAGCTAGTTTTTGACAAGAATTTTCAAGTCACCATCCCACCAAGATCCACTTGGGAAAATGAGAGATTCTTGAAAGATGAATCAGTTCATTTTTATACTGATGGCTCAAAAACTAAAGATGGGGTTGGTGGTGGCGTGTACTCAGACAGACTAAATTTAAGTCTCTCCTTCTGTCTCCCTGACCATTGTAGTGTGTTCCAAGCGGAAATTCTGGCGATTAAAGAGGTATTATCCTGGCTAAGGGAAAACGTGATATGTGCATCGGATATCCGTATATTTTCAGACAGTCAGGCAGCCCTTAAATCAATCAGTGCTGTTTCCACAAACTCAATAACTGCCCGCGACTGTCGATCATCTCTCCTGGAGATGGCAGAACAGTTCAACATTCACCTTTTTTGGGTGCCGGGACACAGAGACATTGAGGGAAACTGCAAAGCCGATTAACTCGCCAGAAATGGAACTTTTACCTAACAAGGTGAATATTGGTATACCTATCGCTACAAGCAAACTCATGCTAAAACTTAATACCATAGAGAAAACAAATTAAAGATGGACAAACACTACTACCTGCGTAGCGACAAAGCAAATCTGGCCAAAATTAGATCAGAAACGTACTAAATGTTTGTTATCTATGAGCAGATAACATCTTAGCTCCGTAATTGGTGTCATAACCGGACACTGCCTCAAAGGAAGACAAGCCATAAGACTTGGCGTATTCTCTAATGATTTTTGTAGAAGCTGCATGGACGAGGAGGAGGAGGAGACTACATACAAACGGTTTTACATACACTGGTACGAACCATCCAATACTCACTACATCATAAAGAGTACACTCTAGTTGCATTTCTCGATATTGAAGGCGCCTTTAATAATGTCAGCTATCAAGCAATCACAGCGTCACTGAAGAAACTAGATATACATGTTTCACTGAATGACCTAGTTAATCTTATGTTAGAAAGTAGAATTATTAATTCATCTTTAGGTGGCACTCATGAAAGAAGATCTGTCAGCAGAGGTACACCTCAAGGCGGAGTCCTTTCCCCACTTCTATGGAACATAGTCGTAAATGAGGTGTTAGTAAGCCTAGAAAAAGAAGGTTTCAAAGTGATCGCGTATGCCGACGATGTTGCCATTGCAATATCGGGAAAACATGCTCAAATTCTCGTTGAATTAATGCAAAATGCTCTAAATATTATGCTCAAATGGGCAGAAAAATGCGGACTGGGTATAAACCCAAACAAAACTTGTCCTCTTCACAAGAAAATATAAAATTCCCCAAATAAGTCCCCCATCAATTATGGGAACTCCACTAAGTTTTTCAGATGAAGCTAAATATCTAGGTCTTATCCTGGACAAAAAACTACATTGGAAAGCAAATATACAAGAAAGAGTTAGGAAAGCCACAGTAGCACTCTTCTCTTGAAAAAAAACTATCGGAAATAAATGGGGCTTATCCCCATACATAACCCACTGGCTCTACACAGCGGTCATCAGACCAATACTAACTTACGGGGTAGCAGTATGGTGGACTGCCCTAGACAAAGTTACATATCGTGACAAGTTAAGTAAAGTCCAACGGTCAGCCTGTATGTGTATTAGCGGAGCTCTCCGTTCGACACCTTCAGCTGCTCTTGATATTCTACTTAATCTCATACCCCTTGATATTTTCAGCAAACAAACGGCCGCAAGCACAGCCGTTCGTCTAAAAACCATCTCTCAATGGACCGATAACTCAATTGGTCACTCCATTATTCTGAAAGCATTCGGACCAAAATTAAGTCACTCCGACTACTCTATACCCCAGCTAGTTTTTGACAAGAATTTTCAAGTCACCATCCCACCAAGATCCACTTGGGAAAATGAGAGATTCTTGAAAGATGAATCAGTTCATTTTTATACTGATGGCTCAAAAACTAAAGATGGGGTTGGTGGTGGCGTGTACTCAGACAGACTAAATTTAAGTCTCTCCTTCCGTCTCCCTGACCATTGTAGTGTGTTCCAAGCGGAAATTCTGGCGATTAAAGAGGTATTATCCTGGCTAAGGGAAAACGTGATATGTGCATCGGATATCCGTATATTTTCAGACAGTCAGGCAGCCCTTAAATCAATCAGTGCTGTTTCCACAAACTCAATAACTGCCCGCGACTGTCGATCATCTCTCCTGGAGATGGCAGAACAGTTCAACATTCACCTTTTTTGGGTGCCGGGACACAGAGACATTGAGGGAAACTGCAAAGCCGATTAACTCGCCAGAAATGGAACTTTTACCTAACAAGGTGAATATTGGTATACCTATCGCTACAAGCAAACTCATGCTAAAACTTAATACCATAGAGAAAACAAATTAAAGATGGACAAACACTACTACCTGCGTAGCGACAAAGCAAATCTGGCCAAAATTAGATCAGAAACGTACTAAATGTTTGTTATCTATGAGCAGATAACATCTTAGCTCCGTAATTGGTGTCATAACCGGACACTGCCTCAAAGGAAGACAAGCCATAAGACTTGGCGTATTCTCTAATGATTTTTGTAGAAGCTGCATGGACGAGGAGGAGGAGGAGACTATCACCCATCTTCTCTGTTCATGCCCAGCTCTCTCCCAAAGACGTAAATTACACCTGGGTAATTTCTTTTTCGACGATCCAAGCGATATGTCGAACGTTGATATTCTATCTTTACATCGCTTCATAAGAAGCTCCAACTGGTTTAATTAAAGTAATACTCCCTCGCTCATTTCGTGGTATCACAACGGACCTATCTGTGGTCTAAGTGTGTCAGTAGTCTTCCTGACAGCCACATAAACCTAACCTAACCTATAAACTCAACCACGAGCAGACACGCACAACCAGCGAGCTTAATAAAAATATGAATTTAGAGCAAAATTAAAACAACAAGAAAGTACTAAAAATTATTATGACATCAAAAGAGCTTTTATGATGATAATATTAATAAATAACAATACTAAAAATAACACCATCAAAATCAAACTACCACTATATCAGCAAAAAAAAATCACTACAAATTGACAAATGAGAAAACAAAATTATTAAAATATATTGGCGCAAAATTTTAAACATTTAAAACCCATTCTAAATCAACTTTAAAATGAGCGTCGTGTCTAAAAAATAAATTAAGAATGAGAGTCGGCTCTTTCTAAGTTTTAAACGACAAAAAGTAATGTTACCTTAAAGAACTTATCTAACTTTAAAAGCAGCAAACCCCTTGTTTATCTTTTTAAAGCATACTTTATCGAGCTGTCATTTGTCATTTCATAACAAAAAAGCAATAGGATAGAGTAGAAAAATGTTTCCCGAAGACGGAGATTTCGAAATGTTGGAAGATTTTGAGCTTATGAGAACCCTACGGTGTCTTAAAATACGAGCCAATCCGTTGGAAGAGCTCGATGACCTTGAATTTTATTCAAGGTATCGGTTTGATAAAGTAACTGTTCGGTTCGGTTCGTCAAGAATACAGGGATCTTCTTCAAACTACGGTGGTGGTGGATTCCCTAACTCACGTCGAAGTAGTGGTAGTTTCAGGGGCTCTCCAACCAATGTTCGCTCACACCAGTGCACTTATTTTATTAAAAACCGCAAAGCGTTTACCCCAATAATTAAAATATTTTATTTTACAAATTTATCTAAAAATTAATTCAAATGAATACGCGAAAACACTGACGTTTCTTTGACATTTGATAGACGTCATTCAATTTTAGGCCTGTTCGTCGAAAATTTGCTTGCGTTACATTACGTTTCAGCATTATTTGTCAGGGTTGTTTAAATTGTTTAAAATTGAGAAAAAAATAGACTAGGCTTCAGGTTAAAAGAACTTCTTTAATTAGAGTCGGTTCTTTTGCTAAAATGAGTAGTGTTTAAAATTTTGCGCCATTATGTAGCAATCTAAAAGAAGTAAACATATTACCACATTATCAAACAAATTCTTATTTGTAAATTAAAAGGAAATTTAATAGTTAATAGAATTGTTATCTTATGTTAAATTCACAAAAACAAAATAAAATTGTAGAGCTAAAACAAAACACGACCACAATAACTAAAACCTGTAATTTCATCTTAGCTAACGTGTAAAACTTTGTACGTTTCTTCCTATTTAGTTTTCTTTTCAGATTCTTTCCAGTAGTCCTTTTCAATACAATCAAAAGTATCTACATTTGAGTTTCATTTTTAATAAGTTACACACCAATAGATTATACAATTACTTCAAAAATTGATTACCTAGCTATTTCTATGCAAAAAAATAGCTTTTATAAGTTTATCTTTCAATAAATACAAAGCTTAAGATGTTGGTGACCTTTTTTGTTACTATATGTAAGCTATTTTTGAATGGGCTTTAGGTCAAATGAAACAAATATTTTGTTTGTCACGACGTTTCGTCCATGTATATGGACATCATCAGGTGAACAATGGTTTCTATATTAGCATTGATATATATGTTAACAAATATTTACAAATTATTCACAGTACAGATATTACTTACAATAATTATTGTTACATTTATATTAAATAATTTATTTATTTTTGGGTCTACACTGTATAAAGTTTAACTGACAAGTAACTTGTCTGACAAATATAACACGAAAAATTATATAAACATAACGCACAGAGATCATATTGCAGAGCTTTTTCTTTTCCTCTTCTCCACCAAGTGCTTGTAGTGTGGGCTGACGTCTTCTATATCGGTTCTCCTGTTCATTGTGTTATCAGCATTGATGATATGCAGCGTCTCGATGATCATCCTTTTGTTTTGGTGTTCTTCTCGCTGCATTATTTTGACGTTATCATGGTCGGGGGAGTGCCGGAAAGTTATGCAATGTGATGCCAGTGCTGTCTTCTGGAGTGCGTTGCTCTTTATATCAGATTTGTGGCCTGCGAGTCTACTTTTAAGTTTTTGTTTAGTTGTTCCTATGTAGATTTGGCTACAATCTTCGTCTGAGTTGCCATTACAATTAATTTTGTAAATTAAATTTGAATGTTCCGTTTTGTCTATTTTTGTTTTAAGGTTGGTGTAGAGTTGTGAAGTTGTATTTGTCGATTTCATAGCTAATTTATATTTTTCTGTATCTAGAAGTTTCGCATTTTTGAACCGGTCTGCTATTTCTTTGATATATGTAAAGGATTTGTAGATTTTGTTTTCTTTTTCCTCTGGTGGGTGGATAGTTCGATGTTCATACTGTGTTATTAGTGTTTTTATTATTTGTTGCGGAAAAGCGTTCTTTTGTAATATGTCTTTTATCTTTATTTTGTTATTGATGTGGTATTCTGTGTCACTAATTGAAAGTACTCTATGTATCAAGTTTTTGGCTGTGTTGAAAATTATTTGTTTAGGGTGTTGGGAAGAGAAGTTAATCAATCTACCGGATGAAGTTGGTTTTTGGAACCAATTCATTTTAAGTTGTCCTTCTTTGCGAATGACTATTGTGTCCAGGTATGCTAATTGGTTATTTGTTTCAATCTCAACTGTAAATTGTATTTTTCTATGAAAGCTGTTAAGGGTAGTTAGAGTTTGTTCGATATCTTTCGCTTTTATTATGGCAAATATGTCATCCACATATTTTGTCAAGACCTTGGGTTTGGTTGGTAGTTTTTCTAGGCAGTTGCTTAGGAGCTCCTCGAGAATGATGTCCGCTATTATGGGTGAAGCTGGGTTTCCCATCGGCATACCATCTTTTTGCTGGTACGTTTTGTTGCCATAAACCAAATAGTTGTTGTCAATTATACAAAATCTTAGAAGTTCGAGAAATTTGGGCTTTTTGATGAGGGTGTGTTCCTTAATTTTTCCCCAGTTTTTACTGATTAGTTCTAGTTCCATTTTAAGGGGAATATTTGTAAAAAGAGATATTACATCAAATGACACCAGAACTTCGTCATTTTCCATTTTTAGCCCATGTAATTTATTTTTAAATTTGAGTGAATCCTTAACATTGAATTTGGAATCTGATGTAAGATTTTTCAAAATACTTATAAGATATTTGGCCATGTTATAACACGGAACTTTTGTAGACGAACATATAGGGCGTAGGGGAAGACCTTCCTTATGGATTTTGGGAAGTCCATACAGTCTGGGAGCAACGGAATTATAAGTGGTCATAATTTGTTTTTGACGTTGGTCGATTATTTGGTTTTCAAATAAATATTTAACAAGGCTGTTGTTTTTCTCTTGCAGTTTGTTCGTGGGATCGCTTCGAATTGGCCAATATACATTTCTGTCTTCCATCATTGTTTTCATTTTTGTGTCATAGTGTCTTTACATATATCAAAGAAATAGCAGACCGGTTCAAAAATGCGAAACTTCTAGATACAGAAAAATATAAATTAGCTATGAAATCGACAAATACAACTTCACAACTCTACACCAACCTTAAAACAAAAATAGACAAAACGGAACATTCAAATTTAATTTACAAAATTAATTGTAATGGCAACTCAGACGAAGATTGTAACCAAATCTACATAGGAACAACTAAACAAAAACTTAAAAGTAGACTCGCAGGCCACAAATCTGATATAAAGAGCAACGCACTCCAGAAGACAGCACTGGCATCACATTGCATAACTTTCCGGCACTCCCCCGACCATGATAACGTCAAAATAATGCAGCGAGAAGAACACCAAAACAAAAGGATGATCATCGAGACGCTGCATATCATCAATGCTGATAACACAATGAACAGGAGAACCGATATGGAAGACGTCAGCCCACACTACAAGCACTTGGTGGAGAAGAGGAAAAGAAAAAGCTCTGCAATATGATCTCTGTGCGTTATGTTTATATAATTTTTCGTGTTATATTTGTCAGACAAGTTACTTGTCAGTTAAACTTTATACAGTGTAGACCCAAAAATAAATAAATTATTTAATATAAATGTAACAATAATTATTGTAAGTAATATCTGTACTGTGAATAATTTGTAAATATTTGTTAACATATATATCAATGCTAATATAGAAACCATTGTTCACCTGATGATGTCCATATACATGGACGAAACGTCGTGACAAACAAAATATTTGTTTCATTTGACCTAAAGCCCATTCAAAAATAGCTTACATAAATACAAAGCGCTCATAATTTTATTGATTTTAATGTTTTTTTTTAACTTATGGAGCACATCTGTCCAAAAATCTTGGATATAAGCAAACTTCTCTAATGTGATAACGATCGAGCAGCCAACAAACAAAACGTTCTAATCCCAGTCCATAGCCCCCATGTGGTTGAGAACCATACAATCTCTGGTCAGTGTACCAATAGTAAGGTTTTGGGTCGATGCCTTCTCTTACATAGCCCTTCAGCAATTCCTCACTGTCCCATATCCTCATTGAACCTCCAACAATCTCACCCACATTTGGCAGAAGAACATCTACACTTTCAGTAAGCTCAGCATCTTCTGGACACTTAGACATATAGAACGATTTAATGCCAGTAGGAAAACGGCATAACATAATCGGTTCATTGATAGTGTCAGTCATTTCTGGAGCCTCTGGAATGTCCTAAAATAAAGACAGTAAATGAGAAAAGCTCGTACAATGAAAATCATCAAAATTGACATACTTCACCAAACTCATAAAAGGTTCCGTCAACTTTAGTGGCGTTGTTATCCTTCAGCCATTTAATAGCATCTGAGTAGTTCATTCGTTTAAATGGCCTCTTTGGAACTTCAAAGTCTGGATTAAGTTCCTTGACTAAATAGCCTTCGGGTGACTCCAGTACTCTATCGACAACATCACAAATTAAGTCTTCCAAACGATCTAACAGATTATCGAACGCAATAAATGGACATTCCTCCTCAACGTGAGAATCCAAATGACGATGTGTGCGACTCTGTTCGGCTCGGTAACTTTGAGCAACGCAGAAAACATCACCTAGAGCTGGTGTACATGTCTCCAAATAGAGTTGTGAGCTTTGAGTCAGAAAGGCTTCCTCACTGCAAGAAAAACATTTATTATTATTTGATTGGTCTACTATTTCAGCTGTTCTTCAATATTTTCAACAAAATTTTCAGCTTACCCAGTTCTTTTTTAAGCCGTTCTTCGCCCAAATATTCGACGACTTCCTGATCTTGATCTATTTTGATGGACATTATTTTGTTTTTTTTTTGTCGGTAGTGCTGGTGCTTAACAAGGCGCCGTTGGTGAAGATGTGATAGATATTTATTTCTAGTCTAAAAATTGAGATTCAATTTATATTTGCTACAAAATAGATTTTCAACTTACATGTGAATGTATTTCAAATGAAGATTATGACTAAATGAAAATATTTACTTAGCTGCTCGAAACTGTTTTAAACTGCTCTCAGTAGAAAAGAGCAAAATTTAAGAAACAAGATTTAGGGAGACAATTTTATCTGCAGACGTATTTAGATTTGCTTGATTTGTTTTTCAATCAGTTTTTTGTTTTTTTTAAGTAGAACATGTTAGGGTAGAGTTAGATTTTCTGAACGAGCTTTTTTATGAAGTGCAGGTAATATAAAACTAAAAAATACCAGACCAGTTGTACAATAGTGGGTCAAGTTTTTAACCCACCGATTTTGGCAGATTATCTATAGAAATTAGTGGTTTAAAAATTTGAACAACCTTAAGCCACGATTGTACAACTGGCCCTTAAAAAAGTAAAAAAATATAAAATTAAAATTTCTTTTAAAAAAGTTTTGCATATACAACGAGCTCGCAAAACAAAATGCAATTTTTTTACTGGCATATCACATTTTTTGACATTTCTGCCCTAACTTCTTCTGACATTTCACAGTCTGGTCTGATCCACAGGTCATCAACTTGTACCCCTCCGGCTCCTCCCGTAGAAAAATTTTTTACTGGCGGACTTTTTCAAATGGAAAGTTTCATTCGTTTATACGTGAATTATTAAATGTTTATAATTTATTTTCTTCAAAAAAAATAAAATTAAACAAAATATATTTCGTACATATTTTTTTCTTTATATCTTTGTTAGTATACTTCTAAAGTAGAGAAAAGCATAACCTCTCTTATGACCTGTCAAAAAATGAAATCATGTGAACGAACTCATATCAACTAAAAACTAAGAGGTTACTGTAGTTTATACAATAACCGGATTCTCTGTATCATTGAATTTTGAATTGAATTGAATTTTCTTCAAAACCAGCTAGAATAAAAAATATGTAAAAACGTTTATATCGTGAAGTTTTCTATTCATTTGAGAGAAACATTTTTCATTTTTTTAAGGTCGAGCCATAGAATAATAAATAAATAGAACATAATCTCAGATTTAACTCTGTATGAGTGCCCGTGGATTTTAAATGGGACTGTCAAATTGGGCTGGACCATACATTCTTACAATTTTGCATTTAGCTGTTCACACGTATTCACGTATAGAAAAGCGCGTGTAAAAAGTTTTTTTCAATGGGAGGAGACGGAGGAGTACAAGCTGATGCCATGTGGGTCGAGCGCAACCCGAAAATGATGCCATATTCATGAGTTTCATGAGCTGTGGTGGATTTCGTTCATAATTCTCACATATAATGTCGCGTTCCTGGATCTAACAAAATTGAAAGTATTTTTTGTGTATTTTTGTTATTTTAAATATTTTATGCTCACGCTCTGATGTATGGTCAGTCAAAATATTTTTTATGAAGAAATTTATTTCAATAAAAAAAATTAATTATATTTTGGCTTTAACCACTTGTACGATATTCCGATTTTTCATAACTTGTTAATTGATGGATTTCAATTCATGATTAAAACATAAATGTTACGCAACAATACGCAATAAGTGAAATATTGACCGAAATTATAGACACTGTTTAAGCTGTTTTTATAAAAAATCGAGTTTATCCTATTTAAATTGCTTAAACCCAGGCTAAGAAAAACTGTAGTGTAAAAACAACTATGAATATGCACCATTAAAATTACACAAGTCTATATAAACTTGCAAAAAAAACGGCTATTTTACATGTTTTGTATCAAAATCACTGACAAACAGTAATAAACCAATAATAAGTTTCCAACAGGAATAATTTTGAACTCGTTTCAGATTGGCCAAGTATTCACGCTTAGATAAACAAACCATTAAGAAAGAGAGGTTCGAGTCGACCAGTGAAGTAAAAAAGTTACAATCCGGAAATTTTTAATCATGAAGATTAAGGATTTAAATTTGTATGGTAAATCTAATGAATTAAAAGAAGATTATGGATAAATCTGCTCAAATCAAGATAAAGTGCTTGATGGAAACATAGTATAAAAAGAACTTGTCAAACGTCAAGTTCTTTTTATACTATGTAAACGTTTCAATCCGGAACGCACCCCACGAAATTCATAATTTTTTGAAAATAACTGCCAATTTTTAAAAATAACAGACAAATTAATTCCCCACAGGGGAAAACTGTGGTAGACTGATTAAGTTGCATTGGTGTGAGTTTTTAACGCACATTTTTGCAACTTAATCAGTCAAATGACAGTTTGAGTTCGTAGGCAAATGCCGTTATCAGCCATTCTTTCCCATCTTTATATTTTTAATCTTTGATTTTGGCATTTGACAGTTAGAAAGCAAATTTTCATTAGTTAGAGTAATAAATAATTTTTCTTACAAAAAATGAAAGATTAAATTCATATTTTCTTCAAGAAAAAATTATTTTGTTATTTGGGATTATTTTACATCATTTGTTTGTTAAATATCAATGTAAAAGTAATAAAACAAGGCAAAAGAAAAATTGTGTTGATATTTTTTAGTAATAGTTAACCGAACCCATTCTTTGTGTTTTATTTTGCATTTATTATTAAATTGCTCTCAACTATTGCCTTGTGATTAAAAGAATATTGAATATTATTTTAGAAACAATTAACCCATTAAAAAGAAATGCACATAATTTTGTTGAGAAAATAAAACTCGTTGTACGCAGTCGATTAGAAAAATATGAACGACAAAGATCGATAGCTTATACGAAATTTTTCGTTCAAATTTGAGATTCGCAATACCAAATCAAATCTACGATGTTCGACTATCGACAAAAGTCGTTTATCGATAGAAAAACGATACTCGCAATAAGGGCCAGAATCTCATCCTTAATATCCGTCTGCAGGTAAAGTGTCTCTGGAAAAAAAAAAACTTTAAAACCAACAAAACTTATTCCCTCCGGTTCAATGTTGCCACATTTTAATAACGTGCAGCAGGAATATATGTCTACGCTGTAAATCTGCATCTTCCGCAATTTTTCGGAGAATTGCCAGACATTTGGTTCGCTATTATAGAAGCAGATTTTACGGCCAACCGCATCACCAGCGACCGACGCCCAAAAATATAACCAGCTGCTAAAAGCCCTACCACTGCACAAATAGAATCAACTGATAGACATTGTGACAAACACTCCACCACAAGATAAATACAAAACACTGAAAGCTGCGATTCTCGAGCGTTTTTCGGAATCCCGCCAAAAACATCTCCAAAAACTGCTCAGAGAACAACTAGGTAGCAAAAAACCTTCCCAGCTTCTTAGAGAAATGCGCGAGTTGGCGAAGAATGCTGTAAGCGACGAAGTGCTACACAAGCTCTGGTCAGAACGGCTTTCCGAAAAGATCAGGCCGTTACTTGTGGTCTCCGACAACTTAAAAGACTTAAAGCCCTAGCAGAGACCGCAGATCGCATCATGGACGCGTTAGGTAGTGCTTCCGTCATGGCCATACACTTGAGATACCTTATCCAGCCAACAACCTTTCGAACATCAAGCTCTACCGATATCCTCCGACTGGAACGTCAAGTTCAGAAACTAACCATGACGGTGAAAACGTTCCACAACGAACTCCAAAGTTTGCATCTCGCCCAGCAGCAAACTCTAAACCAGCTCTTGGAGATCCAGCTACGCCAACAGCAACATCGAACGTCCAGTGGAGCGCTGCCACCGAGACAACATCAGCAGCAGAAGCAATACGCACACCGTTCGAGAACAAGGTCTATCACGCCGAACCGCAATGGTATTTGCTACTACCACAACCGGTGGAGAAACGAGGCTCGACACTGCACCAAACTCTGGAAATACACTTCCCCTATAACCAACCAGAAAAACTAACCACGCTGTCACTAATTGGAGCAGAAGTTTTTCTTGACCGTTCACAATTGCGCACATTCAAACTGCAATTATTGGCGCCGACTTCCTTGTAGATGTTCTTCTGGGTTTTCACTGTTTGCAGCTGGCACATGAAGTATTATATTTCGTTCTCTTAGCTGGAGCTCAGAGGCTTCAAATCGGCGCTCGAGTTGTTCAAATTTCAACTCTAGAAATCGGACCTGCGTTTGTAGGTGGTCATTGCTTACTCGAAGCTGGGTTATTTCTAGAAGAACTGGCTCGAGGAATTGTTTTGTTAGCAGATCTTTAAAGTGTTCATCCATCATCCATTAAAAAAGACAAAACAAAAATCATCTGGGCCGAAGAAGCAACAAAAGCATTTGACAATTGTAAATCTAAAATTGCTGCTGTAACTCTTTTCGCATACCCGTCACCAAATACTGTGATGACACTAACAACGGACACATCATCAACTGCTATCGGTGCCAAACTAGAAAAATTTTTCAATGATGACTGGCAACCGCTTAGTTTCTTAGCAAACTTAGCCCAGCAGAACAACGCTATGGTACCTACAACCGTGAGCTCCTTGCTATCTTCGCTTTCATAAAGTTTTTCCATCACCTGCTAAAGTGTCGTAGTTTCACCATCAAAACCGATCACAAACCTCTAATCTATTCTTCAAACAAAAACAAGACAAAGCACCAGATCACAGGATTAGGGAATCGGACTACATCTCACAATTTTCTACAGAAATAGGGCCATATTCATAGTTTTTAAACTACAGTTTTGCTTAGCCTTGGTTTAAGCAATATAATTAAGATAGGATAAACTCGAGTTTTTCATAAAAACAACTTAGACAGTGTCTATGAATATGTTCCATAGTCTATGTAAATGGTGAAGATAATCTAGTAGCGGACGCTTTATCACGGATAAACACCATCTGCATGCCAACCATACTCAGCCCAGAGACGATAAGAAATGAACAACTTAACGACGAACATCTACGAGATCTAATTGAAAGTTCATCATCTCTGCATCTCCACGCACTACAAGCAGAACCAGGCATAAAAGTATATTACGTCGTATTCACAGGCGTAGTCAGACCGTACATTCCACTAATACTTCGAAGAACAGCATTCGAAATAATACATAATACCGCACATCCTAGTGGGAGAACAACTTCGCGTATACTGAGCTAAAAATTTATATGAAAAGACGAAAAGTCGTTGTACACTGGTCTCGAGAATGCATAGCATGTCAAAGAGCTAAGGTACACCGTCACAACAAAGTTCAACCTGACCACATAATCGTAGCAGACTCCAGATTCAACCGTCTGCACATCGACATAATCTTCCTTCCAATGGTCCAAGACCTTCATTACTGCCTCACGATGATAGATCGATTTTCACGATGTCCAGTAGCAGTACCCATCAAAGACTATCACATCGAATCAAGGCATCCAGTTCGAGTAAGCTCTCTTCCAAGCACTCACCAATCTCGTTGGAAGCAAGAAAAGTCGAAACTCCTTATCATCCACAGTCCAATAGTATAGTCGAGCGAATGCACAGGACTCTTAAAGCTGCACTCATGTGTTCTCCAAAACCATGGATCGACATATTGCCAACAGTCTTGCTCGGATTAAGAACATCTTTCAAAAAAGACATCAAATCCACTCCAGCAGAAATGTTGTATGGAACATGTCTGAGGATACCCGGAGAATTCTTTGTTTCATCTGACCTTCTACCAGATTCTTCAACATTCATATTGAAGCATCGCGAATACATGAGTGGAATCCGCCCAACATCAACAGCTCACCACACCAAGTCAGAAATGTTCATCTTGAAGGATCTTCACACCTACTCACATTGTTGGTTGCGTTGCGATCATGTGAAAACTCCACTAGAACCACCGTTTCAAGGTAATTATAAGATTGCCGAACGAATATCTGACAGAATCTACAAAATAATAATCAATGGTGAAGAAAAACACATACATATCTATCGACGAAAGATTAAAACCGTGTTATACCAGCAAAACCGACAATCATAACACTGAAGATTCATCAGCATCCACCAATCAACCCATCCAGCCACATTTTTGGGGTTCAACGATGGATCCACTTCAACGTACGTACCAGCAACACCAAAGAAGACGAACCGTGAACTTTCATCCTCCAGAATCCTGATGAAATCCACTCGGGGGGAAGTGACTGTGGCGGCATTGCTTCGACTGTTGCACCTCTTGCATCTTATGGCAACGTTAACCAAGTTTCCAGAATATTCTAGAAGAAATAACTTACACTCAAATACTCCCTTGGTAATGGTCTCTCAACGGAAAAACATTATCCTTAATTCTTTACTTGTTACATTCTTTTTATTGTATTAGAAATAAGTGTTTTTTATTCTAAATAAGTTATAAGTTGTATTTTATTGAGAATCCTACTAGGGAAATCTAAGTAGATTAAGAAATTTTCAATAAAACGATTCAGTATAACATCTCCTATAAGGTTTTCGTTTTTAAACGTGTTTCTTATGTACCAACTTTCACAGATAAAACTCGGAACTATTGTAAATATTTTATCCCTAATAAGAATTACTAGGGATAAAAGGAGAAGTAAGAGTTACTCGCTATAAAGTTATTGTTGTTTTTGTAATGTATTAAAATTGTTATTTACTTTATATAAAGTAAAATAATTTTTTTCAATAAAACACGCCTATAGTTATAAAAGAACAATTTACTAAACTGCAATTTCATTAAAACATAAACATTGTCAGTGACAGTGACAGCAAAATCTGTGTCTACTTTTATTTTCATTTCCCTCGGTTTTCTGATTCTCAGTTGTGTCAATTATTATATAGAAACAACTGAGAAAGAGAAAACCGAGGAGTAGGGATGGCGGTTATTTGTAAAAACACCGGTTATCGGTTTTTTTTCTTTCGGTTTAAAGGGACGGTTTTAGCCGGCGAAAAAAACGGTTTTTAAAATAACCGATTTTCGTTTAATTTAAGATATGATACCTAGCTTTAAAAATTAATAAAAATAAAAACTACAAGTGTTTTTTTAGTAAAGCTACGTTCATAAAATCAATACTGTACTATGTAATACATACATATTTTAAATTATTTAAAATTTATAAGAACGAAAAGCTTCAAAAAGGTTAAATGTAAACGCATTTGCTTCAGAAAATGATTTAATTTTTCTTCATCAACTTATCAGGGGAAGATCTGAACTTTTGAATATTGAACTCCAAAGAACTAATTATGGCATGCATGAGCCTCTCACACGGATGAGTAAGTTTTATAACTTGAATGAGAGCCTTATAGCCTTTTCACACCGCATCAAAAACCCTGTTTTCGATGAAAACACGTTCACACTGAAAATTTACCTGTTTTTGTTTGACACTTCACTTATTTTGACATCAGTTGTCAAATTTCATCATATTTCAAAAATAAAATCAAATTTCGAAGCAAAGAAAAAAAAATCTTTATTTTCCAACTATAAATTATTCAAAGGATGCTAACCAACTTTTTATCGACCCGATGATCAGATTTATCTGTTTTTTTTCTTTAAGCGCTTCATTATGATTTCGGTTTCACTTTGCGAAGTGCTGAGATCTCTTTTGTGTTTCTTTATTGGTTTTTTGTCCTTGCGCCGTCCTCCAGACTTTTCTTCAATAATTCTAGTTGTGTAGATTTTGAGAACTTGCTGTAGAGTAACCGGTGTCCTTTTGGGCACGATATTTATTTAGTCTATAATAAAAGGAAAGCGGTTAAAATCAACACATTTGTTTATAAATAATAAATATTAAATAACTTACTTTTTCTTCTTTGGTTTTTGCTTTCGAACATATTCATCATCACTGTAATTCTTTGATCTACGAATGCATGTAAAAAAACTATACGAACATTTTAATAATTTTCTGAAATTGTATTTACCTTTTTGGCCTCCTTCTTGACTCTGTTCCTCTTTCTGATATTACATAAACATCAGTCAGATCACCTGAATCACGTCGTCTGACGTCTTGCTTTGTTAATAGGGAGTTTTACCATCTTGTCAAAGCTCACACTATGCCGAAGACAGATTGAAATATGTATCGCCCTTTTTTCAAACTGTCAAACTCAAGATCTTGCAGAAAACAATTTTGAAATAATTTTTAAATGCGGTATTCTTTTTGTGTGAAATTTGTGATTTCCGTGGCTTAGAAATTTATTTTAACTAGCAAAACCAACAATTTTCACAATTTTCGAGCACAAATCTTTGAAATTCCCGCTTTTGTTTTCAATCAATTTGTCAACAATGATACAAAAAATCAGCTGTTCGGCATACTACTGTTTTTGACAATTCTGTGAGAACGAGAAAGAGATATATCGTTGTTACCTAAAAAGCCCTATTTGTGATTTTCTTAAAGCTCTGCTCGCCTTCCTAGCTTTCCAGAACTCTGAATTAACCACATACAACCTGTACAGTTGTAAGTCAATAACCAAAGAGTTCTTACCTAAAAAAATTATTTTGATTTTGTTATTAAAGATACATTTAAATAATATTCAATAATAAAACTCACACGTAAAAAACACATTCATGTAGTTGATTATTTTATATGATTATTTCCTCTGGAGTATATTCCTATATATATTTCTGTTGACAGTTTTCATCAGCTGAGAATGACACCCATAAATGAAAGAATACAGCACTAACCTATTCTGACAGTCAATTGGTCAATTGAGCACTGAATTTTTCACTAGCTGTGTTTGTTTTGATCATCTTGCAATTTCAACTGGTTTTTGATAGGTTTTTACAAGAACCAGATGTTTACCATTGCATATAAAAACTATAGTAGCTCTGTCGTCGACGTTTTTTTGATTGTGAGAAATTTCGTATTTGGCGCTGTTCGCACAAAGAATTTTGAGTAGAGAAGATTTTGTGCGAAAGAGTTGACTATAGTATTTTGACTCTGACAACAATGACGAGGATGAGCAGTTTGAAAAATTTCTGTTCTTTGACAGTTTAAAAACAAGGGGAGAAGCATTTGTCATTGGCTGTTTGACTGCTCTGCTGCTGTTGAAGACCTTGAAGACGAAATAAAAAAGTAAGTAGCTAAGTAGGTATGTAATTTATTTATTTATTGAATTGACTGTTTTTCTGTTTTTCAAATAGGTATGTAATTTATATTTTATAACAGAAAAAAAAACCGTAAATAGATAAGCACATATAGGTATATTATTGATATACCTATATGTACTTATATATATTTTATGCCAAGACTCGGTCACAGATAATTTTATTTCAAATTAGTTTCCTCAAAAAATTTATATTTTGTTTTTGTTTGCAGATGACTGAAAATGAAAAAGGGATTTATCAAACAATGGTTACCATATTGATAAATTTGTATCAATTTTTTTTTCTTAATAAGTTTTGCATACTATGTTAAGAATTTGTGTTTTCTATTAAACAATAATAAAAGCTGTTTAATAAAGTTTAAAACTTAATCAAAACAAACAAAAATTACTTTTAATAAAATTTTAAGCTAGCCGTATATAGGTACAGGATAGAGTTATGAGACAAATTTATCATCGTGTACCTACATACGTATGGTTTGAAGTGGCTTCGCAGGCTCGGTTGTATTTTCGGAAAATTGAAAATCGAACCGAGTCGATGCCAAACAATTCTCGCATTATAACTACTTAAGTGAGAAAAATAAATATAGGTACGTTAATTTTTTCATATGGCAACCATGGTTACATAACTAAAATTTGTATACAAAATCATATTAAAAGATACCATTCAGTTATATGTTGCCACATTTCAGTATCTTTTTGTGGAAACAATGTAGATTTTAAATTTCCTTTTTAGTTTTGATGTAAGGTAGGTACCTACAAGAAATCAAGTTAAAAAATAAAAGTCTGTTTTATAAATCATGTGATACAGCGATTGAAAGGTGGCACTCCCTAGATCACGAATATGTATTTTTTAAGTCGCTAAGACGCTTAGTTTAGCCGCAAATCAAGTTTAAAGATGTCAACTTTGGTACCCGTAGGACGCTTAGTTTAGCCGCAAATCAAGTTTAAAAATAAAAGTCTGTTTTTCAAAACAAGTGATACAGCGTTTGAAAGGTGGCACTCCCTAGATCACGAATATGCCTTTTTTAAGTCCCTAGGACGCGTAGTTTAGCCGCAAAGTTTTGCATTACCAATTTATAACTTTATTTCTATAAAATTTGTAAATTATATTGAATTATTAACTTTTTTAAAAATTTGCATCGCAAAATGTATGCATACAACAACAATACAAGCATTTTCAATAGAATATGTAATTGTGACGTCACATTGTTTCGTCAGCAGCTACATTCTATTCTAATATGTAGCTTGCCACATTTCATATAGTTCAGCATTAAAGCTGGCACCCACATTCAGAAGCAGCCAAATATTTATTTTCCACCACCATGCATACAGACATACATAATAAATAAATAACTTTTAAATTCCCTTTTCTTATGAACATTCGTTATCAAAATAAAAACGAAGATGTTCAAAGAGAAAAAGTCAACAATTATAATTTTCATCTTCTTCCAACTCTTTGAAATTTTCTATATGCCTTCTCATTATAATGTTACCCAGTTTGTATCCCTCAAAATCACTCACAACAACAAGCCACTCCTCCAAAAGTCACGCAAGAGCTAGAGCTCCCAACGTATCCAGACGGCGCTTCGTGCGTTTCACATATTCGAATGTGTTCCGCATACGATGGACGTACTATAGAAATATATATGCAATGTGTTTACGAAAACTTGTTACTTGCCAAAATCGTATGGGAAAACTTGTGTTTTTGATACAGGTTTTTGAGTTTTTATCATTAACCGGGTTTTCGATGCGGTGTGAAAAGGCTATTATAGACTTTAATTTAAATTAAAATAATTTAAAAACTCTCTTTAGAACCAGTGCTCCACGATCATAATTGTTTCTGTGTTGTATTGTAATAATGTATATATGTTGTATTTATGTGCATGTGTTTTTGTTTTTGTACCATTGTGCTTACTAACAACTAACACCTGCACTAAGTGATGAGCCAGTGGGACACATTATATGTGTTGGCAAATCTTTCTTTCATATGTTGATGCTTGCTTTAAGCTCCATTTGAAAATAGATCTGTGTAAAAAAAAAAACTTACGAAAGTGGAACGCATTTCCATAATTTTGTTTTCTATTGCAGCGAATACAATACAATCGTCAAAATTTGACACACATTTATTTGAATTCGAAAGACATTTGGTTATAAAGGATATATTTGGTTTTGCAATCAGATCAAGGCACAAAGCACCCAAGGAACTGAAAACTGTGATTTTTACTTACCACACAATTCTTCGTAGCTAGATTTTTTCGTTTGCATACCATTTCATCTTTAATAACTGTCTTGACAAACACAAATGTTGGTCGTGGTATTTATTTATTTATTATTCTATGGTCGTGGTTTAAATAGACTATAGGGCTTTTTAGGTAACAACGATATATCTCTTTCTCGTTCGCAGAGCAGTGTCAAAATCAGCAGTACGCGGATGACAGCTGAACATTTTTTTTTATTATTGTTGAAAAATTGATTGAAAACAAGAGCTGAAATATTAATGTTGTGCGCGAAAATTGTGAATAGTGTATTATTAAACCTTTTAGGCCCACTTGCACGAAACTTTTTTGACATTAGCATCCACCGATTTGTCCATGCCTAGGCACTAGCCATCGATAAAATTATAAACTCATTGCAAAATCTTAAATATTTATCCACTCATTTTTTCTGGATAACTTTCTACATCCGTCGAATAGAATTTGACAGAAGTTGCTACCGGTGAGGTTCGCATTAGTGTGTGTAGCAAATGTTTTTGTTGTTTTGAGGAGGTTTTCTGTTTTTTTTTATCTTTGGTTACCTTTTTTTTCATTCGTGCTGTCATTTATTTTTTGACAATGTGGTTAGACTCCCAACAGTTTTAGTGGTGAGTTCATATTGAAATTAAGTAAAGTGTCATATTCTGTTCCATCTGATTTTATGAAGATTTGGCCGGTATAAGTGAGTCAATAAAAAAACCGACTCCGGTTATCCGACTTTTTCCAAAAGACCGGTTTTAACCGAAGAGAAAAAAACACAGAAAAGGAACGGTAAACTATATTCTATGGGTAAACCGAAACAAAAAAACCGGTTACGGTTTAAACCGGACGGTTTTTCCCATTCCTACCAGGGAGAATGAAAAAAAAGTAAACACAGATTTGTTGTTTTTTAATCAAATTGTAAATTGTTCTTTTATAACTAAAACTTATTTTACTTAATTCTAATAACAATAAAAAGAATTTAACAAGTAATTAATTATGAATTTAACTATAAAGCGCACTAAAGAATAATTTTTTCGTTGAGAAACGATTACCAAGCGAGTATTTGAATTATAAACGTTTTTAGCCTTGGTTTAAGTTGTTTCTTCTAGTTAAATTCTGGAAACTCTGCTAACGTTGCCATTAAATGCAAGAGAAACAAAAGTAGACGTAATGCCGTAAGTTTATATGGAAATTCGTTCACAATAAATTTTATTTTTGAACACTGATAGCGCTCGCTGTCAGTGTGTCTATACTAGAGGAGCAAAGCGCAAACAGTATCTAAAGTAAAACCACGTCTATCAAAAAAAAACCATTCACAGTAGGTAGGAATATTCAGTGTATCGAAAATTTTGATAGTTATCAAATATCGTGATGATATTTAACAACCATAATAGGGCCTAAGCGTAGCTGAAAAAGTTTTTCACGAATGGAGGGAGGATCTTTTTTCAGGAGGATTTTTTTCAGCTACGCTTTTTACTTCTCACGGTTGCCATGACTATATCAGCCACCATTTTCCCCTAGAAGTTTTAGATATTAATTTGTTTTCCGGTGATCGCTATTTCGATTGAAATTTTTTGTATTTCTCAAGTTCTTCTGGCGAAAAAGAAATTTCGTTTGAAAATGACATTAGGCCCCAATGGCCATATGACACTTTCGCAAAGCGTTAAATGGCCATATGGCCTCACTTTTAGGGCCTTAATTTATTTCGACTTTGGGGCCTTATTTTGTGGGGCATTATTTCCTAAATAAAATTTGGGGTCCTATTTCACTTCGTTTTTAGGGTCTCTCTTCATTTTTTGGGGCGTTATTTTACAAACGAAAATTGGCCTTTATTTCGTTACGACTAAACAGCCTGGAGGCTTATTTAATTTTTGGTTTTTGGGCCTAATTTTGCAGCTCCCGAGGTCTGCTCGAAATTATCAGTAATATTGGGTATTGTGCAATAATATTTACTCACTTTATTGATGACTTTCCTAGAGTGGTATGCAAAAAAAATATAGAGACCGAGATCGATCTCAAGCTGTGAGCTCAAACTCAAAGTGTTGAGATTGATCTCTTGACGAAAATTCTATGTGAGAAAGTTATAGTTTTGATACTCGAAAAGATGAGAAAACGTTTGATTACATGAGATCGATCTCATGAATTGTTAAGCATGTTACTCAGTTCATAAATAATTATAAAAAGTACCGTGTTTCAGAACAATTTCGTAACAAATGGTAATTATAAAAATAGAAGATATCCAATTGGTGAAGATTTTTGAAAATTGTACAGATTTAGGGAAGTGGTTTAAAAACAATATTGAAGAATGGATGAACTAATTTCTTTTTTCCTGTTTTATTTATATCTACTTTGCTTTTGAAGCGCTACTTTTGTATTAATTTTAACTTGCTTAATAGGGCAATTGGTTTCTTGGAAAAACAAATTTCGAAGTTTTAATCAAACCTGAAATTACGATGATAGAAAAACCTGAAAAGAAAAATTCGTCATACCGTCCGTGTCGGTCTGCCTGGGCGGATGTGCGTATGTTCGGTTTTCTTCTCACCTATAGCTACATCCTAAACGGTTTGACGGATTTTCTTCAAACTTCGAGGGTAGCACTTTTAGGTGGTTCCCTGGAGAACAAATTCGAATTTTTGTTTTAGCCCGGCTTAACGGGTGAACCCACATAACGGTTTTAGTTTTTAAAAATTTTCTCGAAAATAGCTCTAATGATTTTGATAGAACTTTGTGAACGTTATATTTAGAATGCTGTTAAATTATCTGCATTTCAGTTTCTTGGCTAAAAATGCACATAACGGATATTTGGTGTTAACGGTTTTTACAAATTTAGCCATAAATTAATAAGGGTTTACCTGATTGTATGGCAATTAATTTAGACAATAGACATAAGATAGCATTTAAAGTTTTTGGCTAAACAACTGTTTTATTGTATTTGCAAATAACTTGGTTTCTCGTTTAGGCCATTGTTCGATATGTTTTGCCTTTCCACATAATTTAATAAATTAATTTTTTCGTAATGCCATAATTTGCTACAAGAGCGACTTAGTCGTGCATTTTATTTGTATTGCTTATGGACTTCGACAAATTCGTTTTTATATGCTGTGATGGTTTTCACGATCTCTTTTTCTCGCTTCAAAAACTGGTAAGCTCGTCAGCTCTGACTCTGAGAACTTTCTCATCTTTTAGCATATTACCCATTGTGCCGTGTTAAGGCCCGCATAAAGTTTTTCTTCAAAAGTTAAGGCAGCAATAAATTCTTCAATTCAAACTTCGTTATGAACAAAAATACAATTTTAGATGTTCTCAAAAGCAAAGGCGGTAAGTAAATGAAATGTTTGAGCATATACAAACTAGGCATGACATTTATGGTATTCTTTCTCCTGTTCCAAATCTACCGAAACAGCGAACACATTATTTTTTTATGCTCCATCTTTTGAGCTATCTATTCAATTTTTGAATCAGGTACCAACACAATCAATTAATTTGCGCTTATGATTAGCCGCATAACATTTTTTTTACAAACGTACTTACTTTTTGTTTTGAATTCCTTTTTTTTTAATGTTTTGTAAGTTCGTCTGCTTCTCGTCGCCAAATGTAATAACCGTTTAGTACCGGATTAGCTTTTCAATTTATTATTTATTTTCAATTTATTATTTTTAATAGTTCATGACTAACGCTGCAGCTGAAAATAAAATAGTAGTGCCACCTGTTATATGTATGAGTGCCAAAGGGTGACAAACACGGATTTTTAAATAAAACTCCAAAATTCCAAAAAGTTCATAGTTACCAAAAAAATTATATAACCTTATTTTGACGACCTTCTCTCCCTGACAACTTTAGCCCGGTAAAAATTTTACATGCTTTGTAGGACTTGCTCAATAAATCAAAGTACCTAAAATGTTCGTTAGAATAATTTTTTGAATTTCGACCTTTGTTTGTCTCATTTTATTGGGCTATTTACAAATTTTATATTTGAAATTTATTTAATTTACTGTGTTTTCACTTATAAATTACTTTTAATGAAATTATGCAGGCAGAGGAATAATAAATAAACAGTTTCTTTCTGAATATTATATTTCTTCATTCATAATACCATATTTTATTCATTTAACGTGTTCGATATTTTCATAGATAAATCTGGGGCCTGTTTCACAGATCATACATCACATACATTTCATACAACATACAACAAATCGATTGTCATACATTACAACAAAATTCTCAGATGAAGTCTTTTGCCTGCAGCAGATTATTATAAATACATCGAATGGCAAAAACATACAATGGAATACACAAATCTATTTTATCTATACTAACGTCAGAGCAGCGCAGAGCAGAGTAAAACAGCTGTGAAATTTCATATGAAGTTAGAGCAGACATTTCAATGTTGTATTTGGCGCTAGTCTACTAGATCTTTTTGCTTCATCATTAGTTAATTCCAGACGATGTGTTTTGGATTTTTTTTACATTTTTTTTTTACATCAAATTATAATTTTAATAGGTAATTTTAATTATATTTATGTATTTTTAAGCATGTTTATTTAAAATGATCTCACAACATGCAAAAATATCACACTAAAATCAATAACAGCTGATCCTGACATTTCCACTCTATATGCGACTACCTGAATTTCCTCCAAAGCAAGTACAGAGAATCCTACTCTACTCTTAAAAAGCTGAATGAACAGCAAATCAAGTAAATCTAGATACATCTAAAGCAGAAAATGTCTCACTGAACAGTAAAATCTCTTTTATCCTCAGAGTACTTTAGAGTAGCTCATTGAACAGGACTAATGGTTCTTTAATTTTTCAATGTTTCCTTCTTTTCTTGCTTCAATAGTTTTACAATAGATATCTGTTACGATAGTACTTTTATAAATAACTGAATTGATTTTTTTTTTAAGGAATCTGTAGTGTACCTATGGCACTTACAAATGATTTAATATGAACAAAAAATGCCAACATGGCTCTGTATAATTCAATTATATTGAATATACTTATATTATATTGTATACTTAAATTTTGTACGATTGGTACAAAATCCTTAGCTGTGCACCATACATTAATAACAAAAATTGCGTTTTGAAAAAACGATAAATTCACGCCAACGGGCCTTATCAATCTTAGCTGAATTTTCAAATCAGGAAAAAGACCAAGTTTTCTTATTTTATTAATTAACAACACTTATTTCCTTATCATATTACTTTAATACTTGAATAATAAAGCATTACTAATCCACTTCTTATTTACGGTCCATCAGCTATGGGTTCATCTACGCGAGATTTGTGTTTCAATAAATATGCAGCCAAAAAGCTTATTGGATCCAAAGGCCGTTCTCTAGCTAATGTTTGCAGCCCATGCAACAAGATCGGTGCCACAGTTTGATCAAGATACTGCCGTGTTGGTAAAGAACTTAAATCAGGCTTTTTTTTCTTCGACCAATTTATGTGTTGAGCAGTCTCCATTGATACATCGTTTTTATGATTATCATCT
This sequence comes from Baccha elongata, assembly GCA_951217065.1. Classification (NCBI taxonomy): domain Eukaryota; kingdom Metazoa; phylum Arthropoda; class Insecta; order Diptera; family Syrphidae; genus Baccha; species Baccha elongata. The sequence continues at coordinate 207,655,597 of OX578272.1, forward strand.
ATTTTATCCATTTTACTTTAATTTATATTAAAAAAAAAGTTAATCTGAAAGTTTTTGGTTTGAGCAAAATGAATTCTTATAAAAACAAAAAAGTTATGACAGAATCATACAAAATATTAAGTGTTGGGTTGCAATAGAGTTCAAATTTTGACCCAAGTATACTAAGACCATAGGGCTTTTAAGTTAACAACGATATATTTCTTTCTCGTTTGCAGAGCAGTGTCAAAATCAGCAGTACGCGGATGACAGCTGAACATTTTTGTTATCATTGTTGAAAAATTGATTTAAAACAATAGTGGAAATATTAATGCTGTACTCGAAAATTGTTAATAGTTTATTATTAAACCATTTAGTCACATAAATCTCAAATTTCACATTAAAAAAGAGATTCTTTTACAAGATTTTGAGTTTGACAGTTTGAAAAAAGCGCGATACATAATTTCAATCTGTCATCCGCGTAGTGTTAGCTGTCATTTATTTTTACCATATTCCCTATAGGGAATTTTACCATATTGTCAAAAAATAAATGAAAGCTCACACTACCCGGATGACAGATTGAAATTAAGTATCGCTCTTTTTTCAAACTGTCAAACTCAAATTCTTGTAAAAGAATTTCGTAAATAATGTACGTTTAATAATACACTATTAACAATTTTCGCGCACAACATTAATATTTCCGCTATTGTTTTAAATCAATTTTTCAACAATGATGAAAAAAATTTTCAGCTGTCACCCGCGTACTGATGATTTTGACACTGCTCTGCGAACGAGAAAGAAATATATCGTTGTTACCTAAAAAGCACTATATAATAAGAAAGGGTTCTGTTTGACAGGAGAAGATATAAAACTGAACTCATCAGTCATTTCATGGTGCAAGGACAATAGGGACTTTTACCATCTTGTCAAAGCTCACACTATGATGAAGACAGATTGAAATATGTATCGCGCTTTTTTCAAACTGTCAAACTCAAGATCTTGAAGGAAACAATTTGGAAATAATTTTTAAATGCGGTATTCTTTTTTGTGTGAAATTTGTGATTTCCGTGGCTTAAAAATTTATTTTAATTAGCAAAACCAACAATTTTCACAATTTTCGCGCACAAATCTTTAAAATTCCGCTTTTGTTTTCAATCAATTTTTCAACAATGATAAAAAAAAAATCAGCTGTTCATCATACTGCTGTTTTTGACAATTCTGTGAGAACGAGAAAGAGATATATCGTTGTTACCTAAAAAGCCCTATTGGGCTTTTTAGGTAACAACGATATATCTCTTTCTCGTTCTCCCAGAATTGTCAAAAACAGCAGTATGCCGAACAGCTGATTTTTTTTTATCATTGCTTGCGTTCGCGTGCACAACTATTGTGGTTCGCATACTTAAGTGTTGTTGTAATTCCATGTTAAAACACAACTGATCGAACATATAGCTGCGGCGGGGAAATAAATCTGAAAGTATCCTAAAATTTTTAGTATACTCACGAAGCCAAGGGAGGATTTGCAAACAGCTGACTACGAATATGTGTTTGTGTGTCTTTTGACACCTATCCGGTTTTGGTCGTTCGCAAACTCGTACGATACAGAAGTATCCAGATAGCTCTTTTGGTGTGCACCAGAACGTGCGCATTGTCGACAAATTGTTTGAAAACAAAAGCGGGAATTTTAAAGATATGTGCGCGAAAATTGTGTAGTAATTTTAAGAAATAAATATAAACATTGAGAGAATTTGTCTTTCCATTTATGAAGAAAAAACTTAAAGAATAAAACTAAATCATCAATTGTTGGAAACAGGAGCCGATTACTTAAAGGAGAGTATTAAATTGAAAAAAGATAAACAACAGTATGGAACTCTCCCAATATGCTAGATCCTTAGATCCATGTAGCAAAATTCGATATTTATCGAAAATTGAAAATATTGGAAGAGGTCCATACCTGTTTACGTATGAAAGTAAGATATTTCCAAAAAATGTAACATCTTATATTACCCACAGGTATTTACTTTCAAATAAGTCAAACTGCACGGGAAAGGAGAACAAAAACAGCAACAGTGTTTGCATTGTGTTGGGGAAGGTACTTAAGTTTTCTATAAATAAATTGCGTTTATCAGTTTTTTTTTGTCTATTCAGGTTTTGCATTCCCAGCGCCTAAATGAAAAACCTTTGGAGGCCTGGATCATCATTACGGAGAGTGGAAATGTAGAATCTGCCCACTGCCAATGCAAAGCAGGTCTGTTTGAGACATGCACTCATGTGTCGATAATTTTGTACGCCCATAACGGCATACAAAAAGGATGTGTAACCTCAACAGAACCAGTAATCACAAACAAATGTTTTGGTGTCGAAATAATTTGAAAACAAATTCACTACACAATAATCGAATAGTTTTTAGTAACAACCTTAACAATGTTTTTGTGTTGAACAGTTTTTAATGTTAATAATGTTTTTGTCACTATTTCGGCCACTTTTATATGTATATACAGATGTATTTGTTGGTTTTGCTAATTAAAATAAATTTTTAAGCCACGGAAATCACAAATTTCACACAAAAAAGAATACCGCATTTAAAAATTACTTCCAAACTGTTTTCTGCAAGATCTTGAGTTTGACAGTTTGAAAAAAGCGCGATACATATTTCAATCTGTCTTCGGCATAGTGTGAGCTGTCATATTTTTTGACAAGATGGTAAAACTCCCTATTAATTTCGTAACAAAGAACAAAAAAATAAACAAACGAAACTTCTAGAACGTTTCGAAGATCAAAGAGAAGAGCAAAAGAATGAACAAACGAAACTTCTCGAACGTTTCGAAGATGAAAGAGAAGAACAAAAGAATGAAGAAACGAAACTTCTCGAACGTTTCGAAGACCAAAGAAAAGACCAAAAGAATGTATTCCAAGCACTTAGAAACAGCATTCTTGAAGAACAAAAGAACCTTCTCGAAGATAAGCTCACTGCGTTGCGAAACAAGTTCATTGCTGCTGACGAAATTTTAAAGCCATCGAAAAACAACTCATAACAGTTGAGACTAAGATTGACGCGAAGTTCGAGAATTTAGAAGGAAAATTCGAGCAAAAATTTGCCAAAGAATTGGACTAGGTAAGAAAACTGAAGGTACGAGAAACTTCAAGTGACTATTTAAAGAGAAAAGAAATACATCCGCCAACTTTTGATGGACAAACTTCTTGGTCAATCTATAAGAGCCAATTTGAAGCAGCAGCAATGACAAACGGCTGGGACGATGAAGACAAGTTTGTTGCACTTACACTGGCTCTTAGAGGACCTGCTGCTGAGTTACTGCAAACAGTACCAGCAGAGATGCATGGCAACTTTAGTGCACTTTTATAAGCCATTAAAAAACGCTTTGGAGAAGGCCATATGCAAGAAGTCTTTAGAGTTCAACTAAACACCAGAGTTCAGAAATGGGGTGAAACTCTTCAGCAGCTTCAAGCAGACATCGAACGACTAGCTCACTTGGCATATTCAACTGCGGGCGAAGAAATCATAAACCAATTCACCACGGAAGCTTTTGTTCGTGCCTTGTCTGACATTAATATCAAGAGAGCAATACGAACAGCTGGAAAACGAACACTTCCAAAAGCAATAGCCTTGACTATGGAAGCAGCTGAAGAGGCTTCACTAGGAGTAGATCGGGTAAGAGAAGTTGCTATAGAAGAATGCTCTTTCCAAAGAATGGCATTCCAGAACAACCGTCGAGATGGACAAATCCTATGCTGGAATTGCAACAAGATCGGACATTTCCTGCCCCAGTGCCGAATGCCACCAAGAAGAAGCGCATGTCAACATTGCGGAAGCAGAAATAATACATCAGATGAGACTACAAACAAGACCAACCTCGTCAAGTTTCCCAGCATGGAAACGAGTAAGAACCAACTTCGAGGGGCAGAAGCATGTTTCTGGTATCTATGGCCCCAGAAACATCATCCAAGTCTCACAGACTACCATCGACAACGGTGCCACAGCTTCCATTGTACGAAGAGACTTGGTTAAGATGGCATGGGCACACAACACCAACAGCTATTGCAACATGTCGGAAGACTGCAACAGGAGAAGCAGCAAGAGTGTACGGAGAAGTCCGTCTTCAGATTCTCTTGGCAGAACTAGATTTTGAACATTAATTTCTAGTGGCAGATATATGCGATGAGTGCATTATATTGGAATCGACTTTATAAAAAAGCATGAAATAATTCTCGACATTGGTAACCAAATTCTTAAATACCGAAATAAAGAGATTCCAATGGTTTTTGGCAATCAAAACTCATCATCGATAAGAGCAGTCATCAAAAAAGATATGTCAAACAAAGACTTCTGCTTCGTCAGAAGTCTTTGTTTGGACAAACATCAAAGATGATTCTGGGAGCCATCGATACCTCATGGTGGAACCATACTGAACATTGCTCCCAAAATTACATCGTGGGAAAGACGCTGGACCTCAAAATAACATCATGCCCATACGAATACTAAACATCAAACCATATGAGATCAACCTCAAAAAAGGAAAAGTTGTCGGTAAATGTGACCCTGTAGTGGCAATAACAAAGATAAACGAAGAACATCCCGAAATATCAGTGAATCCAGATAATGTCATTGCTTTGAAGAGAAAAATGTTTAACTGCTGGAATCTCGATCAACAACAGCTAAGAGTTGCTGTAAGCCTTCTACAAGAGTTCGCTAATGTTATCGTTTCACAGGACGGGCAATATGGGCAATCACAACATGTACAGCATCGTATCGATACTGGTGATGTAAGGCCGATCCGTCAACCAGCAAGACGCCTGCCTTTAGCCAAATAAGACGAAGTTACTAAAATGATATCGACAATGCAGAAAGATGGTTTAATCGAGAATTCAAAAAGTCCTTGGGGATCACAAGTCGTACTAGTCAAACAGAAGGACGGATGTACTCGATTGTGAACGAAGGCTGAACGATGCCACCAAAAAGGACAGTTATATATAGGATAAGCGATACTCTGGATGCGATGGCTGAAGCTCAATGGTTTTCAACATTGGACCTGAAGACTGATTACTGGCAGGTTGAAATTCACCCAGAAGATCGGGAGAAAACTGCATTCTCGACAGGTAACGGTTTATGGCAGTTCAAAGTAATGCCTTTTGTCCTGTGTAACGCTCCTGCAACATTTGAGCGTTTAATGGAATGCGTACTACAAGGCCTTACTTGGAAAGCCTGTCTAATCTATTTGAATGATGTCATCGTGTTTGGGAAAACATTTGACGAGCATTGTGAAATCTTAAAAGGGGTATTCCAGAGGTTGCGAATGCTCATCTGAAGCTCAATCCAGAAAAATGTACGCTGTTCAAGACTGAAGTGAAGTGTTTGAGGCATATCATCTCGTCTCAAGGGGTAAGAACTGATCCCGAGAAAGTGGAAGCTGTGAAGAACTGGCCAAATCCACAAGTTAAGCAACAACTTAGAAGTTTTCTTGGGCTAGCGACATATTACCGACAATCTGTGAAGGATTTTGACGGAATCGCCAAAAGCTTGCACCAACTCACAGAAAAAGGGAAACAATTCAAGTGGTCAAATGAGTGCGAGAAAAGCTTTAAGGAACTTAAAAGACGCTTGTGTGATGCTCCAGTGTTAACCTATCCAACTCCTGGAAAACAGTTGGAATAGGAGCCGTTCTCTCCCAGGTTCATGACGGTCAAGAAAAAGTTGTAGTATACTTCAGCAAGGTGCTCTCAAAGACAGAGAGAAATTACTGCGTAACCAGAAGAGAACTTCTTGCTTTGGTTTTGGCCACAAAACACTTTCATAAATACATCTATGGACAGAGGTTCCTTTTACGGACGGACCATGGAGCGCTAAGATGGCTTTTGAATTTTAAAAATCCAGAAGGTCAAGTAGCCAGGTGGATCGAGAGACTTCAGACACATGACTATGAAATCCAACATCGAAAACGAAAACTACACTCAAATGTAGATGCCCTATCTCGTTGGCCATGTTACCAAGACTGCAAGCATTGCACTCGCCAGGAAGAAAAGGAATCTATTGCAATACAGCGAACAAGAGTTGAACCCATCGGCGGCTGGAGTAACGAGGAAATCAGGAATGCTCAGCAAGAAGATTTGGACATCGAACCTATTCTTGCATGGAAAGAACATGAAGAGAAACCAGAATGGGGAGACATTTCTGATAGAAGTCTGGCCCTCAAAGCCTATTGGGCACAATGGAATTCCCTTCATGTACAGGAAGGTTTGCTCAAACGAAGATGGGAATCCTCAGATGGCAAAACCTATGTGATGCAGCTTATTGTGCCCCGGACAAAGTTTAATGACATTCTACGTGAGATGCATGATGGATCTTCTGGAGGCCATTTGGGTATCAACAAAACTCTAGAGAAAATTCGAGAACGGTTCTACTGGGTGCATGCAAAAGACGATGTCGAAAAATGTTGCAGAAAATGCGTCACTTGTGCAGCCACCAAGGGACCAGAAAACTACAGAGTAAGATGCAACAGTACAACATTGGAGTACCTTTTGAAAGAATTGCCATCGATATTGCAGGCCCATTTCATGAGTCTAACAGTGGAAACCGATTCATTCATGGATAACTTCAGCAAGTGGCCTGAGGCGTTTGCCATTCCCAACCAAGAAGCGAAGACAGTTGTGGATCATATTGTGTACAATTGGGTCAGCAGGTTCGGTGTTCCCAAGGAGCTCCATTCTTACCAAGGAAGGAACTTCGAAAACTTCTCAAGAGGTCTGTTCACTCCTTTGCGTAAAGTGTTACACAAATAATTAAAGTGTGCTGAATGTTTTCATCTCTTGAGGTAAACGCCATCTTTGTACCTATTCGGTACATCTACTACATTGCCTACTCTATATTGTACTATATTGCCTACTCTATATTGTACTACATTGCCTACTCCATATTGTATCTAGCAAGTTCAAGAACCTTCCACAAGCCAAGCATTTCTGTATAAAAGAGAGCGAATGCACCCCCAGGTTCAGTTTGAATTTGCAATTAGTCGTGTACAAGTCGGTAATTTGAAAGTGATAAAGTTTGAATTTAAAATAAAGAAAGTAAAAAAGGAAATAAAGAGTGTTTTGAAATATTAAGTGGAATTAAAAGTGAAAAAAGGTAAAGTGAGTTGTATTAAAACGGAAATAAGTTTTATTTAATAAAACGAACCTAGATAAAACTTATCAGTATATATCCATTAATTTTTTGTCAGCAACTTGTTCTTAACCATCACTGTTTTTTTTATGATTATGCTTTCATCTAATCATTGAGTTTTCTTAAAAAAATATTAAAACCAATATATGATTCTACCATTGACGTATTAGTACGTCAATTGATTCTACATTATGATAATGATAACTATATTGAATATCAAACAAAACATTGAACACGTATTTATCTTTTATTTTATTTAATTAACTCATTTTCTTATAATACGATATTGATTCCGAACGTGTATTGACAAAACAAAAAAGTTATAGAAAAAACGAAGTTGCTGTTTACTCCCTTTACAGACTTTTGAGTTAAATTTAAAAATATCGTCTATTTCCGCAAAAACTAGTCCAAATCTGCGTTATTATTTTAAATGTGAAATGTGAATTAGAAAATATTACTTATGTTAGAAAATATTATGAACAAAATCAAAATTGTTTATTAAAAAGTTCATTGTGTATTTAATATAATCTGCTTCGAAGGTCGTTGTCAGTAATTATTGCTTCTATAGGTATACATTATTTAATATCCATCCTCTTCCATAGAAAAGTCCGAAGTTTCTGCACTGTGCAGTGAACTGAAAGAGAAAAACATCAAATCAAACACAATTTTAAAATGTAATCAATAAAAATATATGTTATGTTCTATGATTTCCGCACTAGCTGGGCAATTATCTTGGCCTCTGTTTTTTTTTTTTTGATACGAGATAGTCGGCAGTTTGGATTCCATAATGCAACAGAATATCTATGTATCTAATTTTTGATTTGTTATGGTAGGTTTTCAGGTACATCCAAAGAAAAAAGTAGGGAGATGGTGGGATGGTGCATAAATCGACATTTTATAAACGTGTTTTCTTAAATAGCTAAAGAATGGCTTTTTGATTTAAAATTTTAACAAACTAATTTGTTTCATGTTCAAAGAGTAGTTACGTGCATTCAAGACGGCACAATCGTTCACAGGTTTTACCCTCTGACTGCCAACTCCTATTATCAGCTTTCCTTGATAAACATCGGATGCCCAGTGCCTCGACTGGAGATTTGGATAGCCAACCCACTTTTGAAGGTGGTTGGAGCAGTTAACGAGAAAGGGGAGAGTAGTATGAGCGTCAGCGGAAGAATTCCCCAGATGTATTAAACGGTGGCGTCTACAGTTCCAGTCAGGCTGAACTACTTTGTGAACACTTTGTGATCTGCTTTTTGGTCGAGCCTGAGGTAGCACATCGTATTCAGAGCTTTCCCAAAGAAAGCAGTGTAAAACTTTGGTTTCCAGGTTTAAAACTCAGATGAGACAGTTTCAAAATAACTTTTTATTATGTTTATAACATAACTTACAATTCTAATTTAGTTATTTTACAATTATTCAAATGCAGTTTTATAATATATTATTGACCAAATCAATGACACAGTATATCATATAACGGAGATTTTAAAATGTATATGGATTTTACAATTAAGCTTTTTCAACACTAAATCTAACCTTAAACATATAAACCTATATAAAAATACGTAAAAATAATATGTACCTACTTAAATTTGATTAAACTAAGGCAGCCACAACAGCGTTTTTTTATTTATTTTTTTTTTTTTATTTTATTCATATTTTTTCTTGTGTCAACTGCTAGTACTACCTAAATTTTAGACCATGTAAGTCGGCCAAGACTTTGAAAAGAAGTCTCTCAACTACCATTATTAATTTCACTAAGCCACCAAAACTGGTTTTCTTGTTTGTACCCTGTCTCTACGGTCCCATTCAGACACGGCCCTACTAAATCGGAGACGTTTGCTCCACCTTGTGCGAGAATGTCTCGATCGTATAGAAGCCACCATTCCACGGCTCTTCGTTCGACGTGGTCTAGATTGATAAATGCCTCGGGCAGGATAAATCCGACATGAATCGTTGTTCTGTAGTCCTCATATTTTGAGGATATTTCGTCGTCCCTGTTTCGAAGTTTATATGCTGCATTTTGGTTCGTTGATGTTTCTTCACTTAGGTATTCTGGACACATTTTTTTTATTTTATATATAAAAGTCATGGTTAATATATAGTCTTTAATTTATATTGAACTAGTTTAAAGATCCATGCTTGTCTTTAATAATAGCATAGTGGTCACGTTTTGGTTTTGAACGATCTGCATTCAACTTTCTGGGATATATTTCAAAAATACATCAGGCTAGGATTATATCTGTGGTCAGATGGCAAACTTTTTGAAATTTTAAGATATTTTTTCAAAGTCCAAAAATTTATAACAAATCAAAAAATTGTTTTCTTAAATTAAAACCTTACCAATGTTTATAAAACAAAGAAAAATATAAATACATTTCTGAAAACAAACAACTTTATCATTTTTCTTTTTCTTTTGAATTATTAAAAATGCTCTCAAGTAAAATTTCAAAAAGTGATTTAACCAATAGGTAAATGTTATAGTATAACATTTTGCCATCTGAACACAGATATTCGAAGTGGTTCAATTATCACATTCAGTCTTATCGCCAATTCCGTGGAAGATCGCTTTCCCTAGGATTTTGATTATTCCAAGGAGTTGAATACTCTTATCACCAATCTCCCCCGAATAGAATTTCCTCCAGAAATTACTTCGAATCAGTTTCGATTTTTTTGATATATTTTATTAATCGAAGTTTTTAAACTGTCAAATTTTTCGAATAAATTATTTTTTTTTTCTTTCGACAGGTGGGAATCTTCAAAAGACACTTGATAATATTCGGTATCAAGAAGTGTGGGACTTTTACCGTACTAAAACCACCTGGAACCATGACCAACCTATGAAAGATCGACAAATGATTTTTATTTCTTAATTTAAAGTCGCATTGGAGGAAGTTTAAGGTTTTAGGTTAGGTTAGGTTTGCGGGTTGCTGTAGGAGAGCCAATAGCTCAGCCCCAGCGCACTTAGGTCAATGTAGACCCATTGTGATGCCCATTTGAGGTTTTACTAATTCCTCCTCTTACCATACTCGTAGTCCATGTTTAGTTCCTTAGTATCATCCCGGGGTGTTCAACCATCCGTTTCCTCTTGCGAATCGATATAGATTTGATATTGGGCACTCTGATAGTTCTTTGATGCTTTCGAAGAAGTATTTCCCCAGAGTTTTATTTCTTAGATGGCAGAGACTGGGGCAGTGACAGAGGTAGTGGGTTATATCCTCATGTTCTTCCTCGTCACTGCAACCTCTACATAGATCGTTTTCAGTTAGACGTAGTTTTTTGGCGTGATATCTTAGCATGTTATGGCCAGTTAAAACACCTACCAACGTCGATACTGACTTCCTGTCTTTTTGAATGATTGCATTAATATTTAACTATGTGTCTGTAAGGCACATTGCCTTTTTTTTTAAATGCAACAGATATTGCACGACACTAGTTAGAAGGAATAGAAAGATAGGAAAGAATTGTTTTGGTACAATGGATAGAGAGCTAGTTGATTTTTATTTTTCATTGCATAACCTCATGGGCGACGTCCAGCATAAGCTGGGAGGTATGCTGAAAAGAAAAAAATGCTTTGTAACAGAGTGAGGATTGAACCTGCACCCTCTGGGTTAACAAGCAAGCACTTAATCCATTGTACCATTGCCGCCCACATTCGTTCTATTTTTATCGTACTGCGGCCACAGTTTCCTAGCTACCTCACAAGTGTTTAAGTTTGCCCATCTCGAGTTGGCTTTTGCCAGGATTTCACACATTATACTATGTTTGAGGTCGCATAACGGTGGTTTCACGCTCCTTTCTGAGAGTTCTAGGCTAAGTGCTGAGCCTTTTCTTGCCAATTCATCAGCTTTTTCATTTCCCATAATGCCCGCGTGACCGGGGACTCAGCAGAGTGTTATATTATGCTGTGTGGCAAGAACTTTAAGCTCTTCGCGACAGCTTTTCACAAGCTTGGACTTTATTTCAACAGAAGAAATTGCTTTAATCGCTGCCTGGCTATCTATGAGAATGGTAATATCCTCTCTGGGTAGTGCCATCATTGATGCCACTTTGGCAGCTTTCGTTACTGCTAGAACCTCTGCTTGGAATACACTGCTGTTATTGGGAAGTCTGATTGAGCCTTCTATATTCAAAGCTTCTGAGAAGAAGCCAGCCCCAGTACCTACATCCATTTTTGAGCCGTCTGTAAAGATGGATTTGGTTGTAGGTTGTAAGACTTCATTATTAATCCACTTCTCTCTACTTGGGAACAAGCATTGGAATGGCCTTTCAAAATCTGTAAAGGGAACTATGTAGTCAGACTCTACATTTGTTCCTGTGTGGAAGTTCAAAATTTCAGAGTGACCAGTTAAACTGGATCTCCATAGATTAGATTGGCTAGTCCTGAGAGCGCTTTTTGCTGCAGTTTCCTGCATATAAAGGTCAAGTGGCAGAAGGTTAAGTATGGTTTCTAAGCCCGCCGTGGGTGTCGTGCGCAAGGCACTGGTTGATCCAATACATGCAAGTCTCTGGATGTTAGTCAATGCCTTAAGGTTTGTAGCTTTGTTAGCGGCTTTCCACCAAACTAAGCATCCATACGTCAATATCGGTCTCACTATCGCAGTGTACATCCATAGAATTACCTTGGGTTTTGGGCCCCAGTTTTTCCCAAAAATTCTGCTGCATGAGTAGAATGCGATGGATGCCTTTTTGACTCTTTCTTGGACATTCATTTTCCAGTTCAATTTCCTATCAAGTATGATTCCCAGGTATTTCGCGCTTTGGGATAACTTAAGGGGTGTGCCTTCAATTGATGGCAGATGGAATTGTGGAATTATTCGTTTGTTCGTGAATAGAACTAGTTCTGTTTTTTGGGGAATAATACCTAAGCCGCATTTTTGGGCCCATTTGTTCAGTGTGTTGATAGCTCTTTGGAGGATATCACTGATGGTGTCTAGGAATTTCCCCGTGGCCATTATGACTAGGTCATCTGCGTAGGCAATGACTTTTATCCCATTATTATTAAGCAGTACTAAGACCTCATTCACAACTAATATCCACAGCAGTGGTGAAATAACCCCGCCTTGGGGTGTACCTCTTGAGGCAGTCATTTTCAATTCTGTGTTAGCGAGGGAGGTGTTTACGTTTCTTTTGTTTAATAGGCTTAGTATTATTTGAGTAATACTGTTGTCAATGTTCATGCTTATTAAGTTTCTTTCTATAGCACTAGCCTCAACATTGTTGAAAGCGCCTTCAATGTCGAGAAAGGCTGCTAGTGTGTATTCTTTTTGATCCAGTGATTTGTCTATAGTACTGACTACTGCATGAACACTTTTTCCTTTCATGTACGCATGCTGGTTCTGGGATAAGGTTTCTGGATTAAGCATGCTACGTATAAATACATCGAGTAGTTTCTCGAATGTTTTAAGCACAAACGATGTTAGGCTTATTGGTCTGAAATCTTTTGGCGTAGTATGAAATACAACTTTGACTTCTCGCCAAGTTGCAGGTATATGTGTGTACATAATACATCGCAAAGTTTAAAGTTTTAATACTTTCCCATATCTTTTAGGCCATCATCTCATGAGGCATTGTTAACGCTCGTATCTGTACTGTTTTTCGCAGTATTGTACTGTTTTTTGCTCTCAAAAACTACGTAAGACCATTGTATATACATTTCTATAGTATTTTCATGCTGAATAATCACCGCCTGGCCATCTTAAGAAACTTGTGAATAACACATTTTTAGGTTCGTGCATTTACTAATTGTCCATTCTGTAACCCTGATAACAGTCGTAAACATACATGATTTTTGTTTTGTTTACGACTCTTGTCAAGGAAATATGGATTTTAGAGCCAATAAAATACATTATATATTATTAATTTGTTTTGTTGACGACTAATGTTAGGGTAACAGAAAAGACACTTAGTAAATGTAAGAACCTCCAAATGTGCGGTTCACAACTTTCTTTAGATGGCGCTATTTTATTTAAGTTTCTCTTTTGTTTGAAATAGTTGGAGTACTTTCTTCTGCAGCCTGTTACCCATCAGCAATAAATTGCTCAACTTCATGACAATTTGTTCACAAGTATCCATTGGGGACCTTAGGTCAATAAAACTTTCCAGTTTAACTTTAAATTTCAATGAAATAAGTTAATTAATGAAATAGAAATATATTTTTTTAACGTGTTTATTCGATTCTTTTTCTTAAATGGCTAAATTTTAACAGCTGAAGGAATATTTTGGAGAGACTAAAACAGAATTCGGCTTTGTGCACATTGCATTTTTCTAACCATTACTGTCCCTACTGTATATAAAGAATCCTGGAACATTTTTGCGTTCTAAAGTCATGTTTTTGGTTAGTTTCATTGATTGCACAAATTATTGTTTAATGTTTACTTCAGAAAACTTAAAGTCTATATTGCAGTCTTCAGCCAAACATGTTCAAATACGATATAAAACGGAGGACGTCAAACTCACTATACTTTGTTTGAAACAATTGTTTAACTCTACACTTAATATTGTACTATCATTTACTTTATTGAAATATTGCATTTCCACTATATTATCAGTCTGTTTTTATGTAATACAAACACTGCCGTAGGAAAAATCTTAGTCTGAAAACTAACCGTTATTCTTAAAAATGTACAGCCTTATTATAAACTCATTTTAACGATTGAGTAAAGTTACTCCTCCTTTAATACGCCGCTACTCAAGAAATTCTTATTTATAAAAACAATTATGTTGGGTAGAGGCCGAGTAAGTTAAAATGATATCATAGGTAGATTAGAGCCTGCGTAAGCCTATTTTGGCATTTTAATGTCATTTTCACACCAAATAATCGAAACGTAATTTTGAAATTAAAATTCAAAACATTTACAAGAGTTCTTGTGCATTAAAAATAATGTCCTTGACAATTTTCGATTAAGATAAGATACATTCGGGTAATAGTAAACTTTAATAAAAAAATATAACATACAGAATGTAAACAAACAAATATGATTTTTTATTTCAAGTATTCTATTCCACTCCATCCCATAACGCTGTAACAGCTTATGGTATTTCTCTCTCTAACACAGTGAAAATTGCATGGCTACATTGATGTTTATCATAACCAGAGTTCTAGATGGGACGCTTCAAGCTCCAAGAAACTAATATGGATTAAAAAACTTGTATAAATATGAATTTACTCGACACTGAGTATAGGCTGCGTAAATGATTTAACGTTGCGTAGCTAATAAACCGTTCAATGGCGTTTTAGCGAAATCTAATAAATAAGGCTGTTACTTTATTGAATTTATTCACAAAAACAAGCAACAAGAACATCTTTGGTTCGCACTTGTATTTTTAATTGTTCGAATTTCTGGAAGTCTAATACATGTAAGGATTGAAGGAATTATTTTGTTATAGAAGTTATTTAAAAATATATTTTTTGACAGACAGACAGGTAGGCTAAAAGCTATTACAGAGGGAAGTGTCAGAATTCAGAAACGTCTTGCATTATAAGAGTACGGGAAAATTCAAATATCATTCTTTAGCTTAAATTATACTTTAAATAGGTATTTAATTGGGAGATATAGTGCAGACCTCAAGAATAAACCCATAATCATAGTTTAAGAAAGAGTAATTTATTGATTTTAACTCAAATTTTTTTAAATTTTCTGAGCATCAAAATTTGAAAAAATCTTAAATGTTTGATTTATGATACGATAAAATAATTTTATTTTTTTAAAATAGGTATTATACGGGCTTAAAGATCAGTATTTTCCGAATGCAAATTAAACTATTTCATTCTTTTCCCTACGTTTCGTTGGGGGTTTTCCAACTTCTTCAGGGGAGATTAGTTTTTATTAACTGAAATTTGAATTTCGTTTTTCACACAATTAGGTATTTAACAATTTTAAAAATAACTTACATTTTACATTAGTTTTATTATTATTATTTGTTAATAATTAAGAAATATTTAAGATGTGCCATGTGCAGTACATGCTAGGAGTTATTATTTTTATTACATTGTCAAATTTTGGCGGCTTGAATTTCGCCGGTTCAGCTAGTTAAAATAAAGAAAAAAATGCAATAAAAAAATTATATTCAAACCATCGTACAGCCTTATTCAATACCAATCAATTAAAATCCATTTTACCTCAATCGGACGTTAAACTGATGATCTGGAGCCATTTTATCGATTCGATAGTTGTCTTCTTAGCCCAAAGAAATAGCGATTGGCAAGAGAAATACTTCGTTGAATCTCAGCACTGGTGTTGTTTGCTGAGTTGATAGCGGAACCTAGATACACAAAGTCTTTTACGACCTCAAAGTTATAGCTGTCTATGGTGATGTTTTGTCCTAGACGTCGGTGTTGGGTGTCCTTTCTTGTTGATAGCATATATTTGGTCTTCTCTTGATTTACCGTTTAACCCATCTTCTTGCCTTCCTTCTCAATGTCAGTAGCACCACTGACATCACGCTTTGTTCTTCCCATTATGTCAATATCGTCGGCGTAAGCGAGTAATTGTACGGACTGTTGAAAGATTGTGCCTCTGGTGTTGACGTGAGAATTTTGCATTATTCTTTCAAGGATGATGTTAAAGAAGTCATATGACAGTGCATCGCCTTGTCTAAATCCATTCTTGACATTAAAAGTATCGGTGAGGTCTTTACCGATTTTGATAGAGCAGCGTGAGTTCTCCATCGTCATCCTGCACAAACGGACGAGTTTGGTAGGGGTGCCAAAACTAGACATTGCTCTGTATAATTCGTCTCTATAAATGCTGTCATACGCGGCCTTGAAATCGATGAAAAGTTGGTGGGTATCGATTTCAAGTTCCTGGGTTTTTTCCCAGATTTGCCGTAGTGCGAATATTTGGTCGGTGGTAGACTTTCCTGGCCTAAAGCCGCACTGATATGGACATATCAGGTTGCTGACGAATGGCTTCAAGCGTACGGCAGAAAAGATGTTGCATGCAATGTTAAGGTGTCTAATTCCTCTGTAGTTGGTGCAGTCCAGAGGATCGCCTTTCTTCAGGATCGGGCAAACAATGCTACCACACTGTTTCGCCCCGCAGCAAAGTCGATTAGCTTGAATCCATTGCTGGAGGCTTTTTTCCGATTATTCTACCAAAGGCGTTTTCTTTTCCTAGTTTGGCGTTAAAATCACTTAGGACAATTTTAATGTCATAACTAGGATATTGCTCGTATGTCTTGTCCAAGAGCTCGTAGAATCATCCTTGGTGTCCTCATCTCTCTCCTCTTTGGGGGCATGCGCGCATATCAGGCTAATGTTAGCAAATTTAGCCTTGATGCGAATTTTCGTGAGGCGCCCGTTCACATGGTTGAAATTAAAGACTTCTTGCTTAAGTCTGCCTCTAACGACGAATTCACATCCGAAAATTCGCTGTTTTTTTTTTTGGTAGCAGTCACCGAGGTATCCGAGGATCTCCTTGCCTTCCTATATGGAAGTTGGTAACTAAGGGATTTACTCCCAATCAAAACAATTGTCAAACCTTATAACATAAATCACCGTACCAATATCTCACCTTTTCCATGGGCCGAAAAACGGATCAAGAGAGCTACATGATTTCCGCAGGACCCACGTCTTTAGCCGTGCAGGCGGGTTGTGTCTACGGCGGACTTCATGTCTTTCCCTAAACCGAATCGATCTCACGAGGATGAGCCATCCAGCACTCTGCCTGTTTAGGTTTTTGGCGAAGACAGACATATCGGAGCTAACAGCCTGGCATAAAGCCTGGTGGGGGTATGGGCCAGTTCCCTTGGCTGAGGTACCCGAGGATCTCTTATTTTCCTAGGGTAAATGGTAATATAGGGATCACCTCCCAACACAATTTCAAACCTTTATACACCATAATCACCAAAATGATATCCCAACCTCCACATAATGATAGGTCTCATGAGTTTATGGTATCAAAACGGCGCACCAAGCGCTTATTCTAGTTGAATAACCGCCATTCCTACCTACCTACCTACCTAGCAGTCACCGAAATAAATATCACAGTCCTTCATCTTTTTTTTGCCCGGCCCATCCCATCGCACTTCTTGGATGGCGGTGATATCAGCTTTGTAGGAATTTAGGGCCTCCGCTATAAGTTCGTATAAATAAATAGAACATCAACTCAGGAGGCTCCACCCACTTTTGCCTACAAACTTTCAAAACTGCAGAGATTTAACACTGTATGCGTGCATTTCAAATAGGACTGTCAAATTCGGCTGGACCATACATTCTTAAAATTTTGCATTTAGCTGTTCACACGTATTCACGTATAGAAAAGCTTGTAACATTTTTTTTCTATGGGAGGAGACGGAGGATTACAAGTTGATGAGCTGTGGTCTGCACGTGGTCTATAGAGTGATAGGAAATTCCACGTGCAGATCCGAAGTTCGTTGTCCTTATTTCGTTTGCGTGGTTCGTCAACAGTAAATCCTTGTTGTTGCTTCGCCACTAAAACTGCTTTACTTGGCCGGGAAGTCACCGATGGCACGACCCGCAACCTGGAGGACCAGACCTTAAGTAGAACTCCAAAGGCAGGGAGCCGGATCAACCGCTCCTTATCGACCTGAGCTCCAAATATGCCCAAGTAGCCCGTATAAGGTGTTCACTAAGTAGTTCAGCCTGACTGGAACTGTAGCCGCCACCGTTGATTCCATCTGGGGAATTCCTCCGCTGCAGTCTTGATGAAAGGAGAAAGTGGCTTAGTGAAAACACTCCTCTCCCCTCTCTCGTTAGCTGCCACCACAACCCTCCAAAGGGATTGGTTACACCGATCTAAGGTTATGGTACTAGAAACCTGATGTTCACCACTTCAAATTGGGCGTCATTCTGTTGTTCTAGAGCTATTTAATCAGTTTGAAAAAAAAGCAGTGAAATTCGATGAACGCGCATGAACACTCCCTACTTTTGTTTGTTGTCTAAGTGAATTAAACAAAATGCTATTATAGTCTGTCCACTAAAAATTGGCAGTACAGGGAAGATAGGGATGTTTGTCTCTCATTCGCACTTCTTTGCTTTCCATAAGGTTATCTTCTTCCAAAAGCTCTAACAGGGTTGCCGTAGTAAGCATTTTGAATTGGAAAAAACTGAAAAAATATGATGTAGGGTTACCTTTCTTCTTTTTTAATTAAAATTATTTTCTTAATTTTTATTTATAAAAATGAAATGAAATTTATCTTTTTCCACACCAGCAAGAGGTAAGATAGTAGGCGCGTTTTTGAAGGGTATCCCCAGAAGGCCTAATCCCTTTTAAATAAAAAACAAACAAACAATAAAGAATTTATTCATAAAGATTAATATAACAAGCAAAATAAATAAACAAGCATAACAAAAATAAATATAAATTCATCTATTAAATAAAAATATGTACATTTATATATAAGTAAATGTATTTTAATCACTCGAGATGTTACTGCTGCTGTTGCTGCTCTCTTCATCTAGATTTATTATAAGGCTAATCACAAAAATAGGTACACGAAACAAATAAGAAAAAATATACACGAAATATCAACCGACCGACCGGCACGAGAATCTACCTACATTTTTGTAAACTGCATTTTAAGATTTTCCCCACATAAAAAACACAAACATGATCAACAAAAACACCGCACGATAACACTTTTGTACTAGTAATATGCTCATCTCAATATCTCATTATCATTTCATCAATAAAATGTATTTTTTAAGCTCTAAAATCAAAAGTTCCTCAACAGAAACTCAATATAAAAAAAATACTAAACGAGTTACCAAATTGACAAAGGTATCTCTGTTCGAATGAATGTTAAAAGAGGGTTGAAATGCATTAGCCAATCAGTGCGTATTCAACTGTACGCTAGGCAGGTCGTTGTGGGATCTATGTCGGATGCGATCGAAAAATCATTGGCGGGTAAACATTTTTAAATGGGGTTTCTTTCAATTCAGTATGGTGCACAAATAAGGCGCGCTACTGATTTTGAAGAAGCTTCCCCATAAGGCCTGTACTGCCAATTTATAGAGGACAAACTATAAATGCTTATTTAATACCTATCTACTTAAAGCAATTTTGGGCGAATCGGGCATCACCATGATTATCTAGAGCTATTTCATCCATTTAACAAGTCAGGAGAAATCGATGGACAAGTATGAACACTCTCTAACTTTGTTTGTGGTTTAAACATTCGCCATCGTTTAGTCCTAATATATATACGGTGACCATTCGTCCCGTATTTCCCGGGACAGTCCTGTATTTGAGTAGCCTGTACCGGGTTTTTATTTAGGAAAAAAGTACGTTCAAATGTACCGTATTCAATATTCAGTCCCGTATTGGTCCCGTATTTGAATATTAATTTTTAATACACAGTATTAATTATTTAAACATTGTATTATTTTGTAGAGCTCAAAGTTTCATGTCAATACAAAAGTCTAAATGAAACAGACCTATGTTTTTAAATGAATGTACATATATATACGTAACCAAAAAATACTACCCACGAAATACTTCACATTTGAAGAAAATCACTCAAAGCATTTAGGCTATAGGTCCGTAAATTCGCACATACGTACATATGCACCGACGAAAAAAATATCATTTTTCCTTAATGGCTCGAATTTTTTTCCACACAAAACCAATGCTTGCCCTTTTGATAAAATGAAAAAAATTGTTTTGAATTATGATTCTGCCTCTGGTAACTTTATTACTTGCTCAACAGGGCAAGTATCGAGGTTTTAATCAAACCTGACATAACGATAATAGAAAAGCGCAAAAAAAGTACGTTTTGTCATGCCGTCCGTCGGTCTGTCTGTGCGGATGTGCCGATGTGCGGTTGCCTGTGGCCCGATCTACAGCCTGAACGGTTGATCGTATTTACTTCAAACTTCGTGTTTAGTACTTTTTGGTGATTCCCTAGAGGAGAAATTCAGCCCGGCTAGATCGGGTACCCCCCATATAACGGTTTTAGTTTTTCCAGATTTTCTCGAAAACGGCTCTAACGATATACTTGATAAACGTGATATTTTCAGCAGTTCTGATATAACAGCATTTCAGGTTTTTGGCTAAAAAATCCACATAACGAAGATTTAGTGTTAACGGTTTTTTACAAACTTTGCCATAAATTGATAACGGCTTCACCGATTTCATTTAAATTTGGTATGGTATTTAATCTAAATATGCAACACAAGATTGCATTTCTCTAACGATTAAGAGTTTAGAGACACTCTACATGTCTTTCTTTTCTCTAACTTAGAAAAATCGGTATTCTTTAATTTAAAGTTGTGAACTTTATTTTTACTAGATTTTTTTTTTTTAATTTTACTAATCGACAGTTGGTAATTCAACATTTATTTGTTACAAGCATTGAGAGAATAAAATCGCATCAACATTAAAATAATTAAAAAATGGCATTTATATACGCGTTCTAGGCGGAAGATTAAGAAATTAATATTCGTAATGAATTGGAGCGAGCAAAACGATTTCGCCATTTGATCGTCTTGATAGGTTTGCATTTTGTTTTTTTGCCAAATCGGGAAACTCTTTCATGAGTTCTGTGGTCACATAAGTGACTTTGCGTGCATTTTAGAGCTCAAAATGTTATGAAAAATCAGGAAGTTGCTTATACATATTAAGGATAAAATAAAATTTACAAAATGTTCATTCCGTAACTTTAAAAACGATAATCGTGCAGACGATAGTAGTGAACGATATCTTCTTAAATTTGCTTCACGTAACTTTACCACTATCGTCTCGTCGGTCGTTTAATTCAACATTTTAAGCGCTTTCTGTATTTTTTCCAGAAACTCTCAAACTGTGTAAAACTGTCATAAACTAAGATAAGATGTGTTAAAAATGTTTTTCAAACATGAAATTTAAGCCAAAGATTCTTATTTCGTTCTTCTTTCTTTCTCTATTTTTTTTTTTGAACATTGTATATGGAGTAGGTTTTTTTTTTGCTTTGATATTGTATGTTCTATTTGTTTACTTTATTTAGATAAGTGATAATTATTTTTGTTTCATTTATCAATTCATGAAGTAATTAGAGAATGACGTTTACATATGTATATATAAAAAGTTATTTATGTTTGAAAGCGGTGATACACAATTTTGATTATTTATTTGAGAGACACAATTCTTTGGACTTCATTTAAAAGAGTTAAATTAAAAAAAATCAGTCAGCCACAAAGCTGACTTTTGACTTTTACTTTCACTCGGTATCCCACTGACCGATATTAAATTGACCTATACTATATTTAGGTCTTGGTCTGACTTTTATTTAAAAAATATATTTTTTTAAGTCTTTTGTTGAGGTTTAATTTTTTACTTTAAAAATTACTGACTTTTACTGTAAAAAATAAAAGTTGAAAGTCAACCTAAATCTTTTATCTTTGAAAATAAACCAAAAGTGGTTAATATGATAAATAGTGCTGTTTTCTTTAGTACAAGGTATATATGGGTGAATCTCTGTTAAAAGTTCCTTTTTTGCATTGAAAATGTCTCCTATCTAAATTTAAGAAAAAAACTGCAGATTCAATTGATGTAAATGTGATTTAAATGTCTTGACACTTGATTTTAAGACTTTTTTAAGATGTTTTTTGGCTATGGAAATGACGCTATTTTACGGCCTACTGTTGTCCTAAAATTGTTTAATAAATACTTATGTTAACCAACTTCAAGGTTCTGTAGTTAATCTATGAATACATTAATGAGGAAATCTACACAAATAATTATAAAACCATATTTAAAATCATTTCCTTAACCACATCGTCATAACTGTAACTCGCAGGTTACGGTAATGATTACGTCGCAGGTTACGAAAATGATGCTACGGAAATGAGGAAAACCGATATTTTTTACATTATCAACATGAAACACAGAATGATTTTTTTTTTAAATTTGGCATGAATAATTGTGCAGCAGAACTTTATTAAATTGATACAAAATCAACTTTATATACTTTACACAAAAAAAGTTATACTATCCACGGGAAATAACGAACTTGTGGAACATGTAATGAATACAACCACTCACTTATAAATTACACACCGAACTGATTCTTTACGTGCATTTTCGAATATAATTTAGAGAAAACATGATTGATTAATTTCATTTATGTTGAATGTAACCAAATGACGGCCGTTAATTCGAATTTGAAAGCGTTTTAATTTTATGTACGGTAATGATCTAGAGCCACGTGTTTAAAACCTTCCAGTTAGGTTGTTTTAAATGACTACATTTTTTTGTTTGTATAATTGTGTTCATTATTATTTTTTCGAAAGTGAAAAGCCGTCTTACGATTTTTCTAAATTTATGAACAACAAAAAGAACCTTTTCTGTGTTGAAACGAGGTGGGGACACGTTACGGAAATGATTTTTGGGAGGAAAATACTTAATTTTTGTTCCAAATTGATTGAAAATATTTAAAACTTAAGAGTGGATGTAACGTGGCGGCTAGTAACGCTGTTAAAGACCAAGAAATATTTTTAATTGTTTTAATACTTTAATCAATTTTGACTGGGAACACGAAAAGGAGCTTTTGGTGGAGAATCGCTCATATACGGGAGCTGAAATGTGCTGAAACTGCAGAAAAAAATATTAAAATAATAGCCACAATGCTCATTAAGGTTATTCGATATATTATGTTTATTGTATATTTTTTAATACTCAAAAAAAGCAACAACAAAGCAACAAAATTGAGTTCAGATGACGTCAACAGAATAGCGGGTGTATATTAACTTGTTAATTTGTATATCTTGATGGTAAATAACCAAAGACTTTTATTTTTTTCTCTCAGAGATACATAAGTGGTCACCCGTTGACCAAAACCTAAAAAACAGAAAATAAAAGTTTCCCACTGAAGGAAACAAAAAAAAAAAAACTTTGTGAGTAAACCGGTTATTAAGGGATCGTAAATGAAAATCTCAACAAGAGTGTGTTATTTAAAAGACCTGCGAAAAGGTTCAGGTTTACTTTAAATCTCTGATTCATTGCACTTAAAACACACAAATTATTGAAAAACGGTACCTATTTAGCTATCGTCCAAAATTCGTCATTTTGTCCATATCGTTTGGACGATTATTGAATTACGTGAAGCAAATTCACAATCCTCAAAACGAGATCGTCCAGACCACCATCGTTTTCAAAGTTGCGTGAAGCGAAGCTATCGTTAAAAAGATATCGTCTGGCGATAAAATAAAAATGTAACAATTTACATCTTTCTTAATACGCTTCTCACATAACAATGATAAGTGAGTAAAATATTCAAAACAAACACTCTAATGGGACTTTCCATTGGAATAATAATTTAATTTATCAGCGATCAATTTCTGACAGTTAACGCGTGCCAATGGGCAAATAAATTGATTTATTTTTTGTTTTCCGAACAATTTTGCAGATCTGGATTTTTCGGCAGATTTACTCCTCCTACCACAAATGCCATAATCAGATGTCGATTAGGTGAATGGGTTTTATTTCTGTTTTATTTATTTCAATTGCGATCAATTGTGTCAAACAATTGTTACCGAAAAATGTAACAGTTTTTATTAATTCTTGTTTATAGATTCACAGACAAAAAATTACGTTAAACACAATGACAAAAATAAATCAATTTGAAATCGCGTTCCATTTGCCACGAAATAAATCAATTTATTTATTGAAATCTGTATTTACCAATATGGAAAGTTCCATAAGTTAGAGACAATTATTCATTAGAGAATAGCTGATTCACTCTAATAGCGTTTTTTATTTACGAAAAGATTTGCTCCTTCCTTCAAAAGATTTGATCTTTTTGCAATTTTGGGTGTTTCATTTAAAAGAAACTCGGGAGATTTGATCTAAACACTGACACATGACAACATTTTAATGACGGATTTTTGTTTGCGCGTTCTTTTTTATCCTAAACTGTGGACAAATGTCCACAGTTTGGCTAAAAAACGACAGTTGCACTTCTGCAACTGGAAAAAAATGGGCATAAAATAATTATTTTAAATATTTGGTGTAACCAACACAGCAAAGTACTTGAATTCATCTTTGATTCTGCCCATAGCAGTACGACCAAGTATTAACAGACGAATATTTTTCTCCAACTCAATTGCAGCGGCATCTATTAAAACTAATCTGAAATCAAAACCGTTGTTGGGTTCTGGAAATGGATAAGTAGAGACAAGAATCGAATGAGCTTTGAACCGGTAAAATCTAACCTCACGAAGAGAAAACTTAAAGCTTTTTTTAACATTGGTGGTTAAGATAGACATACTGACTTATTATTCTCTAACATTGAACACAAAACATTGTGGAGAAATATATTAATCAAAGTTTTTGTGTAAACTTAAGTGGAAATCTAAGTTTTGGTGAAAAATAAAGTGGAAAAGTTTTTATTTTAATGAATAACTTACTTACTTTACTTAAAAGGAATTGTGACTGTGTTAAAATAATTGTTTGTTATAATTCGTATAACTCGGGTTGGCAAACCATTTATTAGGACTTTTCTAAGTTTTTTTTTATTTTAAAGCTATAACATTTTAATGATTAAAGCTTTACGGCAAATTGATACTATACTTCATTGAAACTCAGGTTAGTAAACATTTATTTGGTATTTCGAATTCATATTATTTTTATTTTAAAGCTTAAACGCCAAGTTGATATTTTAGGATATTTTAAGTAAATAGGTACCTAACTCATTTTTTTTAAAGTATAAAATCGAATTTATTTTTATAGACAATGTTGTCTACCGTATTATTTCAATTCATGGCGATGCGATGTCACGATTCCTCTCTTTTAACAGGAATAAAAAAATTACTTAAATTAAAACCCCTTAAAATCTTTACCAAAAATAGTTAATTTTCACCGTCGTTTTCGACGGGTTTTCAGCTAGTTCATAATATTTTTCAGAAATCTAACAACTTTTTTTTATGAATTTGAACAAATTTTCAAGTAAACAAACAATGATAATAAAAGCGCACTTCTTGATTTGAGGACAAATTTTTGAGATTTAAATGAAAAACGCTATAAGTTAGAATGAAACTAGTACGAAAACAAAGCTTCCTTATAATCCAACAGATGGCGGTTTCAATGAAATTTACTCTAATTAGAGCTGCCAGATTGGTTCTAACTTATGTTGAATTCCTTTTACCAAAAAAATTGATCTTAAAAAAATTGATTTTTTTCTCAACAAATAAATTTTCTCGACAGTAAATGGATAGTGTTTGAATAAATTGATCTTTTTTAGTGATTTTGTTCTTGTTGTTTGACAGCCGGAATCGTAAACACTCATCTAACGTATCAAAAATATCAAATCTTTTAAGTATGCGTGCAAATACGTGTAAATCTTGCTTCCAAATTGATATTCAAGAAAAATCTTTTTTAGTTCTTTTTTTTGACAGATTTTTTTCCAAACAAAATCAATTTTTTTTTTAAGGAATTCGACATAAAAGAATTCTGAAGAGCTCTAAATTTAGAATTTAGACTCTAAATAACCATTTCACACCGAAAAAACAAGGTTTTTGACAAAAACTCGAAATTCGTTCACACTGCACATTTACCCGTTTTTGTTTGACATTTAATTTTGTTTTGTCAACAACATTGAAATTGTGCTTTTAAATAATTTTTTTTATTTTGTTAATTGTATCCCGCTTTAGTTTCAAATGAAAATAAAATTGAAAACAATTATTTAAAACTGATTTAGGTGCATTAATAATTTAGTTTAGTGCATTAATATTTAGTTAATTCAGTTTCAAATGTTGAAAATTGTTTTGTGTATTCGACCAATTATTTTTATAATTTAAAGATGGTGATATTTTGGCTCTTTTGGTCTTTTTGAAGTTTAATGCGAATAAAAAACTCTATTCCATTATTCTCCCAACGTTTCGTAAGAATTCCTTACTTCTTCAGGGGATATTTATTATTCAATCTGTTACAAAATAAAACCAATTGGTAGGTAGGTACATTTTTCAAAAACAAATTATCTTACTTATTACTAAATCGTATTAATCTGCTACTTTACTCCCACTATTGCATCAATCCGATGGCTACGACACAACATTGAAAATAAATTAACATATATTAAACGATTTATGATGACAAAAAGAAAAAGACAATCAAAATAATAAATTAAACAACTAAGTTATCACAGAATCAGGCAGGTACTTTAGTTACAATGCTAACGCATAGCTTTGTTTAATGTTATCGGTGTCTTCTTTTGTGTTCATGGTCAGTTTTATTTTTTGTTGTATATGTAGGCTTTCTAATGTAAGTCTTGTGTTTAATCTCCTCTCCCTGTCTAGAATTTTTGCCCCTTCGAAGTCCACCAAGTGTCCACTTTGTGCTACGTGTTGAGAAAGCCCTGTTGCCTCTTTGTTTTTCTTTACATCTGCTTCGTGTTCCGCAAGTCTAATACCTAAGCTTCTCTTTGTTTGGCCTATGTATACCAGATCACATTTCTCGTTTTCTTTACCTCTGCACTCAATTTCATATACTACGTTGTGTTGTTGATGTTTTTCTGTTTTTGATTTTGTGTTCGTAAAAATAGATTTAAGTGTAAGGTTTGATTTGTGTGCGAATGACACATTCTCTTTATTTATAACTTTATGCAGACTTTTGTTGTCTGTAAGCCTTGGAACATATGGTATGGAGAAAAATTGTTTCTCTCTTTTTTCACCTGCACTTATCATTCCTGGGCATTCAATGTTTTTATTTTTATTTAACTTTTCTTTTAAATTTTCATTTCTCTTTTTAAGTAGGTTATTTATTATATAGTGTGGATAATTATTAGTTTTTAATATTGTTTTTATTTTATTATTTCATATATTTTGTCACTCAGGTCGAGAACTTTATTTATGAAATTTAATGCTGTGTTTATTTTTTGGTTAATTGGCTGGGTCGAATGGAAATTGATCACAGGGCGTATGATGATGATGGTTTTGAATACCAATTGTATACAATTTTGTTGTTTTCTCTGTGTAAAAGAATGTCCAAGTATGGAAGGTCATTATTGTGTTCGTTTTCAATCGTGAATTGTATTTTGTTATGGTACGAGTTTAATTTTTCAAGTATTATGTCTATTTCGTTGAACTTGACAATCGCGAAGATTTCGTCTACATATTTGGCCATAAATTTTATGTGTATAACTACTTTTTTAAGTTCTTCAATAGTGTCATCTAAAAGGTTATCCAAAATGATATCTGCAACTGTTGGTGAGAGGGGATTGCCCATTGGCATACCATATGTTTGTAAAAAGAATTTATCGTCAAATTGGAAATAATTATTATCCCTCAGACAAAATTCTAAAAGTTTTAAAAACTTCTGTTTGGGTATCTTAGTGTAGTTTTTTATTATGTCCCAGTCTTTCAATATGTTTTTGATAGCCAAATAAGTAGGGATGTTGGTAAACAATGAAACAACGTCAAATGAAACCATAACATCGTCATCGTCTAAAATTACATATTTTAATTTTTCCTTGAGTTGGAAAGATTTCATAAATAAAGTTCTCGACCTGAGTGAATATATGAAATAGAGAATATTAATAAAATAAAAACAATATTAAAAACTAATAATTATCCACACTATATAATAAATAACCTACGTTGAAAATTTTAATTTATCGTAAAAGTATTGTTCAACGAGACGCCCTGAGGTCGGAACCAAAACTTGAAAAAACAACAATATTTCTCACTCTTTTACAAATCTATTTCAACGCTTCGGACAACAGAATCATCTTCCACAAATATACAATAAAACAATCACGAACAATTTTTCTTCATATATAATCACGCAAAATTAATTTTTTAGTTTTTTTTTCAAAATTTTGAGTTTGAAAATAATTTTTTTTAAAACTGTTCACTTAAACAACTTAATTTAAGAATTAAATAAAAGAGTAGTTTTCTGGCTTTCCAAAAAAATATAACAAGGCTTTGTATCATTCACCGTAGTTTTTAAATAATTTTTTTTCAGATTTAAGTCAATGTTTTAAAAAATTGCCCCTCCCGCCTAAACGGGGGGAAATAGACCCCCACTCCCATACGATTTTTTTCTTGTCTTAACTCCACCTACACGCTCAAGCTTTTTGGTGCATCTTATACCAATCACCCTGTATAAAAATGTAAAAAACGAAAATTAATCGAAATCCACATATGCACAGGTTATAATTACCAAAAAAAACTCTGTGAAAGTAGTAGGTAATTTTCATAATTTTGATATGGATAAAAGTGTGAATTTTAAATATAGGATCATGTACTTACTTAACAGCGCGGCATGTAAAGAACACAATTCGTTTAAGTTTCTTATTGTAAAAGAAATAATTAAACGACCACAAGCAGCCAGGTTCCCCAAAAGGGTCTGAGCTCAAATCTGGATTGTAGCTGTAAATGTCGCATTCCGACATATTAATTTCATCATCAATAGCCGACCATAACGACTGGCGAAGCAATTGATACTGGTCTCCAGCAAGTGCAGATAAATTCGAATGTACTGAGTTCATGACCCAATGAATTGATGGTTCTTTGCTGAATTCATGTGACTGGAAAATATGAAAAAGTCAATGGTTTAATTAGGTAAGTGATATTATGTTTATTATATTATAAAATTTAAATAAAACATAACTAATAATGATTCTTATAACGTTTTCTAAATTTAACCTAAGTGGAAAATTTGTGGACCCAATTGAGATCACTACCATCGTTGGAAAAGAAGAATATTTATATTCATGCCTATTACCGTTGTCGTTAAAAACAACACGACAACGAAAACGACGGCTGCCGTAAGCGACACACGATAACGGTAAGAGGTATGAATTACCATGCATATTATTTTTGTCGTCTGTCGCTTACGAAAGCATGAATTATCATGCCTAATACCGTTATCGTTTGTCGCTTACGACAGCTGTCGTTTTCGTTGTCGTGTCGTTTTTTATGACAAATGACAACGGTAATAGGCATGAATCATTAATTACTTTCGACGTTTATAAGACAGAAATTTGTTCAAATTGTTTTTGTTAAGTATGTACATATTTTCATTCACAGTATATTTATATTGTTACGTGTTGTTCAAGTAATACGGAATGCTTTTTGTTTCCCTTTTCACTTTAATGTGTAACCCACCAAAATCATGTGAACCCAATCATTAAATACTAACAAATAGAAGCTGACACCGGGAAAAATGGCCACTAGTTCGTTTACTTGGCGCTGGCGCTGGTATCGATAGTGAATGGTGATCATATTTGCTATCATCTAAAACCTAATACAACAACCAAAGCTGATCACTGTGGCATATTTTGTTTGTATGTGTATAAGAAGGATATTTTTAAGAGAGGGAGAATGTAAGCGAGGGGGTTGCTTTTTTGTGGAATTAACGATGAAAGACATATCAACCCATCTGTCGTTTTATTTTTAATCAATATAAGATCGAATACGGATGAAATTAAGAGTGGAACGAGAGGGAATTTGTTGTGTTTTTGTTGTTGCATATCAAATGCATTTTGTCAATTAAGGATGAGTCGTTTTTTTTTATTTTCCGATCATTACAGGTAGGGATTT
The DNA here is from genome assembly GCA_951217065.1 of Baccha elongata. Lineage (NCBI taxonomy): Eukaryota > Metazoa > Arthropoda > Insecta > Diptera > Syrphidae > Baccha > Baccha elongata. The sequence continues at coordinate 207,685,221 of OX578272.1, forward strand.
TATTGGAATGCCTTTTGATCGGACTGTTTGGTATATAAATAAAAATAAATGTAACTCCGTTCATCCTCTATGCGTTCCTAAACCATTCCTCCGACGGTAATAAAACTTAAGTGAGTTGCGCGATAAATTACAAGAATAGGTTAAGATAGGTTTGTCTTCAGATCGTTAAAAAATGTATCCTTTCTTTTTTTTATTTATTTATACATATACCGTTCATCCGATATAATGCAATTTTGGTGAGTTTTGCGATACATTAATTGAATGGGTTTAGAGAGTGCAAATCAGATGGTATGCAATTACATTTTACTGAATTTCTTTTTTTGGTATTTTGAAAGATAATAACTTTACAGCAATTCAATTCAAATTAATAAATCATGTTTCACACATTATATAATGTATTGCATTGAAATCAAATTACCTTGTCTATGAAAAAACAGAATGTACTGTTGATGCAGTCTTTCTCACAAATGACCCCACTTTGGATTGCAAGAACTGCGTCTTTGAAAATACCAATTTTGGTACCTTAGAATTTCACCAACTTTATTAGGTTATCAATCTGATCAAAAAACTGCTGGGGCAGTTGATCAAAATTTATTTGGTGGTGATTGTTGAGATAGGTGTGTCGAAAAAATCAGATTAAAAATATATTTGCAAATCCAATACGATGCATAGGCATATAATTTTTGCTGGATGTTGGAGACTGCAAAATGCTCATAATAACATTGTCAGAAGATTATTATGAAAATACCCAAACTAAAGAAGAATTGATTTTTCCAAACGTGAAAATGAATATGCCTGGTTGAACAAACAACGGAATTTTATATTAACTATATTTTTGCGGGGATGTGTGATAATATAACACGTGCCAACATATGTAGCGTAATCATTATGTTCGAAATATAAGGGAAACAAAGATTTGCAATCCAAGTTATATATTCTGTTAAGCGCAGTAGCAATTTTAAAAGTAAAATATAAGGGTGAGGACCCCGAATTCGGTTAATTTTACCTGATTTAATTATTAATTTAAACTGTTTAAATTTCGGATTAATCTTGCTTTTGCAATTACAATCAACAAAGTCCCACATAGGCAGTTGTATGTTGCATGCTCCAGAGCAGTGATTTAATTCCATTCAAATTGGGAATTTTCCATAGAAAATGTCACACGCTCAGATAAAAAGAGCATGCGAACAATGACATCTGGAAGACATAAAATCCCTAAAATAGCCACACACCCAAATGATACACGCATTTTGTATATTGTGCATTGTACGCACAATATACAAAATGCGTGCACTTTACCTGGAAACTATTAAAACTAAAAGATAACCGTACATAGATGATATGATTGAAACAATTGACGATGAAGCCACTTAACCAAAAAGGCGTACGTGATTTCTCGAACGTAACAGTACAGCATCCGAGGATCAACCGAGGATTCATGAAGGAGATCATAGCGACGAATGGGGAGAACGACTGGTACCCTCGATTAGGTTCGACGCGCACACTCCGACTCCATAAGAGTAACTTATTTTTAATATTGTAACCTAATGTAATAACATTTTGTTAATAAAATATATTTTTTTGTAAGTAAAACCTTTACAATTTGTTAACTGGCGCGCCCGAGCAAGGACAGCATCAATAATAAAGTGATACACAAAGTGAAACTTTAAAGTTGCTGAACCAGAATAAAAAAAGTGAATATAGATTAAATAAAATTTATCACCGTTTGAACACTAAAGATAATTCAACGAAAATCGTAGGACATAAAGCACCTTACGTTACGGGAACTGCAAAAGCCAAAGCATCAGGAGAAGTAGACGCATAGGAAGTCCAAAATCTAAGAAGAATCCAGCAGGAGTTCAAAAATACGAAATAAACACATCGGTCCAGAAAAATTATACAGTAAGAAAATTACATGTTATTATTTTTTGTTTATATTCAGTGAATGTGAAACTATTCTTATTATTATAAGAAACAATTCAATTAAAAGTGTAAATATGAACGCACAACAAATAGCTGATCTAATTTCTCAGACAGTAAGAGAGGTAACTAGTTCTCTAAAAGCACAGGTAGACGAACTAACATTAAGTTTAGCTAGTTTAACCTCAGGTGATTCAATAACACCATACACCGAAATATTTATAGACCCTGCAATAACGGGAGGAGAACCTTTAGATGTAGTGAAATGTCTTCCCACATTCTATGTGCGGAATGGATAATCTCCATTCCGCACATAGAATAACCTCTATACCACCAAGATGCAGTCATATGAACCAACAAAGACAGGTAGTACCAGCTGCCAATAATTCAAATAACAACATTCAGAGACAAAACTTTACTCAAAATAGTCATCAAAGGATGGATATTCCAAACAGAGGACAATTTAGAAGACCGACCCAGCATAACGGATAGTCATTCCCAGATTCAAAACCGAAATACGTTTAATCATCCTCCCAGGAATTTTAATACCCACAATCACTACAACCCGTTTAAGCGAGAAAGGACACCAAGTGATCAAATTCCTAGCAATGCTCCTAGACTACAACATTTAAATGAAAATGATGAGTATACAGTAAGAAAATTTAGAGTAAGGCACGACCTGCCTTGTATCGAGCGTACATACACGAAGTCAGGTCGTTTATTTAATATTCTTATTGACACAGGAGCAACACATAATTATGTTAAACCAAACAATGAGATATCAACAAAACAATTAGAAGTTAGGTCTAGAGTAAAAAGTGTCCATGGCACAACAATTATCGATAAATATCAGGATTTAAATATATTAGGTGTAAAGGAGAAATTTTAAGTTAACCAATTGTGACGCAATCATAGGATTGAAATTATTAAAGAAAATCAATGGAATAATTAATATTGGACAGAACACGTCAGAATTCGCGACAGGCATAGTACCTCTGAGATACGACGATACATTTCTGAACCACATTAATATAGAAAGTAGTGAGAATTAACATATAGTTAAGTTAAAAGAAACTCTCAGACAATATCAAGGAATATTTACCCCTCAACCCAATTATCTACCATTCAACACCCAAGTTGAATGTGACATACCTACGTCACATAATGACGCTATATGAAGCAAGCAATATCCATACCCGCAAAGCGCAAACACTTTCATTAATTCTGAAATCAAAACAAACGGTGTAATTCGTCCTAGTAGGAGTCCATATAATAATCCAATATGGGTGGTGGACAAAAAAGGAATTAATCCAGACGGATCAAAAAAATTCCGTTTAGCTATAGATTTTAAGAAACTAAACTCTGCAACAAAAACAATTAAATATCCTAAGGCAGAAACATCCATTATACTATGTAATCTTGGCAGAGGAAAATACTTTACAACAATCGATCTTCAGAGTGGATTTCATCAAATAAAGATGAAAAAGGACGATATTAAAAAGACCGCATTTACTGTGAATAATGGAAAATATGAATACCTCCGAATGCTGTTTGGGCTCAAAAATGCCCTAAGACCATATGTTGGTAAATTTTACCATGTCTATATTGATGATGTTATAATATTCTCAGAATCAGCTGAAGAACATTTAACACACATCGAGACAATCATCAGGGCACTAAGTGCGGCACATATTACCATAAGTAATGAAAAATCCATTTATTTAAAGGAAGAGGTTAAATTTCTGGGCTATGTTATCAGCCATAATTTTATTAAAACTGACCCAGACAAGGTCAAAACAATCAACGAATATCCTGAACCGCTCACACTGTTCCTCAGAGGTATAGAAAATAATAAACGTAAAACTATAAACACAGAATTTACATCAGAAGCAAAGAAGGCCTATGAAAATATTAAAAAGAAGCTATTAGAACAAGTTTTGCTAACCCAACCAGATTTTAGCAAAGGATTCAAACTCACTGCAGACGCAAGTAACTCGGCCATAGTCAAGAGTCAAGAGGGGAAACCAATAACGTTCATAAGCAGAACATTAAGCCAAACTGAACAAGGTTACGCCACCAACGAAAAAGAACTTTTGGCCATAGTTTGGGCATTGAGCGATCTTAGAAATTAGCTGTACGGGCACGCTGGAATTAAGATCTATACGGATCACCAGCCGCTTACATTTTCGATAGGTAATAAGAATCCAGACCAAAACGAAACGTTGGAGGGCCTTTATAGAAGAATTCTCCCGAAATAATCTATAAGCCGGGGAAGGAAAATGTAGTTGCCGACGCCTTAAGTCGTCAGAACTTAAATCATTTACCGAACTCAGATATAGGCACCTGTCATAGTGCAGAATCCAGTCAAGTCATAGATATCCCAAGAGTAAACAAGAAATTAAATCAATTTAAGAATCAAATTAATTTTTTGGAATGCAATATAAATATTATTAAGTCAACACACACGGTAAGTTTTGGAGTAGAATTCAAAGACGCAAATATAGTTAAAGATATGAAGGAAATAATCCACTCAAGTATGAATGCTGTTTATTGTTCAGAGGAAACATTATTTAAAAATGAGAAAGATCTACTAAAAGAATTTGCAAATAGCAAGTTTATACATACCAGTATATTAGTTAAGGATATCGATTAGAAGGAAGAACAGATTAAGCTTATAAAAGAAACACATAGTACAGCCCATAGAGAAGCATTTAAAAACTATAAACAAATAACTAGAGATTATTTTTGGCCGTTAATATTACCACAAATTCAAAAATATGTTAAATTATTCGAAAATTGCAAACTATAGAAATATGACCGTCATCCCAAGAAACAGGAGATTGGTGAGACACCAATACTACGGCGAGGGGGAGAGCGCTTCCACGCTAATATCTACTATACACACAATAAAATGTTTCTTACAGCGGTAGATAGTTTTTCAAAGTATTTAATTGCACTCCAAGTAGAAAACAAAATTCACGCAAAGGAAACACTGATAAACATCCTTCCTATTTTTGGTGCAGTTGACACTGTTGTCAGAGATAACGAAAAAACTTTTTGCTCAGAAACAACCAAATTAGATCTCACACGATTAGGGATAAAACTATACAACACACCTGTTAACCATAGTACTACTAACGGTATGATAGAGAAATGACACAGTACAATTACAGAACTGATAAGACTGGATACTTACGATAACCCACACCAGACGATAGAACAGCTCATGCCTCACGCAGTAAAACAATATAACGAAACAATACATTCAATAACGAACGAAAAACCAAATTAAATTTTTCACAGCTATGAGAAATACTCCTATATTCCTGACGTTATTAAGGAAAAACAAGGTAAGACACTCCGCGAAAGAAACAAAGACAGACACGACAAGGTGTACAAAGAAAACGACATAGTATTCGAAAAATCTGACAGAAGACAGACAAAAGGGAAACCTATATACTTTAAGAGGAAAGTAAAACAGAATAACAAAAACACTATAATCGAATCTAAAAATAAAGTTATACACAAGGATAACTTAAGGAGCTAATCTTTCGTTTGATTATATTAATAATAGTTACAGCAATACTATAGACGCAGAAATATAGATTACAAATTACTCGTCAGAGGACTACATTCTGATAGAAGACGGAAATGTCGCAATTTATAACAGCACGGGTGAAATATTTCATACCACAAGTATAAGTTATTATAGGGAAATTCTTAATAATATAGATACCAAGCACAGTACCCAAAAGTTAAAATTTAAACATTTATATGCACTCAAGTTAGTAAATTAACTCTCCATATCACGTAGAAAAAGAGGGATTAATGAAATAGAGAAGGTTTGGAAGTGGATATCTGGGTCACCAGACCACGATGATCAGGTCAACGTAGAAACAAAACTAATAGAATTAATAAATTCAAATAATAAAAAGTATGAAGTTAACTCACAGATATTTAGGGCCGTTAAGGAGCTTGCCAACACTAAACATAACAACAAAGAGGAACATAGCTACTTGTTGATCGAGCATATAATCATAGAACTCATGGAAGTAATAAACACCATAAATTTAAGTAAGAATAAGATTTTAAATACTATTATTTTTAACGAAAGTTAAACAAGAGAAGTCATTCAGATTGAACCTAAAGAAATGATGATAATAGATGTATTAGACGCTTCAGAGTTCCATGTGTTAGCAAATGAAGAAATAATTGTAATTTATATTAAGTATCCAATTATTATAGGAATAGGTAAACATTTTAAAACATTTAGTTTACAAAAATCAGAAGGGAAACTTATTATACCCAGTGGAATAGCACTCTTTAATAACATCTACAGTACCTATATTTGTACACAAGAATTGAATTTTAAAATATGCAAACAAGATCTTAAACCTAATTGTTTAACAGAAATCTTAAATAAAGGTACATCTAATTGTGAAATTATCTTAGAAAAGAATACCAAAATAAATTATGTAAACCATAATCACATTGTAACTACAGGAGAAGTAATTATAAATGATAATGTATATCATGATACACAATTAATACAGTTTTCTGACACTGTAATTGTTAATGATAAGGAATTTAAGAATTTTGATGTAAAATTAAATAGACATATTAAGACAAACAAGGAGTCGGAAATTAAAGTTATTTAATATCTAGAATCAAGTGATGAATTATTGAAATTTACAAATACCGATTATTTACAACCATACGTCAAAAATGTAAAAGATCATCCAATAATTTGGGAACTTTCAATAAATATAATAGTTATACTTGTATCTTTTTCTTTATGTAAATTAATCACCTTCAAAATAAACAACAGAAAGAATAATCAGATTGACATAGGAATATCCTTGTCTGAAACACAAGAAAGCGTTCGAAAGAACTTAGAGGAGCTAAAACTTGAACGTTCGGGACAAACGTCTACTGGCGGAGAGAGGAGTTAATTCCATTCGAATTGGGAATTTTCCATAGAAAATGTCCCACGCTCAGATAAAAAGAGCAAGCGAACAATGACATCTGGAAAACATAAAAACCCTAAAATAGCCACACACCCAAATGATACAACACAACGCACAATATACAAAATGCGTGCACTTTATCTGGAAACTGTTAAAACTAAAAGATAACCGTACATAGAAGATAAGATTGAAACAATTAACGATGAAGCCACTTAACCAAAAAGGCGTTCGTGACTTCTCGAACGTAACAGTACAGCATCCGAGGATCAACCGAGGATTCATGATAAGGTTCGACGCGAACACTCCGACTCCATTAGAGTAACTTATTTTTAATATTGTAACCTAATGTAATTACATTTTGTAAAGAAAATATATTTTTTTTTAAATAAAACCTTTACAATTTGTTAACTCAGCGCTTTCGATTTTTTACGTTTTTCACATATTTTTTTTTTTTGCATTAGTTTTTTTACCTGCCGAATTTTAACTAGGTACGCTTAGGTAAAAACTGCAAAAATAAGTAAAAAAGAAAAAAAAAACACGGAAAATAGTCCAACACATTTTTTCCATCAAAATTTCGGTGCTATTGGTATAGGTACTTAATTTAATAATAATACTAATACTATTCCATGATGGTTGGGTGTGGTAGGACGCGGGAAGTCACTGAGTGGCATCAACATGCCGATGCCCAGTGATGTAACGAATACTACACACCAATTGTGCTTATTTTACCTCTAAGTGGGAACCATCTGGCCCATGGTCTCGTCCATCCGGACTTGGCTTGCGAAACTAATAAGTGCGAGTGTTGAGCAAAAGACAAAAATAGCAACACTATAATGATCTGTCGGAAATGACTGGCTGAATAAGACGGCTGAAGTCTTAGACGAGCCCTACAAAAGGATGGTGTGCGGCGGATGAATTCATCAGAATCAACGGTGTCACCAACAGTCTTTTTGGACGGCCGAGAAATTACGTGAGCTACTCTGTTATATTTTAGAGCTGAAGTCAGTAAGGAGCGAGGGAGGAGTGTTTCCTCTTAATTCGAGCCGAAAACCGCGTCCTAAAGTTAGTGACCCAACGCTGTTGATAGGGAGGTTTGGAAGACGTGGCAACAAGATCCGAACGTCACTTATGACCGTTTTCTACATAGTGTGGCCTGTAGCTGCTGATATCATTTTAAGTTGCATTTCTGTTAATTAGGCCTTATAACCCACACCTACCTTTTTTAAAATATTGATTTTTTGTTTGTTTTGGTTTTTTTTTTGCTGTTTCATCCACTTAAACGTCCGTTGATACGGATCAAACTCAACTTTTTGAGTAAAAAAATTTAATTTTCTACAAAAAATATTAACACAATTTTTTTCTGTAAGACGACTAGTTTTTTTTTTATATCAGCCCAAGCCCAAAAATTATTGCACCACTCAATAAGTTATTTTTTTACAACTTCAGGAAGAAAAAGAGAGAACGAAAAACAAGAGGTCGAGTCTATCGACGGTATTACCGGCAGAAGTGATTTTAGAAAATTCTACCAAAGTGTAAAAAGATCCTCCTTTTTTTTGCCCGTAGAGCCCCGTGTAGCCCTTAGTAGCTTTGGTATTAGTCTGCAGCATTGCCTGGTAGACTTTGTTATTCGCTGCATGCGCCAACCGGCGTTCTTCATCAAAACAGGAGTGAAGTTTTGTTGTGGATGCCTAATGAAACCCAGAACATCAGAGGCGGCATTTCTGATGGCTTGTAGACAATGTCTCCACTGGCCCTCTGTAGTTGCTGCTGGTGGCGGACTTGTTGAAAGATTGGTGGAGACGGGATCAGCAAATATTCTTGCAGAGATTTAACTTTTATTTATTGAGAGTGTGAATGAAATTAATAATTCAATTCCATTACAATAATGTGTGCTTCAAAACTTAAAGGTGAATAGTGTTTTTATTTCAGTACAATATGCAAGTGTGGATTCATTGGTTAGTTTGATTTGATTAAACAACTAAATAATAAGATAGACTTAAGTGGTATGAATAGACATTATTTTTAATTCAATAGAAATCATTGGTCCTGTCCTAATAAAAATTATAAATAAATTATAATATTTCCATCCAATTAGAAATAATATACCGGTTAAACATGCTGCCTACGTTTGAAAAGATTTTGAAACGATTTGTAGCTAATCAACTACAGGGCTATATGAAAAATAGTAAAATTTTAATTCAAGAGCAATCTTCTTGTGAAACAGCTTTAAATTGGTTGGTTTATGAATAGAAAAAGGAATAAGATAGTAAAAATTGTGTAATGTAGGGTTTTTGGATTTTAAGCAAGCGTTTGAACGATTGAAAGGAATATACTAATAAAAAAATGAAAATGTATGGTATCATTGGCAAAGAATTAGATTAGTCGTACTTAACTGGCAGAACTCAAAGAACAAAAGTTGGAAATTCTATATCCAACGCATTGGGGGTTGATCTTGGCGTTCCTCAAGGATCAGTTTTGGTAGTGTTACTTTTCATTTTGTATATAAATGATATCAATGGTGTATTCAAATTTTGCAAAAATTGTGTTCATTGCGGATAATGCGTTAATATACATATTATACAGGGTGTCCCGCAAATCAACTTCAAGCGGGTACCGGGTAATAGGGTAGGTTATACCCGTACTGCAAATAGAAAGAAAAAAAAATTATCTCGCTGGGTTACGTAATAGTAGCAATATTTAGAAAAATTATGAAAATCGATACCCATGGCCACATTTCTATGTACTGTGGTCACAAATTTTAATATTTTCCAGTGATTTTTTTTCTACGTTATCCTTAATAACCATGATACTGAATGCAATCTCGAAATACAAAATAGATATTGTAAGTTTTGCAAGAAAAATGAAGTTTGACTAAGTCATTTTTCAAACAAATTTTGTAAGCAAACTTTAATTAAAAAAAAATGTAGGACACTACCCACGGAAAGTTATTTAAAAAATTGGCCCATTTTATCAAGTTTTCAAAATAGTTCAACACTTGCCACTTGCTGCTTCCATAATCATGTTACCTACATTTAAACCATTTTCGTAAGTAAGCCATTCCTTCAAAATATTGTTCAAGCTGCTTAAGTAGTTAACATACTAACAGTCCTGATCCCTGCGAGGTGATCCGGAGGAGGGCAAGGAGTATAAAGCCCCCAAAATGGGGCTTTTGGGGACTTACGCTTATACCACGGAAATAGTGCGTCGTAGCGATTTTTTTTAAGAATAAACAAAGGCCCATCGAATTTTTTTAAATTTTTGTTATGATCACTTTTTTCCAAATAACAACTGTTTCCGAGATACACGCATCGCAAGGGAGAAAAATTACAAAAATAAGTGTTTTCTTTATATTTTTCATCAAGCATTCCATTATATCGTCTACTCTAAATCTGACAAAAAAAGTCCTTGGATAAAGTTATTGAGAATTAAGTTTCTTTTGAAAAATTACCTATTAAAAATGGATTCTTGAAAGTTATAATTTTACAAATGTAAAACAAACTAAAAAAGGTGAATTTGGTCTTTTGCATTCAATCAATTTTTAATAGGTAATTTTTCAAAATAAACTTAATTCTCTATAACTTTATCCAAGGACTTTTTTTTGTCAGATTAACAGTTTAGAGTAGACGATATAATGGAATGCTTGATGAAAAATAAGAAAACACTTGTTATTTAATTTTTCTCCCTTGCGATGCGTGTATTTCGGAAACAGTTGATATTTCGAAAAAAGTGATCATAACAAAAATTGTACAAAATTCGATGGACTTTTGTTTATTCTTAAAAAAAATTCGCTACGACGCACTATTTCCGTGGTATAAGCGTAAGTCCCCAAAGCCCCCTTTTGGGGGCTTTTTACTCCTCGCCCTCCTCCGGATAACCACCCAGGGATCAGGACTTTTAGTATGATAACTACTTAAGCAGCCTGAACAATATTTTAAAGGAGTGGCTTACTGGAGTCCTACATCAATAAGGTATAATACGTTCCTGTTTACAAAAAATTTAAATTTTACTTGCTCGAAAATGGTTTAAATGTTGGTAACGTGATTATGGAAGCAGCAAGTGGCAAGAGTTCAACTATTTTGAAAACCTGATAAAATGGGACAATTTTTAAACAACTTGCCGTGGGTAGTGTCCTACATTTTTAAAAAAATATGGTGTGTTAAAGTTTGCATAAGAAATTTGTTTGAACAATGACTCAGTCAAATTTAATTTTTCTTGCAAAACTTACAATATTTATTATGGATTTCGAGATTGCATTCAGTAGCATGGTTATTAAGGATTACGTAGAAAAAAAAATTACTGAAGAATAACAAAATTTGTGACCACAGTACATAAAAATGTGACCCTGGGTATCGATTTTCATAATTTTTATAAATATTGCTATTATTACGTAACCCAGCGAGATAATTTTTTTTCTTTCTATTTGCAGTAAGGGTATAACCTACCCTATCACTCGGTATCCGCTTGACGTCCTTGATCCAAGATCTTTATTAGAGTGTTTAAATTATGACTTGAAGAGTGTGAGCAGTTGGCTTCAAATGAATAAAATGAAATTGAATGTGAAAAAGACAAAATGTATGAAGTTCAAATTAGATGAACCAATATTAATGTGTGTGGATTGAGTCCATATTGAATATGTAGAAAGTATTGTGGTGTTAACTTGGACTCTAAGTTAAATTTTAATAAATAATAAAATTGCTCAAAAAGTTGGATGTATGAAAAGAATTCGGCGTGAATTGACATTTGACATTTGCAGTTACTGCAGAATAAAGCTATGCAAGTTATGTGGAGAGTGAGTATCTATACCTTAATAAGAGTGATGTTAGAGGTGCTTAATTGGATAAGTGTGAAGCAGAAACTGAAATTTTATGCAATTGTGTTCATATTTAAAATGAAAAAAACAGTATGGTTCCTTAACACCTTCAAAACAATATAATAAAAGTTTAAGACCAAAAAAATGACAGATAATAATAATTAATATAGTTTATATTTTTTCAAAAAATTTCCTGACATTATAAATTGAGTTTTTGTCTCGGTTTTTCGTACGATCTAGATTCTGGGGCACACAACAGAGCCTAATTTCCTGCAATGCAGAGATAGGTGTAACGAAAAGGACAGAAAGAGTTCAACATTTATGGAAGGAGGGGAAGTATCCACTTCCACTACATAGTCTTTTAGGCGCTAATAACTGACGAGATCCCTCTCGAGTTAACCGTGGCAGAAGCCAATTGTCTTATTCAGTTTAATAAAGAGTTTTTCAATTAAACAAAATAGATCCTGTTTCTTCTTAATAATATAGTAGTGAAAAAGTTTTATAAGACTAAGGAAAGTGAGAAGCAGTTTATCACGTTAAATAGGTAATCTTGGTTCTAGAAACTCTGTTATTATTATATTATAAATGTGAAATTTGATCTGCTAAAACACACTCCCGTCCTTACTCATAGTATTTCTACTCAACCGGATCAAGCGCCTAAAAATCAGAAGCCATACAGGACTCCCGATATCCACTAAAAGAAAATGGATAATCAAGTTTCATGATTCCGCACTTGGAGGCAATCAGGGAATGAAAAAGATCTATGCGCATATTCGTTGTCAGTTTAGGTGAAAAAATATGCAAAAGGACATTGTGTAACGAAAAGGACAGAAAGAGGTCGACAATTATGGAAGGAGGGGAAGTATCCACTTCCAATACATAGGCTAGTAGACGCTATTACCCCGACGACATCACTCTCGAGTTGACCGTGGCAGAAGCCAATTGTTTAGTCCGTAAAATAAAGAATTCTTGAGTTAAAGAAAATTATAGATCAGTGTACTTTTTAATAATAAATAGTGAAAAAGTGAGAAGTAGTTATTTCGCTAAAGAATCAGAAGTGGGATGACCTGCGCGCATTGCGCATCCGCATACAAGTTAAGTGAATGGTAATCAGTTATTTGGTTTTATGTTTATTGGAGGCAACTGTAGCTTAAGTATAAAAAAAAAAAAAATAATAATATATACAAATGTTCTGAACTACAATTTTGGTTTACAAAATAGTAGAAACAGTGTTACACTACAATTTTGGTTTACAAAATAGTAGAAACAGTGTTACACTACAATTTTGGTTTACAAAATAGTAGAAACGGTGTTACACTACAATTTTGGTTTACAGAATAGTAGAAACAGCGTGTGGTATTTAAGTTTGGATTTTGAATATCCGATCTGAATCATAACGGTTAGGCTGGTCGACACAACCACCATCATAACCTGTTGTCCATGTATATAGGTAGCAGCTCTACTTAAATGCGTTCTATAATGGTATAAGATACAGCGAGAGCGAAAATAATAGACGAGGTGATGGTGAGCAATAATAAGACTACACGTTTCAGTGTATGAAACAGTGTTTGCGCGACATCATTGCCTAAGTGCCTTGGTGAGCAATAATAAGACTACACGTTTCAGTGTATGAAACAGTGTTTGCGCGACATCATTGCCTAAGTGCCTAAGTTGTGGTTAGAAAAAAAAAAAAAAAAAAAAAAAAGGCATATGCAACATAAAAAAAAAAAAAAAAAAAGTATTTTGGCTGGAATGCTGATTCATAAGTAAAGAAGACAAAAGTATAATATATTGATTTGGGAAATGTGAAGAGGACGAATATATGAAATAGTTACATTTTCGGTACACGGAAGAGTAGCTGTGATAGAAGAATTATAGTAAAGAGAAATTAAGAAGATGTAAACAAACGGAAAATGTTCAAGATCTTTCGATCGATAGACATTTAAATTTTAAGCAAAATTAGTGGTTCAAAAACAGGCTGCTTTCATACAAGGGTGTTAGACGGAATAGACTTAAACTGAAGTGTTGCCTCCAATAGGTATGTGGGGCTGCTTAAAATAAGAGCTAAGCTACTTAAACTGTATTAATAAATAATGCAGTAGTGGTTCTTCATTGCTACAGCTGCAAATTATGATTGCAAGTAGTTAATTAGATTATTGATATTGAAAAAAAAAAAAAAAAAAGTCCTTGATATAGACCTACAATTTTCTTTGATACAGATTGAAATGGAGAAGCTCAGCGCCAAACAGCTTCAGAGTGAGCTGAAGAATAGAGGACTTCCGATTAAAGGAACAAAGAGGATATTAATCAACCGAATCCGCACCTATGACAAGGAGAAGGGAGATCAGGTCTCAGGACAGTCGAGGTCTGATTCGAACGGAACCAACGAACCAGCTGCCACCGTATGTGCTGACGAAGGTGAAGCGCTATCATTGTCCGAATCAAGTTCGATAGATGATCGGCTTTTAAGGGAAAGGGAGTGGGACATGCTAAGGCGTGAGAGAAATCTTCTGGAAAACGAGAGGAGCATCTTCAGAAAAGAGCAAGAAATTGCTGAACAATTGAAACGATTGGGAAGAGCAACGAGCAGGAATGCAACAAATTCTGAGACTACCAATATGCAAAAGGTAAACTGTAGCATTAAGGACCCTCGTTCTCCCCTGGCGATATAACATCATTGTCGGCGGGAAACTGGGTTGCTCGAGTGGAGACACTGACCAAGATATATAACTGGAACGAACAGGCGCTCTTAATGGCAGCAGCTTCCAAATTGAATGGCCCTGCGAGATATTGGTGGGACACAACCCAAGAAATATTTGGTTCTTGGTCCCAAATGGCAATCGGACTTAAAGTCAACTTCCCACACCAGCATAGCGAAATCGAGATACACCAACAAATGACCCGGAAAACCAGACGTCCTAATGAATCCATTGAGAATTTCTGTTTCGAGATGAACATGATGGGGAAAAGGATTAAACTGTCAGACAGAACAATCATACAGTATATTCTCACGGGGTTGAATAATCCGCAATTGAGCTCAAGTTTAGCGGCGGGGAATTTCAGCAACATTGCTGAGCTCATCGAAAAGGTTAAATGGTGTGAAAGCATTCGTGAAAATATCCGTAGTAACCCATCATCCAACACTGGCGTACTTAGAGCAAGTAATATGAACCCACAACTAGCCAGCAGACATTTAACCTGGGTACGACAGCCAACAACAGATGAACGACGAAATTATAACGGTCGATCACCCGTGCCACAACGACTTCCACCCCGCTGCTACAACTGCAATCAGCCCGGACACATTTCTCGACAGTGCACACAAAGCAGAAAAAGACCATGGATGACCAACAATGAAAACACATTTAAAAATCCAGCGAAACTCCCCAAACTGACCGATAAGAATGTTGGTATTAATGTTATTCATCGGCAAGAGCCACTTGACTGCTATAATAAAAAAGTCACCGTTAAGGGAAGAGAGTATTCTGCAATACTTGACTCTGGAAGTGAACAAACTGTGGTTACCCAGACTGTCGTCAATGAGACTGGGATTTTGATAACGTCCTCTGGTATCACACTTCATGGATTTGGGGGTGGAAATTGTCCAGCCTTGGGACAAATATCGTGTGCTATAGAGATCGATGGAACTAGCTTTTGTGTCGACGCGGTCGTGGTCTCAGATGACAAGCTATCAAAACCAATTTTGATTGGAAAGGATGTACTAAATGACCCGGCTTGCAACGTTTCGAAGGAAGGCGACGTCCTTATTATTAGAAAAAACGACACATCTACGAATGGCAAAAACGACTATTCAGAAATAACCAACGTTGACCTCCAAATCGGAAAAGGGTTTGATTCAAAGAATTTGCTCACTCTCCTTAACAAATTCCGCCAGTGCATCGCCTTAAAGCATAAGGAACTGGGACGAACAAGTTTAATAGAAATGGAAATAGACCTGAACAAGACCGAGCCGATAACACAACACCCGTATAAGGTCCCTTATGCCAAACAGGAAATACTTACCAAGATGATAAATACACTGCTAGAGGGTGATGTAATACAGGAGTCTAAATCCGACTTTGCCGCTCCCGTTGTACTCGTAAAAAAAAAAAACGATGAGGACCGCATGTGCGTAGATTATAGGCGCCTCAATACGATAACAAAAAAGGTAAACTCCCCATCGCCACTTGTGGAAGAGGAGCTCAACAAGTTGGTGGGCTACAACTTCTTTATCGTTCTTGACTTGGCATCAGGATATTACCAAATCCCGATTCGTAAGGAACACATGCAATATACAGCCTTCATCACTCCAGATGGTCTATTCGAGTTCAAAGTGATGCCATTCGGGCTAGTTAACGCTCCAGCATACTTCAAAAAATTGATGAGAGTCGTAAAACAAAAGATGCTTCCCGAAAAGATAGTAAGCTATATGGATGACTTCGTTATACCCGCAAGGTCATACCAAGACGGCATGGCTAAGCTGGAGAGATTTTTGACAATCCTAAAAGAGGTGAAATTGACCCTCAACCTAAAGAAGTGCGAATTCTTCAAAACAGAGATTGAGTTCCTGGGGCATGTCGTTAAAGATGGCAAAATACAACCAGGAAAAGCAAAAACACTTGCCGTACAGGAATTTAACAAACCAATCAACGAACACCAGGTGAGACAATTCATAGGCCTCACAAGTTTCTTCCGGAAATTTATCCAGGACTATGCGTTGATAGCATCACCGCTGACTGATCTTACCAAGAAAAATCAAGGATTTGTGTGGGGAACCAAAGAGCAATCTTCTTTCGACCAACTAAAGGAGTCGTTAGCTAGCAGACCCATTTTAGTTTTGTATAATCCGAATGCCGAACACGAAGTACACACTGACGCTAGTAGTAAGGGTCTCGCGGGAGTTCTACTGCAGAAAGAGAATGGGAATCTTCATCCAGTTGCTTACTACAGCAGAAAGACAACTAAAGAAGAGTCAATGTATCACAGTTATGAGCTACAGGCTCTTGCGGTGGTTGAAGCAACCCATCGATTTCGGCAGTACCTACTGGGTAAGCATTTCTTCATCGTCACCGACTGCGAAGCCTTGAAAACCACTATGAAAAAGAAAGAAATGATCCCCAGAATCGCACGATGGTGGTTACGCATGCAGGAATATGATTATGAAGTTACCCATAGGGCAGGCAAACAAATGACGCACGTTGACACGCTATCAAGAAACCCGTATGAACCAGCAAAGGCACCAGAAGTAGTGGATATGAACGTACTACAGATAAATATTGAAGAGACCGACTGGATATATTCACTTCAGCTTCAGGATAAGGAGGTAGTACATATAGTTAAGGGCCTACAAGATTCCCGATTATTCTTTACAAAACGGACGACTCTACCGGAAGGTGGACGGTGAATATAGGCTGTTTGTACCAAAAGGATCAAGGAATAGAGTGCTTCGAAATAGCCACGACCTGATGGGACACTTTTCTGAAAAAAAGACCATGACACATCTACGAGCACGTTACTGGTTCCCCAGGATGACCCAATTCGTTAAAAAATACCTCAAGGCATGTGTTGAATGCGCCTATAATAAAAAAGAGACCCAACCACGAGGAGAACTATTTCCAATACCGAAGGGAATCGTACCATTCGATACCTTACATATTGACCATCTTGGACCTTTCTTAAAGTCAACAAAAGGAAATACTTACCTCATCGTCCTAGTGTCTGCCTTCACGAAATACATCATCATCAAAGCTCTCCCTAGTACCCAGACAAAACCAGTGATGAATTTCCTCACGGATATTTTCTTCACATTTGGAACACCGCGCCGGATAATATCAGACAAGGGAACGGCATTCACGTCGCACGCCTTTGAGGAATACGTGAAAGGCCATTCGATCCAACACGTACAAAATGCTACAAAAACACCGAGATCCAACGGACAAGTCGAACGCTATAATCGTACTATTCTAAACGCACTGCTGGCAACCGTGGACGAGGAAACGAGATGGGACCAAAAGGTAAAATTCGTTCAATGGGCCATCAACAACACTCAAAATGGAACCACAGGCAAGACAGCTCATCAACTATTAATGGGTTATATACCTCGTGATCCATTTAAGGATGTTCTAGCCCACAGCGTAGACCTGAACCAAACCATTACAAGCATTGAAATCCTTTGGAAGGAAGCCTCCGAATCTACAGAAAAACAACAGGCAGCTCAAAAACAACGCCATGATCAGAAACACAAGATGGCCAAAAACTATAAGGTAGGCGATTTAGTGATGTCTTTGAACGATGGAACTGCAGCCACTGGTACTTCGCGTAAACTGGAGACACGATACCGTGGACCATACTGTGTGACTGCCATTCTTCCGCACGATAGATACCGAGTTGCCGATATTCCGTTTGCTCCCAGGACACAGAAGCCATATTCAGCTGTTTGGTCGGCAGACCGGATGAAACACTGGATTGAACTGGATTTAGACTTCGACGAGGACGACGAAGAAAGTCAGGATGGTCGAAACTGTAACGAAAAGGACAGAAAGAGGTCGACAATTATGGAAGGAGGGGAAGTATCCACTTCCAATACATAGGCTAGTAGACGCTATTACCCCGACGACATCACTCTCGAGTTGACCGTGGCAGAAGCCAATTGTTTAGTCCGTAAAATAAAGAATTCTTGAGTTAAAGAAAATTATAGATCAGTGTACTTTTTAATAATAAATAGTGAAAAAGTGAGAAGTAGTTATTTCGCTAAAATTGTTAATTACATTTTGACGAGGAAATAGTAACAAGGTTCCGTATTCCAAAATATCTTGTCACTAATATAACATTATGAATATCAAACTACAAAATTACCTTAGCATCAGAAAAATCATAGTCCGGCTCAAAAGCCGCATTCAAAGTTGCAATCAAATGAAATAAGGTTTTCCTGGAGATAGTGTCACACAAAATGATACCTTCGTCTCCTGACTGGCTATTATTCCTATTGAAATTCGGTGACAAATCTGCAAGAGTTTGTGGCGGTGACAGCGCTTGCAAATCATGTGGACCTATTCCATGAATTTCAGCAGTGAAGCGCTTATACAACGCCTTGTCGGCTGCTACCATTTTACAAGAGTAGCTCTCCATGCGTCCCAAAATAGTACTGTCACCAGTTTGTATTGATAAAGCATTATTGATTGCTTCAAATCTTGAACTCTCAAGTAATTTCATTTTAATTTGTTTCAATACTCTTCAGAACGGATGACAAATAAAATATATTTATAGTGTTGAGTATTACAGAACTAAATTATTATTTTTATTTGTTTTGTTTCGCACTCTTGTTCGACTGCATTTCTCTCTTTAGTACCCTTAAGAAACTGAAGTCTCTTGAGAGTATGATTTGTGTTATTCCGTAGCTTAACTTTTTAAATATTTAGTTGGCGACAATTTACTCCAAATTTGTTTTATTTGTGATTCGCAAACTAGAGTTAATACATTTATTTTTATTGCTAATTATAAATATAATCGTTTTCAATTATTTTTTTCGCAGCAAAAGCATATTATGGAACACTCAGAATAAATTTATGATTTGTTTTTCCGTGAAACTAACGGCAGTAGTCGAACTTTTTTGAATTATGTGTCTGCGGTAACAATTTATCACAACAACAAAGGTTATTATATTAGATCCAACAAATTTTCTGAACATCGTAGATGGATGCACTATAATTCTTTTTTTAGAAGTTGTTTTCTTTTCACTTGTTTTTCCGAATTGTGGATTATCCAACATCACACTTTTATGATATATTCTTTTGAATATTATATATTCGCTTTTATTAAAAAATATTTAATGTAATTAGGTCTGAAAATAGTAATTTTATCGCATTAAAACTCAAAAAAGTGTTTGCTACAAGATCATAGAGACAAATGCAAAAACACTAAATTCTTCGAGTCTAGCTGCTGCTTTTTAGTCTTACTTTTTTTTTAGAATAAAACTACAAAAAGTAATTAATTCAATTAAAATCCAAGACTCTGGTTATAACCGTCCAAAAATTAGTACGTATTTATTCATGTTTGAGATGGTTGTACACTGTTTTTGAAAAATGTTTTTTAAATATTTTAATTTTAATCACCACTTGTTTTAATAAGCAAATTTTAATTTGTTTCAATACTTTTTGTTGGATTTTAAAAAAACAAACTATGTATTTTCTTTCATATACACATACAAAATATTAAGTTATTTACAAAGTCGAACCTAGATTGAAATTGAGGATTGGTAAAGTTGTCAAATTTAGAATTAGTTATCTTTGCTCTTTAATTCAAACTTGACTACTACAGCGCCACACGTATATAAAATTTTTTAAATGTGCTACAGGTTGTCAAAACTAGCACTAAGTTATCTGCTCTTTAGGCCATGTGCGAACAGCGTTAAAATTTTATCCATTGGCTAAATTATGACACTATTGTATTGAATATAACTTCAAAAAATTTAGTCTGCTCTGGAGCTGTGTACTGTGGTCACAGCAAATACAGCATCAACATTATCAACATCAACATGACATTATAACGAGTGAGAAAATGTATAAATCAGGCATATAGGGCTAGTAGTTTTGGAACTACAGTAGATACCATTCTGAGATTGTTTGAAATGTTCGTAACTTAGTAAAATATTGTAGTAATATAAAAATATTCTGTGCTGTAATTCCAAAACTACCAGCCCTATACGCATGGTTTATACATATTCTTATAGTTATAATGCCAGGTAAAAACTGACACCCAAAGTTTTTGCTGGTAGCCAATATATACAAATCTGCCTTTTAAAAGTTATTTGTAGTACTAACGATTTCATAGTACTTTTGAAAGTCATATTTTTTTTATATATTGGCTGGACCAAAAACTTGTACTGGCATTGTATCAGATACTAATAAGAATCAGAATATGTATATAAATCATTTTACAAGCTTGTAGGTTTGAAACAGTGGCACGTTAAAAACAAATACTTGTAGTGTTGTAAACAAAAGGATTTGAGATGGTGGGTTCTTAAACCGTATCTGGTTCATCACCACTTAAAATTTCTTCCTGTAAATCTAATAGTAAAAAATACATGATAAAAAACTATTGTCTTGTTATGTTTTATCTAGGTTCGTTTTATTAAATAAAACTTATAATTCCACTTAATATTTCAAAACATCACTCTTTATTTCCTTTTTACTTTCTTTATTTTAAATTTAAACTTTATCACTTTCAAATTACCGACTTGTACACGACTGATTTCAAATTAAAACTGACTTCTTGCCGCATGGTGCGCTCGTATATTTAGTTCCTGAAAAATTCAGCACTCCGCTTTAAGGCAGAACTATAATAGAAGAATTAGTACGTACGGTGCCGTACGAAATTAGCGAGAACAAGGAATTTGTATAGTGAGCACATAATGTCGTACTGCTCAGTTTCGGCAAGTTTTCGTTCACTTTTGACTCCGTACGTAAAGAGCGCTCTAGAGCGCAGTTAACGTACGTAAATCTGACAGCCAGTTAAATACATGTGAAATTGGCTTGCGTGTGCGTTCGACCATTATGGTCGACTGAAGGTAATGGCAGCACTTAAGGAAACTTGACGTAGAACTATGACATTAGCTTTCGTTTGCTTACGACTATTATGGTTGGCCCTTTAGAACCATCTAGTACAGTGCCAGTCAGAGCCTTCTGGAGCTTTCTAGTCTATGGTCTTTCGTTAAAAAAATGGGGTTTCGTTAACTTCGTTGTGGCTGTCACTTTAAAGGGCCAACCATAATAGTCGTAAGCAAACGAAAGCTAATGTCATAGTTCTACGTCAAGTTTCCTTAAGTGCCGCCATTACCTTCAGTCGACCATAATGGTCAAATGCACACGCACACGCAAGCCAATTTCACATGCATTTGGCTGGCTGTCAGATTTACGTACGTAAACTGCGCTCTGGAGCGCTCTTTACGTACGGAGGCAAAAGTGAACGAAAACTTGCCGAAACTGAGCAATCCGACATTATGTGCGCACTATACAAATTCCTTGTTCTCGCTAATTTCGTACGGCACCGTACGTACTAATTCTTCTATTATGGTTCTGCCTTAAATTGGAATTACGCATCGTAAAAAAAAAAAAAAAAATAGAAAGGAGAACATCTTATAGAACACGTTACAATGCCCTCTTCCTAAGATTTCTTCACCATCTTTTCCAATGGTCCTTCCCAGTTTTGTTGAAGTTTTGGTGACAGTCAGTGACTTTTTGTCGATGAGGATTATACAGCCACACTAGATCTCCCTCATGAAAAGGTTTCGTTGTGGCGTTTGCATCATAGCGTGTTTTCATTTATTTTAGTCCTTGTCCTGTCATGGATGTCAGTGAGTTTTTCCTTTAGGCAATCCACGTATTCCTCTTCATTTCGTTTTTCGCCCCTTGGACATCCGAATTTAATTTCGCTAGACAACCGCATTTTTGTACCGAATACAATTTCTGATGGAGTGTGACCAGTTGTGCTGTGCACCGCATTTCGGGATGCCATTAAAAATAGAGGAATGTGTTGGTCCCAGTCTTGTTGGAAGTCACCTACTACTTTGGAAAGGTGTTCTTTGAGAGTCCTGTTAAAATGTTCAACCATTCCGTCAGACTGCGGATGAAGTGGTGTTGTTCTCGTCTTCTTGATGCCAAGGAACGAGCAGACCTCTTGAAAGATTTTGGATTCGAAGTTCCGTCCTTGGTCAGAATTGAGCTCCATAGGAACACCGAAACTGCTGACCAAATTGTAAACAATCCGATCCACAACTGTCTTCGCTTCCTGGTTTGAAATGGCAAACGCTTCAGGCCACTTGCTGAAGTAATCCATGAAAACAAGAATGAATCGGTTTCCACTGTTAGACTAAGGAAATGGGCCTGCAATATCGATGGCAATCCTTTCAAAAGGTGCTCCAACTTTTTACTGTTGCATCTTACCCTGTAGTTTTCTGCCTGGTCCCTTAGTGGCTGCACAAGTGACGCATTTTCTGCAACATTTGTCCACATCGTCTTTTGAATGCAGCCAGTAGAACCGTTCTCGAATTTTCTCCAGAGTTTTGTTGATACCTAAATGGCCTCCAGAAGATCCATCATGCATCTCACGTAGAATGTCATTAACCTTTGTCCGGGGCACAACAAACTGCATCACATAGGTTTTGCCATCTGAGGATTCCCATCTTCGTTTGAGCAAACCTTCCTGCGCATAAAAGGAATTCCATTGTGCCCAATAGGCTTTGAGGGTCGGACTTATATCAGAAATTTCTCCCCATTCATGTTCTTTCAATGCAAGAATGGGTTCGATGTCCAAATCTTCTTGCTGAGAATTCCTGATTTCCTCGTTACTTCAGCCGCCATTGGGTTCAACACTTGTTCGCTGTATGGCAATAGATTTCTTTTCTTCCTGACGAGTGCAATGCTTGCAGTCTTGGTTACATGGCCGACGAGATAGGGCATCTGCCTTCTGATGTTGGATTTCATAGTCATATGTCTGAAGTCTCTCGATCCACCTGGCTACTTGACCTTCTGGGTTTTTAAAATTCAAAAGCCATCTTAGCGCTCCATGGTCCGTCCGTAAAAGGAACCTCTGTCCATAAATGTATTTATGAAAGTGCTTTGTGGCCAAAACCAAAGCAAGAAGTTCTCTTCTGGTTACGCAGTAATTTCTCTCTGTCTTTGAGAGCACCTTGCTGAAGTATGCTACAACTTTTTCTTGACCGTCATGAACTTGGGAGAGAACGGCTCCTATTCCGACATTGCTTGCATCTGCATTGATTATAAACTTTTTTCCAGGAGTTGTATAGGTTAACACTGGAGCATCACAAAAGCGTCTTTTAAGTTCCTTAAAGCTTTTCTCGCACTCATTTGACCACTTGAATTGTTTTGCTTTTTCTGTGAGTTGGTGCAAGCTTTTGGCAATTCCGGCAAAATCCTTCACAAATCGTCGGTAATATGTAGCTAGCCCAAGAAAACTTCTAAGTTGATGCTAGTCTTGTGGATTTGGCCAGTTCTTCACAGCTTCCACTTTCTCGGGATCAGTTCTTACCCCTAGAGACGAGATTATATGCCCCAAATACTTCACTTCAGTCTTGAGCAGTGTACATTTTTCTGGATTGAGCTTCAGATGAGCAATTCTCAATCTCTGGAATACCTCTTTTAAGTTTTCACAATGCTCGTCAAATGTTTTCCCAAACACAATGACATCATCCAAATGGACTAGACAGGCTTTCCAAGTAAGGCCTTGTAGTACGCATTCCATTAAACGCTCAAATGTTTCAGGAGCGTTACACAGGCCAAAAGGGATAACTTTGAACTGCCATAAACCGTTAGCTGTCGCAGTTTTCTCCCCGATCTTCTGGGTGAATTTCAACCTGCCAGTAACCACTCTTCAGGTCCAATGTTGATAACTATTGAGCTCCAGCCATCGCATCCAGAGTATCGTCTATCCTAGGTAGAGGATAACTGTCCTTCTTGGTGATATCGTTCAGCCTTCGGTAGTCCACACAGAATCGAGTACTTCCGTCCTTCTTTTTGACTAGTACGACTGGTGATGCCCAAGGACTTTTTGAATTCTCGATTAAACCATCTTTCTGCATTGTCGATATCATTTTAGTAACTTCGTCTCGTTTGGCTAAAGGCAGGCGCATTGCTTTTTGACGGATCGGCCTAACATCACCAGTATCGATTCGATGTTGTACAAGTTGTGTTCGTCCATATTGCCCTTCCTGTGCTCTACCGATGGACTGCGACCTTGTCGTGGTGGTAGGGCTTAAACTGTTCATCATTCTACGGCATCTAAGATGTCTTGATCAGTGAACTAACCGCAGTCCGGGAGAACGCCTCGCCCTAGGACGTTCACCCTCAAGTTTGATGAAGAACCTGAGCATACCTGAATTTTTATTTATAAACATCTTCAGAGTAATGTCCGTGTTCAATAGGTAACCTATCCCAGGATTAACTGGGTAACGGCCCTACATCAGGAAAAAGTAGTTAGGGCAGGGGAATCACGAAAGTGTCCTTGACGATTACTCATTTAAACGTTTGAAAGGGAACTTTCATAACATGAGTGTTTTGTTGGTTTTTCACTGGGCTAGTGCCATTGTGATAGTAGCAAATAAGCAGGGTGGTTTTGTAACTCAAGGAGGCCATCCGAAAAGGCGGTAGATAACTACTCTATCCCAGAATATAAACTGGGTAACGAGCGTTACTACCGTCAAAAATTGAGTAAGTCAAGTAGAATTGACAGAAGTTGAGATGTGGAACTTGAGTTTGGTTCCAGTTCAAGACATACTTGGGCACATCTTCAGGGTAGGCAATCCCTGTGGCTTTGTAGGTAAAGTCAGAATGTCAAAATTTTACAGTTGGGAGTATTTCCTCAACTAAACGACGTTTTAGGTTTGACGTACAATAAACTTAGCACGGGTGTTAGGGGCCCTAGAGTTTGTTCGAGAGGAATGTCCTTTATGGAATTTAATCACGATCATTCTCTACCCTAACAGTTGGGCTGGCCCTTTCGGGGAGCTTCGTGCTGGCTGTGGTTATCCATAGCGGAAACATTTGGCACTTGGCACTTGGCACGGTGCAAGAGATGTAGATCGGTCTCGCTTCTTAACAAGGAGTGTGCACATACCTACATGTTCTCAAATTTGTTACTGCGGTGTAATCTACTTCGGTAATTATACTTCAGGACGCTAGTTTACGTTCAATTGAACTCGCAGTGGGTATGCCCAGCGTGGGGTTTAGAAGCTTAAACGCTCAGGTACCCACGTTAAGTATTTCCAATCACTGCCCTTCCTGTGAAGCGAAAACATCAGCGAACTCTTATAGAAGGTTTCCAGCAACTCTTAGCTGTTGTTGATCGAGATTACAGCAGTTAAACATTTTTCTCTTTAAAGCAATGACTTTATCTAGATTCACTGATTTATCTGGATGTTCTTCGGTTATCTTTGTTATTGCCGCTACAGGGTCACATTAACCGACAACTTCTCCTTTTCTGAGCTTGATCTCATATGGTTTGAGGCTTAGTATTCGTATGGGCACCATGTTATTTTGAGGTGCCACCAGCGTCTTTCCAACGATATAATTTTGGGAGCAATGCTCAGAGTCTGGTTCCACCATGAGGTATCGATGGCTCCCAGAATCATCTTTGATGTTTGTACAAACAAAGACTTCTGACGAAGGAGGTAAGCAGATATCTTCTTTGATGATTGCTCTTATCGATGATGAGTTTTGATTGCCATAAACCATTGGAATCTCTATATTTCGGTATTTAAGGACTTGGTTACCAATGTCGAGAACTATTTCATGCTTTTTCATAAAGTCGATTCCAATAATGCATTCATCGCATATATGTGCCACTAGAAATGGATGTTCAAACTCTAGCTTGCCAAGCGGATCCTAAGACGGACTTCTCCGTACACTCTTGCTGCTTCTCCTGTTGCAGTCTTCAGACAATAGCTGTTGGTGTTGTGTAGCCATGCCATCTTGACCAAGTCTCTTCGTACAATGGAAGCGGTGGCACCGGTGTCGATGGTAACCACGTATTGCTTGTTGCTAATAGCTGCTTTCACAGTTAAACTTGTTTCTGGGGCCATAGATACCAGAAACCAGCTTCTGCCATTCGAAGTTGGTTCTTACTCGTTTCCCAGCTGGGAAACTTGACAAGGTGGGGCGTTGGTCTTGTTTGTAATCTCATCTGATGTATTATTTCTGCTTCCGCAAAGTTGACATGCGCATATTCTTGGTGGCATTCGGCACTGGCGCTTGAAATGTCCAGTTTTGTTGCAATTCCAGCATCGGATTTGTCCATCTCGACGGTTGTTCTGAAATGTCATTCTTTGGCAAGAACATTCTTCTATAAGAGTACCCGATGTACTCCTAGTGAAGCCTCTTCAGCTGCTTCCATAGTCAAGGCGAAAGCTAATGCTTCTGGAAGTTTTCATTTTCCAGCTGTTCGTACTGCTCTCTAGAGATTAATGTTAGACAAGGCACGAACAAAGGCTTCCTCGGCGAATTGGTTTATGATTTCTTTGCCCGCAGTTGGATATGCCAAGTGAGCTAGTCGCTCGATGTCTGCTTGAAGCTGCTGAAGAGTTTCACCCCGTTTCTGAACTCTGGTGTTTAGTTGAACTCTAAAGACTTCTTGCATATGGCCATCTCCAAAGCGTTTTTCAATGGCTTGTGAAAGGGCACTAAAGTTGCCATGTATCTCTGCTGGTATTGTTTGCAGTAACTCAGCAGCAGGTCCTCTAAGAGCCAGTGTAAGTGCAACAAACTTGTCTTCATTGCCCCAGCCGTTTGTCATCGCTGCTGCTTCGAATTGTCTTTTATAGATTGACCAAGAAGTTTGTCCATCAAAAGTTGGCGGATGCATTTCTTTTCTCTTTAAATAGTCACTAGAAGTTTCACGTACCTTCAGTTTTCTTACCTTGTCCAATTCTTTGGCAATATTTTCAAATGTTTGCTCGAATTTTCCTTCTAAATTCTCGAACTTCCCGTCAATCTTAGTCTCAACTGTTATGAGCTGTTTTCGACGGCTTCAAATCTTTCGTCAGCAGCAACGAACTTGTTTTGCAACGCAGTGAGCTTATCTTCGAGACGGTTTTTTGTTCTTCAAGACTGCTGTTTCTAAGTTCTTCGAAAACATTCTTTTGCTCATTTCTTTGATCTTCGAAACGTTCGAAAAGTTTCGTTTGTTCATTCTTTTGTTCTTCTCTTTGATCTTCGAAACCTTCGAGAAGTTTTGTTTGTTCATTCTTTTGTTCTTCTCTTTGATCTTCGAAACGTTCGAGAAGTTTCGTTTGTTCATATTTTTGTTCTTCTCTTTGTTCTTCGAAACGTTCGAGAAGTTTTGTTTGTTCGTTTCTTTCATCCTCGAATGGATGTCGTCTCATGGCTTTTTGCAGACGAAAAATGAGGTAATTTTTCGTTCCAGCAGTAGGAAGACCCCGTTTGTTTAGTTCAGCGTTTAAATCCTTCAGAAGCTAACCCATATTTTTACTTTCAACACAATCATTTTTCAGTAAAGTTTTATTTTATGATCCCACTTTTGACACCAATGTTATGTTTTATCTAGGTTCGTTTTATTAAATAAAACTTATTTCCGTTTTAATATAACTCACTTTACGTCTTTTCACTTTGAATTCCACTTATTTCAAAACACTATTTATTTCCTTTTTAGTTTCTTTATTTTAAATTCAAACTTTATCACTTTGCAATTACCGACGCTCGTATTCATAGTGGCTGCACCATTCTGCACTCCGCTCTAATTCTTCTAGTACAGTGCCAGTCAGAGCCTTCTGGAGCTTTCTAGTCAGCTCTTTGGCAATACAATTATAATATTTAAAATTTTACTTTGTTGATAAATTAATTAATCATCATAGGTATTTTTATAATTAAATTTTACTATTCATATTCTGTTATTAATAACATTCTATATTTATAAGTACTCTTCAAAAAGAAACTAAGATTTTTCCAATTTGGTCTGTTTAGATAACTTACAACTTCCTGCATTGTTAACATTTTCTTGTTTAGATATTTTTTTCTTGACGCTGCATAAATTGGACAAACTTCAATTACGTGAAAACAGTCTTCTTTCGAGTTTACGTTGCACAGGGAACAGAATTGATCAAAACTTCCAGTGAAGGGTGCTCCGTTTAGACCAAGGACTTCACATCTAGTTGAAAATAAGTGAGATATCTTTGTAACTGTGAAGATCAGAGAAATAGTTTTCAGCCATTAAATTAAAGTTGAGTTGTGCATATATAATTCTGCTTTCTGATTGTTACGCTTTGGCTATCAGCAAAGCCCTTTGCGTGCCTTCAAACTTCTCAATTACACGATGCAACCGAACTTTCAATAAATACCGATTGCCAGAAGTTATGCTTAAATCTTCTCCGTAAATTTCTCCAGGACTTCGTCACTTCGCCATCCACCACCCTCATTTCTAATTTCATACAGTAGCATTTTTTTTGGTAAGGCGTGCTTCTGGAAAGTCGACTACTTTTAAAATGTAATCTGCTTGCGATTTAAGCGTACTAGTGTAAAGTTTAGGTAAACCTGTTTCAAAATAAATAGCATGATTTGGTGTTTTAAGTGGTAAGTTGAACAATTTCTTTATGAAATTTCTCTGAAACTTTTCTATTTCGTCATAATCCTTAAACACTCATACTTGTGCAGCGTAACACAAAGTCGATTTCACTACAGAATCGAAGATTTTATGCTTTGTAGAAAGGCATATATGCTCATTAAAAAAAATATTTGTCCATGTTGAATTGATGAGGTTCTGAGAAGAGTTAACTTATTCCACGATGTGGTTTTTAAAGTCCAGCGTTGAATTCAATTCAACTCCCAAATATTTATAATTTTCTACAACATCCACGCGATTTCTGTGCAGGAACCAATTATAGTTCAGTGTTGAGTAGCCACGATTACTATTTGCAAATATCATTATTTTCGACTTTTCTCTATTAATGACTAGTACCAATTTTTCGCAGAACAAAGCAAGACGATTTATCATTAATTGCAGGTTTTCAGGAGTTTCGGACAGAATCACCAAATCATCAGCATATAATAGTACATTAACAATCATGTTAGCGATTCTCAATCCACCAGGTAGTTCGGATACTATATCGTTGATAAATAAAGCAAATAGCAGTGCACTTAGTGGACATCCTTGTTTTACACCACTATCTGTTTTAAACCACTCTGAGAAATGTGTGCCATCCCAAACAGCAGCATCGGTTTCACAATACAATTCTTTAAGAACTTGAATGAATTTTGTAGAAAGTCCTAGTTTAGAGAGCTTGTAAAGTGCGTTTCTATTAACAATCTCAAAGGCCGCCTTAAAATCTACTAAAATAGCGTATAACTTCTTTTTTCTGGCTTGAAATTATTTAACTATTGATGTTAGATTAAAAATGTGATCAATCGTACATCCTGCCTAAAGATCCGTTATAATGTTCATTTCGTCAACCCATTTTTCGAGTCTAGTTCCAAGTACCGCACAAAAGAGTTTGACAATTGTATTGATAAAAGAAATCCCTCGATAGTTTTCGACTATATCTAATGCGCCTTTTTTTGTGGATTGGAAAGATTACAAATTTTTAAAAGAATTTGGCACAGTAGCATTTAAAAAGATGTTATTATAAAATAGTTTAAGATGTTGAAGAAAAGTGTGCGATGCATTTTTGAAAAACTCGTACGGAATGCCATCTTCTCCTGGTGCTTTTCCATTTTTCGATTTGCTTAGGCATTGTTCTATTTCGAGCAAAGATATTTCACTATCAAGGATTTCATCAGTGACAAAAGGTTCTACAGTGATAAAAATGGATTTTGTTTCATTGCAAAGTAATTTTTGAAAATGTAGAGCTAGATTTGCTGCAGAAACACCTGTGCTTATGGTAAATCCCGATCCATTTATTGCCTTCGCTACTTTCCAAAATTCCTTTGAGCTTTTAATGTTTGCAAGTTGCTTAGCTTGGTTGTTGTCGAATTCAACTTTCTTGATAATACAAATAGTTTTGAAAGACGCATTGCCTTCAATGTACCATTTTTTAAGACCGCTGAGTTAGTTCCCCTCCATGCATGTAACAGCGCAAAAGATTTTTTACGTACTCTCATACATTCTGTATCAAACCACTTCTGTTTGTACACTTGCATTCCAATAGTTTTTTTTAGTTGATGCAGAACTTCTAATACATGACGTAAGTAATGCTGAATGTTCCTCTATCGATTCTGTATTTAACGGCACATTTGAAAAGAAGTTATCTGTAGCTTGAGTATAGATAGTCGTGTTTTGGATGTTAATTTTGGTAGCAGATTTAAATTTGTTTCTGTATTTGGTGACCTGTTTTTCCATTCAACAACTATGGGTAGATGATCGGAATGAGTTTTAACTTGAACTTCAAACTTGGTAATGAGATCTACCCAGTCATTACTAACTTTACAGTAATCTATGACCGACTTTCCTTAACCTCCAATAAACGTATAATGTCCTTCACGATCTCCTTCAGCACATCCACTAAGAAAACATAAATCGTAAGTTTGGAGAACATCGAGAAGCTCAGTACCGTTTTGATTACACACGCAATCCTTTGATTTTCTGTTAGTATACATACATTGTGGAGCGGTTTCTCTCTTGTGTCGTAGTTGTTGTCTCTATTATTTCGACAAGTGAAATAATAGGTTATTTAATTGTTCAGCATCTTCGATCCAATGATTGCAGCTGATATAAAAATAAAACTATAAACATATTACTCTGCAGTAAATTTTTAACAATAGTATGTCCACACAGATCCATGAAATCGTAGTTTTCCAAAATAGAGTTTTTAATACCAAAGATTCTTCCTCCACTTGCGCGGCCTTTTGTTGCTGTACGTGTTGCTGGTATCCAGTGTATTTTAAATCCCTTAAAGTATTTACTAAACTTGTTAAAATGATCTTGGACTACATGCGTTTCGTATAAGAAAAAAAAACTTTTGTACTTCAAGAAATCTACATATAATAATTTATTTTTTAAACCTGATATGATATAAGATAAAATATTTTGAAAACTAATACTATCTTAGCTGACGGCATTTTAACATCAATTTTGTTTACTCGTGTAAGTTGATAATATTGTGCTTATTCTTCTTCGGCGTTTTTGGTCGCAATGTTTTTATAAATGAAACAAAGATTTCATTTCTTTCCCAACGTTTCGACGGTGGTTGCCAACTTCTTCAGGGGATCTTTTATCAACAAAATGGAATGAACAATTATAAACATTATACACTTATAGCGGAACATTAGAAACTTACTTGAATTTACAAAAAAGTTACATAAAACAAAGATACAAAATATGTATATTTAAATTTATTTTATTTGTTTACTTAAACACTTCAAAATGAAGATTTGTCATGGTTTCCTCCCAGTCACCAGTGAGCAGTAAACAGATGAAATATTTTGTGAGTCTTGTTTGCGGTTCATGTTGTTTTTGTTATTTTTGATATGGAGGGTTTCTAATGTGTACCGCTTTGAAATATGTCGCTCCGTTTCTAGTATTTCCGTCCTGTCAAAATCTGGTTTATGTCCGCGTTCTATGCTGTGGTAGGTCAGTGCTGTCTTCCCGTTGCTTTTAAGTTTAATGTCGGATTTGTGGTTTGAAATTCTTTGACGCAGAAATTGTTTTGTAGTTCCTACATAGCATACGTCACAATTTTCTTTTTCGTTGCCTAGACAATTTATTTTATATACCACATCGGTGCACTGATCTTTCTCTGTTTTTGGCTTTAAATTGCTAAAAAGCTGTGCTAGCGTCTTTGTGGATTTGTAGGCTAATTTGACATCTTCGGTATTCTTTTTAATTATTTCTTTGAAGTTTTCTGATAATTTAGGGACATACACTATGCTCTTGTAAGCCCCTATCTGTCTTTCCAAGCTCTGAACACCATCAGGAGCTTTATGTTTTTGTCATTCTAATAAGCTCCATATTATATTCATTAGGTAGCCATTGTCTACGAAAATCTGGGTGACTTTGTTCTCGTTAGCCGAGTGGAACTCCTAATCAATCAATGTGAAGACTTTTGTTATAAGGTTGGATGCTGTGTTCATAATAATGTGCTTAGCCTGGTTTGATCTAAAGTTGACAAGCCTTCCTGATGGTGTATCTTTTTGAAACCAGTCAAAAGAGAGTCGTCTATCAACCCGATCTATTTTAACATCTAAGAAGTTTATAGCACAATTTTATTCTCTTTCAACGGTAAACTGAATTTTATCGTGGTAGCTGTTAAGGCATCGTATCCTCCTTTACAGGCAGATTTATGAAATGCCGATGGGAAATCCATTATCTCCAACAATTGCAGACTTGATATTGGACAATCTTTTAGATTTCAAATTTCAACTGATTTCTTGCCGCATGGTGCGATCGTATTTATAGTGACTGCACCATTCGGCAATCCGCTTTAGAATCTTCTAGTACAGTGCCAGTCAGAGCCTTCAGGAGCTTTCTAGTCTATGGTTTTCGTTAAAAAAATGGGGGTTCGTTAACTTCGTTGTAAAACAAAAAAAAAATAGAAGGGGGAACATCTTATAGAGCCCTCCTACTAAGATTGTTCGCCCTGAACAATTTCTTCACCACCTGCTCCACTGTAGCGGTATAGCCGGTCAATGTGAACATCTTTTAGCTTGCCTCTTAGACCTCGCTGAATTCGATAAACCGAATCATTGATCCTAGTATAACACGGTAAGGTCCTTTCCAGTTTTGTTGAAGTTTTGGTGACAGTCAGTGACTTTTTGTCGATGAGCATTATACAGCCACACTAGATCTCCTTCATGGAAAGGTTTCGTTGTGGCGTTTGCATCATAGCGTGTTTTCATTTATTTTAGTCCTTGTCCTGTCATGGATGTCAGTGAGTTTTTCCTTTAGGCAACCCACGTATTCCTCTTCATTTCGTTTTTCGGCCGTTGGACATCCGAATTTAATTTCGATAGGCAATGGAGTGTGACCAGTTGTGCGCATTTCGATATGCCATTAAAAATAGAGGAATGTGTTGGCCCCAGTGTCGTTGGAAGTCACCTACTACTTTGGAAAAGTGTTCTTTGAGAGTCCTGTTTAAACGTTCAACCATTCCGTCAGACTGCGGATGAAGTGGTGTTGTTCCCGTCTTCTTGATGCGAAGGAGCGAACAGACCTCTTGAAACATTTTGGATTCGAAGTTCCTCCCTTGGTTCATAGGAACACTGAACCTGCTGACCCAATTGTACACAATCTGATCCACAACTGTCTTCGCTTCTTGGTTTGGAATGGCAAACGCCTCAGGCCACTTGCTGAAGTAATCCATGACAAAAAAAAATGAATCAGTTTATACTGTTAGACTCAGGAAATGGGCCTGCAATATCGATGGCAATTCTTTCAAAAGGTGCTCCAACGTTGTACTGTTGCATCTTACTCTGTAGTTTTCTGCCTGGTCCCTTGGTGGCTGCACAAGTGACGCATTTTCTGCACCATTTGTCCGTATCGTCTTTTGCAAGCAGCCAGTAGAAACGTTCTCGAATTTTCTCCAGAGTTTTGTTGATACCCAAATGGCCTCCAGAAGATCCATCATGCAATTTCTCCCCATTCCGGTTTCTCTTCATGTTCTTTCCATGCAAGAATGGGTTCGATGTCCAAATCTTCTTGCTGAGCATTCCTGCTTCCTCGTTACTCCAGCCGCCAATGGGTTCAACTTTTGTTCGCTGTATGGCAATAGATTCCTTTTCTTCCTGGCGAGTGCAATGCTTGCAGTCTTGGTTACATGGCCGACGAGATAGGGCATCTGCATTCGAGTGTAGTTTTCCTTTTCGATGTTGGATTTCATAGTTATATGCCTGAAGTCTCTCGATCCACCTGGCTACTTGACCTTCTGGGTTTTTAAAATTCAAAAGCCATTTTAGCGCTCCATGATCCGTCCGTAAAAGGAACCTCTTTCCATAGATGTATTTATGAAAGTGCTTTGTGGCCAAAACCAAAGCAAGAAGTTTTTTTTGGTTACGCAGTTATTTCTCTCTGTCTTTGAGAGCACCTTGCTGAAGTATGCTTCAACTTTTTCTTGACCGTCATGAACTTGGGAGAGAACGGCTCCTATTCCGACATTGTTTGCATCTGCTTTGATTATAAACTTTTTTCCAGGAGTTGGGTAGGTTAACACTGGAGCATCACAAAAGCGTCTTTTAAGTTCCTTAAAGCTTTTCTCGCACTCATTTGACCACTTGAATTGTTTTGCTTTTTCTGTGAGTTGGTGCAAGCTTTTGGCGATTCCGGCAAAATCCTTCACAATGACATCATCCAAATGGACTAGACAGGCTTTCCAAGTAAGGCTTGTAGTACGCATTCCAATAAACGCTCAAATGTTGCAGGAGCGTTACACAGGCCAATATGCATTACTTTGAACTGCCATTTCTCCCGATCTTCTGGGTGAATTTCCCGATCTTCTGGGTGAATTTCAACCTGCCAGTAACCACTCTTCAGGTCCAATGTTGAAAACCATTGAGCTCTAGCCATCGCATCCAGAGTATCGCTTATCCTAGGCAGAGGATAACTGTCCTTCTTGGTGACATCGTTCAGCCTTCGGTAGTCCACACAAAATCGCGTACTTCCGTCCTTCTTTTTGTGTAGTACGACCGGTGATGCCCAAGGATTAATTCTCGATTAAACCATCTTTCTGCATTATCGATATCATTTAAGTAATAATAATAATCTTCTTTGGCTTAAGACAGAGGCGCCTTGCTGGTTGACGGATCGTTGTTGACAAGTTGTTTTCGTCCAAATTGCCCGTCCTGTGTAGCGAAAACATCAGCAAACTCTTGTAAAAGATTTCCAGCAACTCTTAGCTGTTGTTGATTGAGGTAACAGCAGTTAAACATTTTTCTCTTCAAAGCAATGATTTTATCTGGATTCACAGGTTTTTCGGGATTTGTTATTGCCGCTACAGGGTCACATTAACCAACAACTTCTCCTTTTCTGAGCTTGATCTCGTATGGTATGGGCAATATGTTTATATTTTGAGGTGCCACCAGCGTCTTTCCCACGATGTAATTTTGGGAGCAATGCTCAGAGTCTGGTTCCACCATGAGGTGTCGACAGCTCCCAGAATCATCTTTGATGTTTGTCCAAATAAAGACTTCTGACGAAGGAGGTAGGCAGGTATCTTCTTTGATGATTGCTCTTATAGATGATAAGTTTTGATTGCCATAAACCATTGGAATCTCTATATTTCGGTATTTAAGAACTTGGTTACCAATGTCGAGAGTTATTTCATGCTTTTTCATAAAGTCGATTCCAATAATGCACTCATCGCATATATCTGCCACTAGAAATGGATGTTCAAACTCTAGTTCTGCCAAGCGGATCCGAAGCTGGACTTCTCCGTACACCCTTGCTGCTTCTCCTGTTGCAGTCTTCAGACAATAGCTGTTGGTGTTGTGTAGCCATGCCATCTTGACCAAGTCTCTGGAAATGTCCGGTCTTGTTGCAATTCCAGCATCGGATTTGTCCATCTCGACGGTTGTTCTGAAATGCCATTCTTTGGCAAGAACATTCTTCTATAAGAGTACCCGATGTACTCCTAGTGAAGCCTCTTCAGCTGCTTCCATAGTCAAGGCGAAAGCTAATGCTTCTGGAAGTGTTCGTTTTCCAGCTGTTCTGCCTGCTCTCTGGAGATTAATGTCAGACAAGGCGCGAACAAAGTCTTCCGCGGCGAATTGGTTTATGATTTCTTCGCCCACAGCTGGATATGCCAAGTGAGCTAGTCGTTCGATGTCTGCTTGAAGCTGCTGAAGAGTTTCACCCCGTTTCTGAACTCTGGTGTTTAGTTGAACTCTAAAGACTTCTTGCACATGGCCATCTCCAAAGCGTTTTTCAATGGCTTGTGAAAGTGCACTTAAGTTGCCATGCATCTCTGCTGGTATTGTTTGCAGTAACTCAGCAGCAGGTCCTCTAGTCAGTGTAAGTGCAACAAACTTGTCTTCATCGTCCCAGTCGTTTGTCATTGCTGCTGCTTCGAATTGTCTCTTATAGATTGACCAAGAAGTTTGTCCTTCAAAAGTTGGCGCATGCATCTCTTTTCTCTTCAAAGAGTCGCCAGAACTTTCTGGTACTTTTAGTTTTCTTATTTTGTCAAATTCCATTGACAAATTCTTGAATTTATTTTCAACTTTGTCAATTTTCTCTTTGACCTTTTAAAATGTTCCTTAAAATTTTTCGAATTTTCCTTAAAATTCTCGAATTTCCCGTCAATCTTAGTCTCAACTGTTGTTTTTCGACGGCTTCAAATCTTTCGTCAGCAGCAACGAACTTGTTATGCAACGCAGTGAGCTTATCTTCAACGGTTCTAAGTTCTTCGAAAACATTCTTTTGCTCGTTTCTTTGATCATCGAAACGTTCGAGAAGTTTCGTTTGTTCATTCTTTTGTTCTTCTCTTTGATCTTCGAATAGCTCTGGTAAGAGAAGTTGCTATAGAAGAACGCTCTTGCAAAAGAATGGTATTCCAGAACAACCGTCGAGATGGACAAATCCGATGCTGGAATTGCAACAAGACCGGACATTTAGTAGCAGATATATGCGATGAGTGCATTATTGGAATCGACTTTGTAAAAAAGCATGAAATAACTCTCGACATTGGTAACCAAGTTCTTAAATACCGTAACATTGAAATTTTAATGGTTTATGGCAATCAAAACTCATCATCGATAAGAGCAATCATCAAAGAAGATATGTGCCTACCTCCTTCGTCAGGAGTCTTTGTTTGGACAAACATCAAAGATGATTCTGGGAGCTATCGATACCTCATGGTGGAACCAGATTCTGAGCATTGCTCAGAAGTCTTTGTTTGGACAAACATCAAAGATGATTCTGGGAGCTATCGATACCTCATGGTGGAACCAGACTCTGAGCATTGCTCCCAAAATTACATCGAGGGAAAGACGCTGGTGGCACCTCAAAATAACATGGTGCCCATACGAATACTAAACATCAAACCATATGAGATCAAGCTCAGAAAGGGAGAAGTTGTAGGTTAATGTGACTCTTTAGCGACAATAACAAAAATAACCGAACATCCCGAAAAACCTGTGAATCCAGATAAAGTCATTGCGTTGAAGAGAAAAATGATTAACTGCTGTTATCCTTCTACAAGAGTTCGCTGATCTTTTCGCTTCACAGAACGGGCAATATGGACGAACACAACTTGTACAACATCGAATCGATACTGGTGATGAAAGGCCGATCCGTCAACCAGCAAGGCGCCTGCCTTAAGCCAAACAAGACGAAGTTAGTTAAATGATATCGACAATGCAGAAAGATGGTTTAATCGAGAATTCAAAAAGTCCTTGGGCATCACCAGTCGTACTAGTCAAAAAGAAGGACGGAAGTACTCGATTCTGTGTGGACTACCGAAGGCTGAACGCTGTTCAAGACTGAAGTAAAGTATTTGGGGCATATAATCTCGTCTCCAGGGGTAAGAACTGATCTCGAGAAAGTGGAAGCTGTGAAGAACTGGCCAAATTCACAAGACAAACATCAACTTAGAAGTTTTCTTGGGCTAGCTACATATTTATTACGATTTGTGAAGGATTTTGCCGGAATCGCCAAAAGCTTGCACCAACTCACAGAAGAAGGGAAACAATTAAAGTGGTCAAATGAGTGCGAGAAAAGCTTTAAGGAACTTAAAAGACGCTTTTGTGATGCTCCAGTGTTAAACTATCCATCTTCTTAAAAACAGTTTATAATCGATGTAGATGCAAGCAAAGTTGGAATAGGAGCCGTTCTCTCCCAGGTTCATGACGGTCAAGAAAAGGTTGTAGCATACTTCAGCAAGGTGCTCTCAAAGACAGAGAGAAATAACTGCGTAACCAAAAAAGAACTTCTTTCTTTGGTTTTGGCCACAAAACACTTTCATAAATACATCTATGTAGAGATTCTTGTCCCAATCATCGCCATTGTCCGGTTCACATGTCATCATCGATAAAGAAGGTGTTAGCATCCTATTGACACGTTCTACCTGACCGTTGGCTCTAGGGGTCGCAGTAGCATTTTTGACGTGAAGAATATTATTTGACTGACAAAAATTTTCGAAGAGATTTGGAGTACAGCTTTCAGTAAAAGAAGTTTTGTGAATCCGTCCACCATCACGATTACATGCGTGTTGCCTCTTTTGGATTTCACAAACGGTCTTAAATGATCCATATGTATCGTATGCATCGGTATTCCAATTTTATCGATGGAATGTAGCATACCCGTTTTTTTACCAGCTGGACTTATATGATATTGACACTGTGGACATAAGCTCATATATCCTTTTACAAATCGTCATGATTAGGTTTCCAAATTCGATTACGAATTTTATCTGGATCATATATTTGAAGTTTATCTACCAGCAACACTTTGAGTAATTTAAAAGCCTCAATTTTTTTTGTGCCATCTCAAATTTTGCGTCTCCTTTCAAGAGATCAATAAGTGGTGCAGCTCTCAATGCTAAACTTGGAATAAACCTGCGGAAGTAACTGGTAAGTCCAATGAAAATTGTAACTGGTTTTTTGTTGTGAGGTGCCCTCGTTTTCTCGTCACTTATTCGAATGGTGCCGTTACAAATAATATAACCCAATTAATCGATCGTCTGTTCTAAAAAAAACTCACTTATCCAAACGCAGCTTTGTTGTATGTTCTCATTCTGGCAAATACAACCTATAAAATGTCTATGTTCTCTTAAGCTGTCACCGTCACAATAAGTAGGACATCAACAAATATTCGTATCTTGTTACTTCGCTTTAAGTCACCAAAAATGTGGTCTATATTTCCTTGGAAGACGGCAAGGCTATTCATCAGACCAAAAGGCATAACCAAATATTCAAGTTGTAAGCGCTGGACGGACCTCTGCAGTGTAGAGCTTTCGATCGAAAGCCTTTTCAAAATCAACGAACACAGCATGCAAACCGTTCGAGGAATCGCGATGTTTTTCCATTCTGATTCTTACACTCTGGATTGCATTTGTGGTTGATTTGCCCGAGACAGACCCGCACTGGTCATCAGATAGCCGTATTATTTTTCGCAGGCGGCCATCCAACATCCGCGTTTCGCCCGGTGCTAGCTTTGTGGGCTCGTCAGATGTCGTCCAGCAAAAAGCACCTTGCCATTACGCAATTTAAAGATTTTTCTAGCTCAGCTTACATAACTTTTTTGACAAAAAGCTAATGTGAACTATACCAGCAAGATCACGGTTGCAATCATTTTCAACTGGGGGTGGTGTTTTTGTTTTGCCTCGTGGCCAAGGCTAAGATTTACAAAGAAATAAAATAAATAATGATACAAATTCGATATACTTATATGAAAATTAATTTAAAAAGTTTATTTTTTATATTAAGAATATTCAACCAAGTAGAAGACTTAGCATCAGTTTATTTCAAGTGGACTTTTCTGAATTATTATTCAAAATTAATGCTGGACATCATCTGACGAGCCCACAAAGGGCGAAACGCAATGTTTTCTTGGACTATAGGCCGCTAAAGGCATTAATTTTGATTAATTATTCAGAAAAGTCCACTTGAAATAAACTGATGCTAAGTCTTCTACTTGATATAAAAAATTCTTAATATAAAAAATAAACTTTTTAAATTAATTTTCATATAAGTATATAGAATTTGTATCATTATTTATTTTATTTCTTTGTTATATCTTCATGGTAGCAGTTCCTCGTATCACCCTTTCCCTTGTAAATTGGGAGAAGATAACTTTCCCTTCATTGATATGGCATTTGGTCACCTCTGATAAATTTGGAGATGAGAGCCGTGAGCCATCTGAGCCCGATGTCTCCCATCTTTTTTCAGAACTCCCGTCTGGCCCAATCGCTTTTCCCTATTTGGAGCTTTTCACCGCCGCATTAACTTCTTCGACTGTAATGTCGGGCACTTCTTCATAGTTTGGTGCGGCTGTTGGAAAGTATATTCTGGAGAACTGTTCATTTAAAAGTCCTTCGCAATACTGTCGCCATCTGTGAAGAATTATTTCGTCATCCACAAGAAGTTGGCCTTGAGCATCGATTATGAATGTCGGTGATCTCCAGCGCATTTCTCCTTCTTAGAGCTGCAATTTTAAAGATAGTTGCGCCCTTGTTAATGTTGACATGTCGCAGTTCCTGAAGCGCCTGGTTTGCATCAGCAGCCGGTGGAGATATTTCTTCCAACTCCTGATACATGCTCTCCGTGTTCTCTGCCTTAAGTTGGGAACACTTCTTTTTTGCTTCTTTCTTCGAGCATCTGTAGGCTACTTCAAGGCGTGCTTTTTCCTCTTTGTTATGAGAGGGGCACATTGACCAAGCTTTGAAAGCCAATTTTTTCCTAGACATCACTGCTTTGGCTTCATCGCTCCACCACCATGTTTCCTTGTTCCGTTGATGGTAGTGTCCTTTTGCGGTGCCTAGCAGTGATTTGACTTTCAGAAGGCAGGTTCGTTACAGAGAATTCCGCATATTTTGTGCATCACATTCTTCATAACCAGCTTTGTTGATGGTGTGGAACAG
The DNA here is from genome assembly GCA_951217065.1 of Baccha elongata. NCBI lineage: Eukaryota > Metazoa > Arthropoda > Insecta > Diptera > Syrphidae > Baccha > Baccha elongata. Next base: position 207,725,944 of record OX578272.1, read on the forward strand.
AACATTTTTCATCTTAGAGATAAAAGCTTCTCCCTTTTCTTTGTCCAGATTGTACCACTTGATTCTTCCTGGAGTCTCTGCTTGTTTGTTTTTCCTCTTCGTCTCCATGAGAAATTCTGTCACCAGGAGACGATGTTGCTGGGTAATCGCTTCTCCTAGTATCACCTTGCAATCCTTGACATGTGGCTTCATGAAACTGTTTACCAAATGGTAGTCAATCTGAGTTTCATTCCCTCCACTGCTAAATGTGATCAGGTGTCGGCTGTGTTTGATGAACATAGTGTTTAAAACGATGAGACCATATGACCTGCACATGCTAAGGATGTCTTCACCAGGAGAATCCCTGATGCCGTATCCCATGCCACCATGGCAGTCCTCATAGTCCTCGTTGGCCTTCCCGACATGTCCATTCAAATCTCATCCCACAAACAATAGTTCTTCTCTCGAGACTTTCTTAAGGAGGTTGTGAAAATCTAACCAGAACTTATCTTTTTCCGCTTGCTCACACCCAGGTTGGGGAGCATAAGTACTGACAATATTCCACACCCTTCCTTGCATTACCAGCTTCATAGAAATCAAACGGTCACTAGATTGTGAAATAGCCAAGACGCTTCCAAGTAACTCTTCCGCAAGGATGATACCGACACCGTTCCGACGTTGTTCCAACCCGTATTAGAACATCTTGCATGATTTCGTCTTCACATCCATTAAATTGGCCCTGTTTCCAGTGTTTCGCCATTTTGTTTCTTGGACGCACAAGATATCCAATCGGCTTCTTTTCATCATTTCTTCCAACTCGTAGCTTCGTCCGTTCATACTTCCAACATTCCTACTCGCCACTCTCAGATTTCGACTAATCTGTTGCATCATGTTGCTAGCCCCCGGAATCCGTCTAGCTCTGACCCGGCCATTTCTGCTCGGCCCAGGATCAGTATCTTGCATTGCAGGGGTATTGCCTGGCGGGGTAGTGCCTGTTGTATCAGCAAGTCTATCCATAATGCTCGAAATTTTTCGAAAATTTCGCGTAACGTTTTCGCATGTTTTTGACACTGGCATGCGCTAGTTTTTTGTGGTCGCCTTTTACCACGCCGGTGATCTCCAGTCGCGCAACCCTAGGACTCACGCATGCACGCTGTTGGGAAAGCTTTAGGGTGTTATTGTGTCGTTAGGCTTTCTTTGGTGTTATTTGCCTATAGATGTTTAAACGAATTTGATACCAGTAACCCACTACGGGGATACCATGTAAAATTATATGGTTCATATAATTTTGCATGGTAAAATCGATTTTTAAAGTCGGGACTCGAGACAAGTAAAATATTTATATCCATAAAGCCCTGCTATATGTCATCAATAAGCGCTATTGGAAATGGATCTCTAATCAGCTTTGCATTCAGTCTCCTATAGTCAACGCATATCCTGATCTCACAAATTTTCTTTCTTACCACTACAACTGGGCTGGTATACTCAGGCTGACTCGGACGTATTATTTTCTTTTGGAGTTAATCTTCGATTATTTTGGCTACTTTATCACGCTCATAAAAAGATATTCGTCTAGGTGCTGCAGTAATGGGGAGGTCATCTATCAATCTGTTGAAAATGAAAAACTATTACTGAATACGTTCATCAAACTATGTAAACATTGTAACATGACAACTTATGAATTCTGTCAAATAAACTTATTCTAATTTATAACCTACTCCGTGTTGCACTTTTCTTAACAGGTTATGGGCCTTTAAAGTCACGATTTAAATTAGATTCAATTAATATTTTAAATAAATAGATGTACATTTAGAAAATTTAAAATTTGTTTTTTAAAAACAAAGTTATTTTTTGCAAATAATTGTACACGATTCCATAGTTTTTTGTCGATTTATAACCTGATAGGTAAGAAATGGCTTCATCATCGATCACATTTCCATTCGAGAAGCTGCGTGGTCGTGAGAACTTCGACATATGGAAGCGACATGCGAAATCATACCTGGTTATAAGGCATTGCTGGAAGATAATAGAAACAGGATTATCTGCAGAGCCGAGCGAAAAAGAGTTGGAGTTGAATGAGCGTGCATTAGCTGAAATAACATTAATGGTTGAGCCAAGTAACTTTGCACATATCGCAACATCTACTGTGGCAAAAGACGCATGGGAGGCTCTGGTTTCAGCGTATGATGACAGTGGGTTAACGAGAAAAGTTGAATTGCTAAAGCAATTGGTACAACTCAAGTTAACCGACTGCGAATCAATGCAGGAGTATATCAATACGATGGTTCTGACGTCACTGAAAGTCCAAAACGCCGGCTTAAATATTGACGACGAATTAACAGCATCTCTGATGCTTGCCGGGCTGCCTGATGACTTTCGGGCACTGGTTTTGGCAGTAGAAAATTCTAAAAAGCAGCTTACTGTGGACGTCGTGAAAAATTTGCTCCTCCAAGACGTTAAGTTTGATAATAAAAGTGCTGATAGTGCACTTTACACAAAAAAGAAATCAAGTACAGCCAGATATCGTTGCCATACGTGTAAGCAGGTTGGCCACTTTACAAAAACCTGCCCAAATAGAAACAAGAAATCAAACACAAACAACGACAAGAATAGGAGAGATAAAGTATTATTTGCTTCTCTCTTCGTCAACAACAAAAGTTCTTCCGACTGGTTTGTCGATTCGGGAGCTACGACTCATATGACGTATGAAGAAAATTTGTTGTTCAATAAAAAACAGATGGTCACAAACAAAGAAGTCATCGTTGCGAATAATCAAAAAATGTCTGTGAAGTGTTCTGGTGATGTAAAATTATCTCTGAAAGATAGAAAATTCAATGCTGTGTTAAAGAATGTCGAATACTTACCTGAACTATGTGCTAACCTCCTTTCAGTTCGTCAAATGACAAAAAACGGCAAAAAAGTGGTGTTTGAGAATGACATTTGCAAAATATATGATGATGAAAGCAATTTAATTGCCACAGCAAGTGCTATAAACGATTTGTATCGTCTTAATTGTGAACCCATGAAAGTGCCGGCACATAACGAACAAGCATTGTCAGTGGCGAGTACATATGATTTGTGGCATCGTAGATTAGGTCATATTTGTGATCAGAACCTAACCAAAGTTATGAATTCTTCATCTGGTGTCAAATTCTCTGCGGGGAATGTTAAAAAATGCATTGTTTGCATTAAAGGCAAACAAACACGTGCACCTTTTAAAGACACTGGAACTCGTGCAAAAAGTCTTCTTGATCTAGTGCATTCTGATGTCATGGGCCCGCTGAAGTCAAGATCATTTTCTGGAGCAAGATTTTTGGTCACATTCGTCGACGACTTTAGTCGCAAAGTGTTTGTGGTGCCCATTAAGCACAAATCTGACGTCTTTGACGAGTTTGTGAGGTTCAAGAGCCTTGTTGAAAATCAGTGCTCAAAGAAAATCAAAGTGCTACGTACCGACAATGGCACTGAGTACACTGGAAATGTGTTTAAAAGTTTTTTGGAAAAGAACGGTATCATACACCAAAAAACTGCTGTCTACACGCCCGAACAGAATGGCGTTGCGGAACGTATCAACCGCACTATAATTGAAAGAGTGCGTTGTATGCTGTTGGATTCCGGTTTGGACAACAAGTTCTGGGCAGAAGCGGCCACAACTGCAGCCTTCTTAGTGAATCGAGTACCTTGTAGGAGCAACGACTGTTCACCAGAAGAAATTTGGTCAGGGCGAAAGCCAGATTTGGGACACCTTCGTATCTTTGGCTGCAAAGCCATGGCGCATATTCCAAAAGAAAAGCGGACCAAATTAGAGGCAAAATCAATGGAATGTATCCTACTTGGGTACAGTACAGAGTCGAAAGCCTATCGATTGTTCAATCCTTTGACGAAGAAAATAGTAACGAGTCGTGATGTCATATTCATGGAGTCTGACAGCAAGGTAAATTCCAATGACAACAATAATATTAATACTCTTGTTTCACCCTTAGTTGACCACTCGGACGATGATGGGAACACCGTTGTCAATTCAGGGGAAGAAGTTGTAATAGAGTTGCCAACGTCGAGCTTGAAAGCTGAACCCCATGAAGGTCCACAAGATAATGAAACTACTGCGAGTGAACTTTCAGACTATGATGATGCTGATGACCAAACATTTGTTCCAGATGAGGATGTAACTATCTTAGAAGATGCAGACATGATGCGGCGTTCTGAACGGATTATGGCCCTGCCAAGGCCAAACTACAATCTTGTAGCAACAGATCAAACCCTCAGTGATCCTGCAAGTCCCAATGAAGCTTTTTCGAGTTGTGATGCTGAACTTTGGAGAAATGCGATGCAAGAAGAGTTTGACTCATTGATTTCAAATGAAACCTGGACGTTAACTGATTTGCCGCCTGGTAAGAAGGCGATTTGCTCCAAATGGGTGTTCAAAACAAAATTTGATACTGAAGGTAAACCCATTAGACGGAAGGCAAGGTTGGTCGTGAAAGGTTTTTGTCAGCAGAAAGGGATCGACTATACGGAGACCTTTGCACCTGTGGTGAGATACACATCAATCCGTTATTTGTTGGCACTAGCGGCTAGACATGATCTTCTTGTACATCAAATGGATGCTGTAACGGCGTTTTTGAACGGTGAGTTAAAAGAAAATATTTATATGACACAGCCAAGCTGTTTCGAAGATGGTTCCGATCGAGTATGTAAGCTGCGTAAATCTCTTTATGGACTCAAGCAATCCAGTAGAGTTTGGAATGAAAAGCTCAATCATGTTCTGATAAAAATGGGCTTAAAGCGCAGCGATGTCGATCAGTGCATTTATTATCAATATTCTGGAGAGCAGATGTTATTCGTTGCCATTTATGTCGATGACGTGCTGATTTTTTCGAACTCACTTGATCTGGTGAATAATTTGAAGGATAAGCTGTCCAAAAACTTTAAAATGAAGGATATGGGTGAAGCCTCGTCAGTTTTAGGCATAAGGATCAAGCGATGTAAGTCGTCCTTAAAAATTGATCAATCTCAGTATATTTCAGATATTTTGAGACGCTTTAACATGGATGACTGCAATCCTATCTCCACACCTGTAGACCTTAATCAAAAGCTGTCTTCAGATATGTGTCCCAAAGATGATAATGAAAAACAACGAATGAAGGATGTGCCTTATATGCAGGCAATAGGCTGTTTGCTTTTTGCTGCTGAAATCACACGCCCCGACATCTGCTTTGCCGTGAATCTACTGAGCAGATTTAGTACAAATCCAGGGAAGGCGCACTGGTCAGCTGTAAAACGCGTGATGAGGTACCTGAAGGGTACGATTGACAAAGGCATTGTCTATCAGAAGGAAGCATGTGATATGGCTGGATTCTGTGACGCAGACTGGGCTGGCGATATGGATGCCAGGCGATCCACAACTGGCTATGTGTTTACATTCCAATCAGGTGCTTTATCATGGGCTACAAAACGTCAGCGAACCGTCGCGCTCTCTTCAACCGAAGCTGAGGTTATGTCAGTTGTTGCTGCTATCCAAGAGTCTGTCTGGCTTAAACGCCTGGAAAGTGAGCTATCTCCAGATGTACCAAAAACTATGTTACTTCACTGCGATAATAAGAGTGCTATCCACATTGCTTCAAACAACTCTTATTCGTCGAGAACGAAACATGTTGATATCAAGGCAAAATTTATTCGCGAAAAGTTAGAGAGTTCAGAAGTCAAGCTGCAATACCTTCCAACAGACCAGATGTTGGCAGATATTCTCACTAAAGGCGTACCTGCTGCAAAACAAATTTCTTTTGTAAATGGTTTTGGTCTAAAATAATATGTAAAGTATTTTGTATTCCTTTAATGAATTTTATATAATTAAATACTTAGTACATACCTACCACTATACCATATATATATTTTTTCAATACTTGAAATATTTTCTTTATAAATGAATTATACCTAGTTAAATAAGTTTCAAACAATATTTACATTGTTCAATTTAGATTTTATTATTAACTTTTTTTTACAAATAAAAAATTAATTTCTTAAAATAATGAATACCTAGTTTTTCAGGGAAGGTGTTGAAAATGAAAAACTATTACTGAATACGTTCATCAAACTATGTAAACATTGTAACATGACAACTTATGAATTCTGTCAAATAAACTTATTCTAATTTATAACCTACTCCGTGTTGCACTTTTCTTAACACAATCTAATTTTCATCTTATGTGGCAACTCAAGGAAGTCTGTTGGTTCATCAAAATCGCATGGCATGTTTTGAACTATTGTAGCTAATGCCGGTTTTATGTTCGAATTTATTTTTATCTCCGATTCGTTTTGCTGAATCTCGATTCTCATAAACGGATTATCTGTATGGACTTCCTGGCAGTTTTAGAGCGACTACAAGATTCAATGAATATTCTGCTCCGTCGATGGTTGCATAGGTGTTGATTCCGGATTCACAAACTATTTTCGATTGATGATTCGTGCTAATTGGTATTACTAAACCAATAAGCACAAAATTTTCTTGAACTTTGAACTGTCGGCAATGTCTTCACGAATAATATTCTTGCTACTCCCAGTATTCACCAGTGCCGTAATAGACTTGCCATCGATGTAAATTATCCTTTTGTAACTGCAAGAATTGTCTGTTGCCTGAGAAGTGCTTAATTGCAAAGGGAAATTATTTTTGCAATATTTTGCAACATGTCAATATTATCGGCATTTAAAACATAATGGCTGGTTGTCTCTATTGCGATCAAAACAGGGGTGTAACTCTTGGTGGTGCATTTTTCGGTGGTAAAAGGCTATTCCATGATGTTTCTTTTTGTTGGCAAACATTTAAGTTTGCAGAAAAAGTAAGTCGCATTACGGAAGAACTCATGGATTTAATTTATTCCGTAAAATGGTGAAAGCTAGGTTCAATGATTTCGTTGGTCATCATATAATTGCCCCATTGCAGAGAAATAAATGGTCGGAGTTTATTTTACAACTAGGCAACAAACCATTACAACTGTTGACATCTACTTTAGCGCTCACAGCGCTTGAATAAAGATCACGCCCCGTATTCGAATATATTATAAAATCTGATTAACCTTCTACAATCGATATTCTGTTCACTTCGTCTTTGAAAGCACTTATAAGCATTTCTGATCTACCGAAATTCTCTTCCAGGACGCAAAGAATTTCTTCAGGATCTTCGCTTGTCATTATCATCATACGCACAGATTCGAGGGCTGGCCGTAAAAGAGCTCTCCGAATACGTGCAACGTTCTCTTGAGGAGAGAATCCACAAATAATTGATGAATGTCTTACATCACGTATAAACGTCAACCATTCCAAGGTGTTGCCGCCGAATAGGAGCAACTCTGTGCTAACAGACTGTCTGGCCAGCAGCTGTGGCATTGTTTTTGACAAATCTGTTTCTTGTAGTGGATTGGGGCTAGTCGCAACCCAATCGGAAACCGTTTCCTGTTGGCAATTTTGTTCCTCAATTTGCTCGTCATCTATTTCATTGTCGCTGAGCTCTAACTCGAGCAGTTTCTTTCGAAGTTCTAACTTTAAAATTTCTTTTCTAATAGATTTTTTTGAACTTACTGAGTTACTCCTTTTGGCGATTGCTGACTTGAATACTTCTCCATGGAGATTTTTAATGATTTCGATTATATTCTCTTTCATTTCTTTTAGGTCGGTGCTCAGCAGATGAAACAATTCCGTCATCTTTAGCAAGTCGTCATTCGATAATGTTTCCATATATTTTTCTTGCGAGCGATCATTCGTTATGTTCCAGCCATTAAATTTTAAGTATTGCCTCACGAGTGGCGCTTAAAAAATAACATTTCACTTAATTTGAAAAATAACTCATCATTTTTCTTTATCGCCATTGTTCTTTTGTTTTCTTTTTTTTACGGCATGTACGCACACGACTTTCAGAATAGTTTTTGATTAGTGTGGTTTTTAATACCACTTCTGAGTTTTTGTTAGCAATTTATTAATTAATAGGTTTTATTTTATTTATAAAATTTATTTTATTTATAAAATAAAGAGAAAAAGTATAAAAGTTTGATTGAAATTATAAAAAGTTAATATTTTGGAACTCATATTTAAAAGGCAGCGTCTCGTCTCACGTCTCAAAACTGAATGGCCCCTTCTACGCTTCTCTATCTTCTTTCTTCCCGCAGTGTTTTCGTGTGTGTGGTATGTGTGTTATGTGTGAATTATAGTTATGTTCCGGGTTGTCAGGTTTTAAAATGCGGAATCGCCAACTTTAAAATAAAAATCGCCAATAAATCGTCAAATTAAATTTTTTTTTATCTAAATTCGATAAAAATCGAAATCACAAAATACAAAAAAAAATAACAATTTACATAATGAACTTTAGCTGATACTGTTTTCAAAGTTAAACCTTATCCTTGGTTATTAGCTCGGGAGGCGATATAAAAGTTAAAAATGGTTTCCATTTCCAAAATTTAGACAGTCTTTAACCAATAACTTTTTATGAGAAAGACTGTCAAAAATAATTTTGAGACAAAGTTGTAGAAAATATTTTTCCTCATAAAACTAAAAAAGTAAATTATAATACTACCAACAGAAGTCGAGAAAATTGCATTAACGCCTTTTTTTAAAATGGTGGACAAAGTAGTAATTTTAATGTTCACTTGAATTTAGTCTTAACCGCTTAAATTCGGCAAACAAGGCACGTAAAGGTGTTCGTGAGGACAGCTTTCTTCATGAGGCTGTCTTGCCAAACATTATTAATATTGAAGAAAAAAATTATTGTTTGTTTAGTCTTCCATTGTCATTTAGGTTAATTGGTATGAATTAAGTTAAAATTAGAAAAAAGAAAAAAAAACTATAATTTCATTTAAAAAAATCAATATCGCCAAAAACTTAAAAATATCGCCGTTTTCGGGTAACGGTGCAAGATCAAATTTCCAATCGCCAGTTTGGCGATAATTCGCCACATCTGACAACACTGGTTATGTTGTGTTTTAAGTGTGCTAGTATGGTTAGTGGTCCTAGGTACTGAAGTGCGTCGCAAAGTTTGTCGCTATCTCTTTTCCAGTGATTATAGCTTAGGTAAATCGGAATGATGAAAAGCGCACAATCGTTGATCTTTTGTTCTTTGACGTTAATTTCTTCTGCCTGAAATTCATAACAACTCCTTCGATAGCCATAAAGCTCTCCTCCACTTCCTCTTCCAAAAGTATTTGTTTTCACTGCTGGGATCCATTTTAATTCATAATTTTTAAACATTCCATCAAATATCTCCTTTTTACATTCTAATTCATGAGTTTCATTAAGTATAAATATATCGAAACTTTTAACATAATTGAAGAAATTCATAATAATAAATTTAATTTTAAGACCTGATACGTTATACCCTAATAATTCTTTTTATGTATTGTTGTAATTGGTTTCTGGTAGACAAATTCCCATCATTCAGATGGAAGCGTACGAGCTACTACATCTTCTCTTCGACGCGGAATTGTGTGCACACCCAAAGTGCTTACAGCGGCTCGCTGTGACATTTGCTCCAACAAACCACTGCCAACTTCGGTTCCAGTTGACGTTTTACTTTTGACATTGTTTACGTCTGCTTTGATAACGAAATTTCGGATCCAATCCCAATTTCAGCTGGGGTGCCCCAGGGATCTATTTTGGGCCAATTTTTATTCAACCTGTATCTTTCCGATTTCCCAATCCAACACAACAATTCCAAAGCAATCTTATATGCTGAGCATCATTTTTAATGGGCATCATTTTTAGTGGACATGATAGACCCCATGAAGCTCTTAACGAAGTCAAACATCACCTGAACTTAATATCCATTTATTACATAAATGGGCGATAGATATTAATGATAACAAATGTGAACTAATTAGCTTTTGAAATGAGTCCAGCCACGGGCATCATCTAGCGGTACGTGAGAGCAAACAACTTAAGTTAGTAATTGAAGGTAACATAATTCCACTCAAGCAATCCATTAAATATTTAGGTACCAGACTTCACGAGAGACTGAAAATGAATCCTCACACAAGAGCAGCATCTCTAATGTCTCCCTCAAATGTCTCTTCACCTCTAAAGAAGTAGAAAAAAAAACTAAACTTTTAATGTATAAAATTTTAATACGTCCGGTAATAACTTACGGATTTCTGTCGTGGTTCCATATAACGCCTAACGTTATCTTAGAACTCTAGAGGTTCGTGAGAAGAATCATTCGAAAATGTATTTCCAAATACAGACGCCCTTCTGGTAAGTGGATTCATAACAGAATATTATATCAGGATTCAAGAATTGTACCTTTGCTAAGCTATTTAACCGATCTTTAAAAAAAAAGAAATTTTGATCTCCAACATCACTCTAACCCTATCCTCCTGAACATATTTGAAGAAAACATTAATTTCGCGATTACAGATAGATACTACATCTCTCCGATTCATTTGGTGCCAAAACTCTTACAATTTGTTCAATATTCTAACAGACGATACTTCTTTTCTTTCCTCGTTCTTTAAAAAACGTCTTACTACAATTACAGAGGCTAAGTGGTAGTCTACATCCCATTATCCTCTTTTTAACTTAGAATAAATAAATAAATAAACATGACTTTCTTGCAAGAATTGTCATAGCAAGTTCTTTCTTATATATTCTGTAATATTTCAACATCAAAAATGTAAACATCATCTTTTTTCTCATAACTCTATTTCATTATTATAAATAAAACAAGTAATATTATCTTCTCTCTCCAACAAACTGTATTTAAATTAAATACCATAAAACACATCTTTGTATTCATTTAAAAATTAAATAATACAGCTATAATTGAATTTTTACTGGGCTAGTTGCCTTACTCTATCACACACCATCTAAGTGTTAAAATGTCAGATTCAACCTTCTATTATCTCTGCAAGTGTTGTTCTCTCTTTTTTTATCCCCTAGGTTAAGTTATTTGTTATCTCATCTCATCTCAAGCAATGACAGCGTCTTTTTGAGTGGGCGAATTTAATGTATTTTTTCTACACTCTGTAATATTATACATTCAACCCTATGTGACTCATCTCTTAAAAAAAATGAAATAAAAACAAAAATTGTATAGCCTGACCACTTCTAAGTCGACAAATTTTATTCTATAAAAATAAGTATAATTTCCAAATTAGTGCTTAAGTTCCCAATGTAAAAACAAAAAAAAATCTCAATAAAGTTTACTTACTACTGACATTGTTTACGTCGGTGACTGCTCGATTCACTTCATTCATAAAATTTTGAAAAAAATACAAAATTACTGCCATAGGTTAATAGTGCGCAATACTTCCATAGGATCATTTGAGACACATTTCAGCCAAAACGTAAAATACCAAGTAAAAAGTTTATCGGCAATAAACAGATTATCATCTTTTAACTGTGCTTTACCAGAGAATACTTCTCACGGAGGAATCTGGCAATAGAGAATTTTACCATCTTGTCAAAACATATGACAGCTCACACTATACAGATAACAGATTGAAATATGTATCGCGCTTTTTTCAAACTGTCAAACTCAAGATCTTACAGAAAGCAATTTGGAAATAATTTTTAAATGCGGTATTCTTTTTTGTGTGAAATTTGTGATTTCCGTGGCTTAAAAATTTGTTTTAATTAGCAAAATCTATATATACATCTCACAGAATTGTCAAAAACAGCAGTATGATGAACAGCTGATTTTTTTTTTATCATTGTTGAAAAATTGATTGAAAACAAAAGCGGGAATTTTAAAGATTTGTGCGCGAAAATTGTGAAAATTGTTGGTTTTGTTAATTAAAATAAATTTTTAAGCCACGGAAATCACAAATTTCACACAAAAAAGAATACCGCATTTAAAAATTATTTCCAAATTGTTTTCTTCAAGATCTTGAGTTTGACAGTTTGAAAAAAGCGCGATACATATTTCATTCTGTCTTCATCATAGTGTGAGCTTTGACAAGATGGTAAAACTCCATATGCGCGTTTTGTTGTTCCAATATATATTTGTTGACAAGTTTCATTAGAATTTCCTTTGCATGGGATTTCATACACGACGTCATGTTGCTCGGATATTTTGATGGGTGGTTTGGTGTTAGTGAATATTGTGTGTAATGTGGAGTTAGGTTTGTGTGCGAATGTTATTTTATCTCGATCAATTTCTATTGTTTTGTTGAGGGAGAGGTTATCAGTAAGGAGTGGGATGAATGTGAGGGAGAAGTATTTAGGGTTGCCAGGTTTACTTTTTGTGATATTATTATTTTGTTTTTGATGTAATTTGTTATTGATGAGATCGGTTATAATTTCGTTGGGAAAGTTGTTCATTTGCAGAATTTCTCTAATTATTTTTATGTTTTCATCATGGAATTTAGTGTCACTGATGTCGATGACTTTATCAATTAGATTTGTTGCTGTGTTTATTTTATATTTCATTGGTTGTGTAGACATAAAGTTTATTATTCTACCAGATGACATGGGTTTGGTGTACCAATCAAAAATTATTATGTTGTTTTAGCGGATTAGTTTTACATCTAGGAATGGAATCATATTTTCATTTTCAATTTCAAGGGTAAAATTTAACTTGGTGTGGTACTCATTCAGTGTTTTAAGTATGATGTTCGTTTCTGAGTTTTTGACGACTGCAATTATATCATCTACGTACTTAGCTATGAATTTTATTTTTGTATTGCATTTTAGTAGTTTGTCTATTGAATCGTTTAATAAATGGTCCAGTACGATATCTGCGATGGTTGGAGAAAGTGGGTTGCCCATAGGCATACCAAATGTCTGATTATAAAACATATTTTCGTATCTGAAATAATTATTGTCTGTTAAACAAAACTGTAGTATTTTTAAAAAATCTTTTTTTGGTATTTTGGTGTGTTCTTTCAGAATTTCCCATTTTTGCATTATGATTTTGATGGCTGTGTACGTAGGTATATTGGTAAAAAGTGACACTACGTCAAAAGAAACTAGTACTTCATCTTCATCTAATGATATCTCTTTCATTTTGTCTTTAAGTTGAAAAGAGTTTTTTATGTTTAATTCTTCCGAGATTATATTTTTGAGTATTTTGCCGATATATTAAGATAATCCATAACAGGGAACATTGGTGGAAGCTGCTATTGGGCGAAGAGGTAAGTTTGGTTTATGAATCTTAGGAAGACCATATAACACTGGTGCCGATGGTGCGGAGCATGATAGTTTTATCTTTTCGCTTAAGTTAACGTATTGTTGTTTATATAGATCATTGACTAATTTTTGGTTCATAGTCTGAAGTTTTGATGTTGGATCTGTTCTTATTGTTTTATATGTATTTTTATCATCAAGTAATTGGTTCATTTTTTGGTTGTTATCATCTCTATACATAACTACTGTTTTGTTACCTTTGTCTGAATTGGTAATTACTATTTCTTTTTTATGTTTTTTAAAAATTTTTTTGGTGTTTTCAAAAGTTTTCAGAATGAATTTTTCTTTTGGGGTGTTTTTGATTTTTCTTTTAAAAGTTGTAATTTTGTTTGAAAATTTAGATCTGGTAATCTCTTTTTGTTTTGTGTCTTCTATAGTTTGTATGTATTGTTCTAATTCTGCTATTACATGTATAGCCGAGAAATTAGCTTTAGTAATTGGGAGAGCAAATTTCTTACCAAGAGAGAGAAGCCATTGGCTTTCTCTTGGGAATTCAACTTTTGTTTTGTTTTCGAACCAACTCTCATTGAAGATGATACCGTAACTTGTAATTTGTTTTATTTTAAGCTTCTCAAATTTAGCCAGTTGTGTTGTTTGTGTTAGTTTTCTAATATGCTTTTTAGATGTGTTGGAATAATTTCATAATCTTTGCATGAAAGCAAAAACTTGAGTCTTTCTTTGTGTTTGGCTAGTACTTTCTTTTGTCTACAATAGTGTTTTAATGTAAGACAAGTGTTATTGTCATATTTGTATTTGATATGTTCAAAAAAACCTTTCATTGTATTTGTTCTTAAGAAATAATATGTATGTTGTTAGGTATATGTTTCGGCAGGCCCACCGAGTAACTATTATGTATATTGGTTTTTGATCATATATATTTAACTTTTGATAATTTCAAATTGGGCTTGATGATCGATATGAAAAAATGCAATCAATTAAAAAAACTAATTCATTCTTTTTCCCAACGTTTCTCCGGTTTTTTTCCGGCTTCATCAGGGGGTTTGGATTTATTAGTTCTTAAAGAAACAATTAACAATGAAATGTTTTATGAATAAAAAAAAAAAAAAAATAATAATAATTTAAACATTTAAATAATTTAAAAACAATTTGATAACTATTGCACTTACTTTTGTTGTTAATAAATTACATTGAGGAACAATTTATATAAAATAAAATTAAAAATAAACTTTTAAAACTTTACAGAAAATTAAACACTTCTTATTGGTAAATGCAAACTTAAAGAATATTAATTTAGATTAGATTACGATATGGCAATACTATAGACAGCGCTTATGTCATCAATGTCCTCTTTATGGTTCATCGTTACATTCATTTTTTGTTGGATACGAAGACTTTCTAAGGTGAACCTTGTGTTCATTCTTCTTTCTTTATCTAATATTTTGACGTTTTCAAAATCTGCATTGTGTTGATGATCTAGCATATGTTGTGAGATTGCTGTAGCTGTCTTCTTTTTCCTTATGTCAGCTTCATGTTCTGACAATCTCACTCCCAATGTGCGTTATTTTTTTTTTTTTTTATTCATAAAACATTTCATTGTAAATTGTTTCTTTAAGAACTAATAAATCCAAACCCCCTGATGAAGCCGGAAAAAACCGGAGAAACGTTGAGAAAAAGAATGAATTAGTTTTTTTAATTGATTGCATTTTTTCATATCGATCATAAAGCCCAATTTGAAATTATCAAAAGTTAAATATATATGATCAAAAACCAATATACATAATTGATAATTTAGTTTTATTTCTTTAGTTTTTTCTTCCAATATAAGTGGAAACACAAATTCTCTCAATGTTTATTTATTTATTTATTTATTTATTTATTTATTTATTTATTTATAGTAGCATCAACTTACATATATTTTACACAATTTCAGAAAATTATTTTAGAGATTTAAGATACATCGTTCTTTTACAGCTATAAAATATTATAATTTATATTATGAAAGGAGTTATTTGGACCAATTTAATTTCTTAAGGGAAAGCTACAAATAAAAACCCTTATATGACACTTAAAACTAATTTTGCACTCTCAATTTAAAATGTACATGAATCATTTACATTATCATTTTTGTTTTACTATTGTAATTCTAATAATTGTTGTATAAGTTCATTGTCAGATGAGGAACGATTTTCGTAAAATTTTTTTTTCGACTTCTCAATGAGAGTGTCTAAAAAGTTGATATTGGCTAGTTCATGCAACCTGTGAGTTGAGTAAAACCGAGGTAAATTTAGCATTATTTTAAGAATTTTATTTTGGCATCTCTGAAGTTTCAATTTGTGTGTTTTGGCGCAATTACCCCAAGCAGGGGCACCATACAGAAGGATGGCTTGAAAAATAGATTTAAACAAAACAAGTTTGTTATCATTACTGAGTTTTGATTTTCTACATATCAGAGGATAGAGGATTTTTATATATATGTTAATTTTGTCAACAGTGGAGGATATATGCTTATGAAAATTCATCTTCTTGTCTATCATAATGCCGAGGTATCTACAATGCTCAGACCATTGTATGCTCACTGAGCCCAATTTGAGGTTAACATTACCTGGTAAGAAGCATGCTTTTCTACGACGTGAAAACCAAACTGCTTGCGTTTTTTGGGCGTTAACTTTGATTTTCCATTTTAAAAAATACTTTTCTAATTTGAAAATTGAATATTGTAAGTAATGATAGACATCCATATATGTACATAACTCCTGAGGCGAAAATTGCTGTATCGTCAGCAAACATGGCAATATTTACTTCGGCACCAAGATCAGGAAGGTCAGATACGAATACGTTAAAAAGGATGGGGCCGAGTACCGATCCTTGAGGGACCCCAAATTCAGTACGTTGAATAGAGGAGTTCTCATTTTGTAACTTAACCATAAATTTTCTGTCAGTTAAAAAACTTTGAATTATTTTTAAGACTGGCATTGTAAGTTTGAAATTAAGAAGCTTGTGCAGCAAGGCATCGTGCCAGACTGTGTCGAATGCCTTTTCAATGTCTAACAATACTATGCCTGTTGATTTTTTTGAGCTGAAATTATAAATCACGTGATTTCTGATCCTAAAAATTTGTTGGTTAGTATTATGGTAGTGCCTAAAGCCAAATTGAAAGTTGGGCAAAATATTATTTGCATTGACATGAACTTCAAGCTTTTCTTTGACTATTTTCTCTAATAATTTGCTAATACAGCTGAGTAAGCTACTTGGTCTGTAGCTATTGGTATCATCTTTAGGTTTTCCAGGTTTTGCTATTGGTATAACAATCGCAGTTTTCCAACCCTCTGGAAAATAGCAAAATTTGAGACACCCATTGATAATTGCGGTTAAGTATCTTATAACGACTCTAGGAAGTTCTTTCAATAATTTGATATTAACACCATCTAGACCGGGTGATTTTTTGGTTTTTAGTGTTTTTATAATTTTACTTATTTTATTAGGATTTACCACATAAGAATCTGGTAAGACAATATTTGATTGGGAAATAATGGTAACTGAGTTAGAAACTTCAGAATTAGTATTAACATCACTAAGGTCAGCTGCAATATTGTTGTTATTAGAGAAAGTTGAAGCTAGAAGGTTTGCTTTTTCTTTAGGTCCAATATATAGTTTATTTTGCACCTTAAGAGGAGGTATACTCGAACCTTTTTTCTTTATTAATTTGGAAACTTTCCAGAATGGCTTGCTTGCTTTGTCAAAGGAAGAGAGAAGGCCACTCCAACGAGAATTTCTGAAAACCGAAATCTCTTTATCAATTGCTTTGTTAAGGACTTTCACACCGGAGCCATTTTCTCCTTTCTGCATTTCTTAGGCGTATTAAATACAAAATGTTAGATGGTAGTTGTACCGTGTGGGTATTTGATGCAGGACACTTAGGTATTGAAAAGTCTGCCGCTCTTTTCACCATCGAAACAAAGTTATCACATAAAATATCTACCTGAGAAGTATTTTGTATAACATCCGATGAGAATTCGTTGGAATAGCAGTTTCTATTTATGAAAGACTTAAAATGATTCCAATTAGCTGCAGAGTACATATAATTAAATCTAATATGTCTAACTGGAGCAATGTTGCTTAAAGTAATGTTGACGGGTAAATGGTCAGATCCTAATTTGTTATAAGTGCATGGTCTAGTGCAGTAGTTTGGTGAGTTAGTAATAAAAAAGTCAAGGGTGGATGGACTTTTAGGAGTGGACGTGGGGATATATGTATGATTAGGAGGATATAACAATGAAAAATGAGGGTGAGCTTTATTTATGTCATGTATGACGTTTCCCCAGCAATTCGACCGAAGGCAGTTCCATAGTTGATGACGACAATTTAAATCACCACCTATAATAATTTGGCTACGATATCTGAACAGTTTTTGCAAATCTCTCTTAAAGTGAATGATCATATCTGCGGTTCTATTACCACCAGGGAAATACGCAGAAAAAACACTCACTTTCGAGTTGCTATCTAAAATTATATCTATACCTATTATTTCGATACAATGGAGGTGCAAATTAGGGTGTACCGAGTGTTCTAATTCTTTTCGAACTAAAACCGCAACACCACCACCTCTGTTGTGCCCCTGTCAAGGTGATAACAATTAAAATTTGGATGTGAAAATGACTTATCAGTTTTAAGCCAGGTCTCAGTAACGAGCGCAATATCAACTTTTTTGTTTATAATGAAATTAAAAAATTCAAATTGTTTTTTTCTTATGTCTCTGGCATTCCATGTAATGATATTAAGAGAGTTATATGGCATGTTCATTTGAGTATACATACTTAATAGCTAACGAAGTGATGACGTTGAATTGTTCCGACTTTGTTCGACATGAGCCAAGTTTAGTCAGAACTTCATTTAGAAGAGAATTGATCTTATCAAAAGAGAACAATTCATTGTTTTGGTTAGGTTTGGAGTTAAGAGTTGGGTTCGGAACGTTCCTACTAGGAACTGGTGGGAGAGGGGATTTTTTGGGTGGCATGGAAGAGGAATGGTCAGTAGAGCGAGGTATAGAGCTAGCTCGTGATGGTAATGGAGGGAAATGGGAGAGTGAAAAATGATCGAATGAAACGTGTTGCTGGACTTTAGGTGTAGATCTAGATAGTCTGCTTTTGTTGTTCGCTGATTGACGTTGAGGAGAAAGTTTTTGGCGAATATCCAAATATTGTTGACGACTAACGCAGTTGGGATCGGATGATTTGTGAGGTCCACTGCAATTGGCGCAACGAATCACCTCAGCAGTTGTACATTCCAATGTCTTGTGGTTGCTTGAGCAGTTGGCACAAAAACGTTTAACGTTGCAGTGTCCATATAGTTGGCAATTATGACATTGAGTCACTTTGCCGGAATTGTGGCACTTGTAGTCCCAGCGTACAAGAGTTTTAAATAAGCTTGGGAAACTTCGTCCAAGTTCATTCAATTTAGTTGTTTCACGTTCGATGTAAACAATGTATAGATAGTGTTTATATTGGGTTTTGGATTTGGGATTGATTGTGATTGTTTTAACATCAATGCACTTTGAACCAGAATTAATAAGTTCACCTTTGATATCACTTTCTTTGATAAGGTCCAGCCCTGATAAAATTACCTTTAGAGGTCTTGTGTCCTTGCGCGAGTGCGTGAAGAACCCACATTTTTGTTTTGATAGTTCAGCTTTGATTTTTTCATGGATTTCCGATGATGGCGATATTATTTTTTGTCCGAGGGAAATGTTTTTAATTAAATATTTTTCAATTTTTAAACTATCTAGGAAAAGACGCACTTGTTCACTGTTAGATTTGAGTATCACAATAGGGGGGACAATTTCTTTAATGACGGTTAATCGTTCATTATCAATATCTTCATCAATTTCATCCGAATCGGCCATGAGGCTTTGCAACGGCTGATAGTAGTTTTTTTGCCATTTTAGAATTATTTGATTTATTAACTAAATATTTACTGGGAGGGCGATCATCGCTTTCACCAGAATTGGTACGAGCACGTTTGTGGGAAATTTTGTTTTCTGTATTAGGCGGTAGAACACTTGCACTCACTTCAACTGTTAGCACGCGAATCCTCTCAATGTTTATATTTATTTCTTAAAATTACTACATAATTTTCGCGCCCAAATTTTAAAATGTCCGCTTTTGTTTTCAATCAATTTGTCAACAATGATAAAAAAAAAATTCAGCTGTTCTGTATACTGCTGTTTTTGACAATTCTATGAGAACGAGAAAGAGATATATCGTTGTTACCTAAAAAGCCCTATGGGCAGTAATTTTCCCTTTCTTTGTCGCATGTTATATGGCAGATCCTTATGTAGATAAATTTGTGTACCCTTCAAATTTTTTGTGTTTTTGGGTATTGTCCACGCAGCTTTTAGTGAATTCATTTTGACAACAACCATCGCTGTTTGAGCTCGCGGTCTTCTAGAAGATGTAGTACACGCATACTCAATTTCAGAGCCATCATATGAACCTAGCAGGCTAGTGCAGACGGCCTTTGCCTTTTCAGTCATATCCTTCTTTTCCTCAGCTGGCAAGTGCACTACAACATTTGTTTCCAAACTTTTCTGCAACAGTTTGTCCATTTGGTCTTCCAGTACATTGTTTCGCCTTTCCAACTCAATAGCTTTGGCAGAAACATCTTCGTATTTCGATTTTAACCCAGCTAATTCAGTGTGCAGCACTTGAAAATCGGCCTTAGAAGAAAGTTCGTGACAAAGTTCTTTATTATTGCGCAGTATTTTTTTTTTTTTTTTTTAACACCATCAGATCTATTTTTAAATGGAGCTTAAAGCAAGCATCAACATATGAAAGAAAGATTTCCCAACACATATAATGTGTCCCATTGGCTCATCACTTAGTGCAAGTGTTAGTTGTTAGTAAGCACAATGGTACAAAAAAAAAAAAACACAAGCACATAAATACAACATAAATACAATATTACAATACAACACAGAAACAATTATGATCGTGGAGCACTGGTTCTTAAGAGAGTTTTTAAATTTAAATCTATTTAAATTAAAGTCTATCAGGCTCTCATTCAAGTTATATAACTTACTCATCCGTGTGAGAGGCTCATGCATGCCATAATTAGTTCTGTGGAGTTCAACATTCAAAAGTTCAGATCTTCGCAGGTGGTAAGACCCTCCTCGGTAGTTTAAGCCAATAGAAACTAACAGGTCCGAAGCACCAAGTTGATGAAGAAAACTTAAATCATTTTTTACCCTTCGTTGGTATAAAGATTGAATCTGCAACAGCTGTATCCGATGTTCATAAGGTGGCAGATTATAAGGATCGGCACAGGGAAGGCCTTTAAGAGCAAAGCGAATAAACTTCTGCTGCACTGATTCAATACGGTTCTTATGGATTTCATAAAAAGGAGTCATACTCAAGATGAGGCCTAACGTAGCAGTTGTACAATGAGAGAGTAACGTACGGATCGTTAAATTCTTTTGCCCACCGTTTTATAAATCCAAGCATAGAGTTCGCTTTATTTACCATAAAATTAATATGTACCTAAATCTTTGAAACTAAACACGCGACTGATTTTATTTTGAGATATACAATATTCGAAGAAACTTGGGGATATTTTCTTTGAGAAGGTCATTGTTTGGCAATATTTAGATTTAAGAGTTAATCAGTTTTTATAACACCATACACTGAAACTATTGACATCAGCCTGCAGAAAATTTTGGTCATTAGGAGATTGTATTGTTTTTAACATTTTCATATCATCTGCAAATATGAGAATCTCACTAAAGCGTATACAAGATGAAACGTTATTTATAGCAAGAATGAATAAGAAAAGGCCCAAATGGCTTCTTTGGGGTACGCCTGAATGGGCAAAGAATATATTTGAAAGGGAGTTTCTTAATTTGACCTGGTAAGATCTATTTTCAAGGTACGATTTGATCCACGAAATAAAATGAGTAGAGAAACCTTACGCTTGGAGTTTAAAAACAATAATATCATGGCTGAGTTGGTCAAATGCTTTAGAAAAATATGCGTATATACAATCAACTTCATTACCCTTTTCTAATGCATTTGAAAAATTATACAAGAAGGTAAGAAGGTTTGTAACAGCAGACCTTTTCTGCACAAAGCCATGTTGTTGTTTACAAATAATGTTTTTACCAAAAAATGAAAATCTTTCACATACAACCTGTTCAAAAAGCTTTGGAATACATGACAATTTAGAAATGGGTCTATAGTTATTAATGTCAAACTTGTCACCCTTTTTAAAAACAGGAGTGAGAAATGATTTTTTACAGAAGGACGGAAATTTCTCAGCTTTTAGAGAAAGCTCAAACAAAAATTGCAAGGGCTGCACTAATACACCACTACATTTTTCAGAACTATTGGGGGTAAACCGTCAGGGCCATAAGAGTAATCGCCATTTAAGGATGACAAAAAATGCAAAACTCTATCTTGTTTCACATGAATATTGTTA
Organism: Baccha elongata; assembly: GCA_951217065.1. Classification (NCBI taxonomy): domain Eukaryota; kingdom Metazoa; phylum Arthropoda; class Insecta; order Diptera; family Syrphidae; genus Baccha; species Baccha elongata. The sequence goes on from OX578272.1 coordinate 207,747,514, forward strand.
AAATTAACTTGCGGATAGCTGTTCACGTCTTTAAAAAAATCTAAATCAACACTTCTATGTGTATCAACAAATGAGTTACGAAAATTATTTGCAAACGCTTTGCAAATATCACTGGGATTTCGAACGGAAGTGTTCTCATATAAAAAACTTGCTGGGAAGCCATCCGATTTTTTTTCTATTTAACAAAATGCCAAAAACTTTTAGGGTCCTGTTTTAAAGAAGCCCCCATTTTGTTAACGTAATTGGTGTACAATAATTTTGAAAGAGTTTTAAACTGTTCAAATAAGGCAATAAATTGTTCGAAAATTGTTGGAGAGAGAGTTTTTATATAAGCTTTCTATACTTTATTTCTCTTGTTTCGAAGAGATTTTAGCTCTTTTGTGTACCAAGGGTGACAAAAATTAGTGTTTTTAGATATTTTTGTTGGTACACAATTATTTATACAGCTACTCATTATATTATAGAACTCAGTTAGTGCATCGTCAATGTTTATAGAATCGTATATATTTCTAATATTCGATCTACTTATAACATCGGAAAGCAACTGAAAATTTGACTTTCGAAAGTCAAAAACAAATGAACAATCTTGAGAATTGCAGTTTTCGAGAGGATGGTTGCTCAAGTCAAAAAAAATATCCAAGGGTGGATTGTAATTGTCTATATTAATAATGCCAGAACTAGATTCGTGAACAACAGTACTAATAGCGTCAGAAGAAGATATGATCCATCATCCGAAGGAACCCATTCTATATGGGGTGAATTGAAATCCCCGAAAAGTATAATATTGCTGTTGGAGCAAGACAAGTCAATGATAAAGTGTTAGACCAAAACAAGTTCATTATACAATAAACTTGAACTTTTTGGAGGAATATATACATTTATAATATATACATAATTAGACTCTATGTTTAATTTGATACAAACCAAGTCAATAGAAAGGTCGAAGGGGAAAGAAATACGCGTAGGTACATAATTATTACGAACAGCAATCAACACACCACAGCCTTATTCTTTTGGTTTATCAACATGACGATCATTTCTAAAAACTAAGAACTCTTGATTAAAAAGTTCTGTGTCTAAAAAGCTTGAATTCAGCCCAGTTTCCGTCAAAACACAGATGTCATGTGAAAAAGCTTGAGAGTTAGTATAAATATTTGCAGTGTTCGGTGACGGTGATCCTTTTAGTTTTTTGGCAAAGATTTCTTAGGTATAACTTTCAGATGGTCAATTTTTAGTATTAACGATAGATTCGAAAAATGCCGGGTGAGCAACAATTCTAAAGGATGAGACAAAACTATTAACGTTACTTATTTTGGTACATTTAACTGATGCATTGTTCGGAATGCATTTGTTAGAGACCAAATGGGAAATAAGATCATGAACACTTATATCTGGACTAAGGCGCGAAATAAAAATTGATTAAGGCTTAGGGACAGGACAAGGTTCTGTTATTACAATATGATTTGATATAGTTTCACAATCATTGTCAGCCACCGTATTAACAGCAATCGTTAAAGTCGAACTGACATGAGACGAACTAGATGCGCCTGAATCATTAAGACTATTAGAGTTGCTCTTTAAATTGGTTCATTTTGGTTCATTTTGGAGGGGGACTTGAATTTTAAACCACTTATGAGTTTTCTCGTATCCTTTTATTTCCTCTTTTTGCAACAGAGTCCCGATCAGATAGCGCTGAAGAAGAAGTTTTGGTTGATAAATCTGATTCAGCTGATGGAACGGAAATAGAAGCAGGTTGTTGGATCAAGTCATCAGTTGATGTTTCGATATTGATTATATCGTTGCAAGGGGAAAATGTAGTTACATTTGACACTGCAGTGTTATAGTTTGTCAACAAGTCATTGAACCCTTTAGAAAGCTTTAAAATGTTTTATTTAAAAGAATTCATTTTGAAGGAGAGCTGAGAAAGAGATATCTTACGGCAGTCGATACGATACCAATAGGCAATATCAGAATTTATTACTTTATCAAGAAATCCATTGGTAGAACCAACGCATTAAGCATGGTAAAGATTACCACAAGGTCCAAAACAGGTAAAGAGACGGTTATTACTTGATTCATCAGGACAGGCTTTTGCAGAACAAACCATTATGGAAAAATTGATACAAAATAAAATATAGAAAGAAAGAATAAAGGAAAAAAAGTATTCATATACTGGAATTAATATAAAAAAAATTAATAAATAAAAATAGGAAAAAAAATTAATAATTAAAAAAAAAAAAAAGAGATTTGAAAATGCTGGGAGCTAACAAAGATCTGAATGTCAAGCAGCAACATTTTTCATTTTTAATTTATTTTTTATTTTCTTATATCTATCTTAATGCTAGACAAAAAAATCTTAAACAACTAGCTTCCATATTAACTTAATTAACTTACTGGCCCGATGCGGGCGTTCTAAATTAACCTATACCATATTTCAACCATGCTTCTCGGCGTAAAATCACTTATATGTAAAATGCATGTTTACTTAAACTAACGAGAAAATTATTTTAAGAAACTCATTTTCATTAACATTGTTTTTTCACTTTTCTATAAAACTTAAAGCTACCCTTTATCTAATTATAACTAATTAAAACTAAATTATACTAAATAAAACTACTAATAAGCTACGTTATACAGGGTGAGTCATGAGCAATGCGACAAAATGCTAGGGCGTGTAGGTTGCGTTGAGACAAGAAAAAAATCGTATGGGAGGGGGGGTCTATTCACCTCCGTTTAGCCGGGAGGGGCAATTTTCGAAAAAACTGACTTAAAATGGGAAAAAAATTATTTAAAATCAACGGCTTCATTCACAATGCTGTGCGATACGTTTTTGAAAAGCCAATAACTTTTTCTTTCATTCTGTGTTTAAATAAATCTATTCTAAGAAATAGTTTTTGAAATATTAATTTTCAGTCAAAATTTTGAAAAAAAAAATTGAAAAAAAAACCGGCTAAACGGAGGGGAATAGACCCCCCCCTCCCATACGATTTTTTTCTTGTCTCAACGCAACCTACACGCCCTAGCATTTTGTCGCATTGCTCATGACTCACCCTGTATATAAATTATATAAAAAGTCAAGTAGCAACCAATCGTGCCACCTAAAACCTTATACTAGGGAAGTCGATTTAAATGTATTTAAACTATACAATTTCTAAGATATTATCAAAAAAGCTCAAGTAATAGGAAAATTTATGTTTGTTAAACAAAGACACTAACACACAGAACTAATTAAAAAGCTTTATCATATTCATACATATAAAATAAATTCAAAAGTAAACAAAATTAAAATGCTTATACAAATGCCTTGCGCTGAATTTATTTAATTAAATTAATGTAACAAAACTATTAAATTAATAAACAAAAATATTTAAGATAATATATTATACATCACTTAAAGAAGTGATATATAAGATATTATTATATTAACGTCTCATTGGTAAGCAAAGTAAGAGAAGCCATTTAGTGTTGCGGTTGTTTTTCTTCTTTTAACAGAAGAAAAACAACCTTTTGCTCATTTAGTGAGGTTAACTCTCAGCAAAGAAGTTCTTTGGTTTGTATTAGGCTTAAATGCAGAACTTACATAGGTTTTTGCTTTTACCTTAGAGAGCGGTCACATAAGAATTTTTTGGACTAAACTCGGTTGAATTTCTTGCACTTTTAACATTTTTTTAAAGACTTTTAAACAGAGCTCTATAAAAAATTGAACTTTAACTTTGACAGAACATATGTCAATCATCGATGATAAATTCTAAATCGTATTTCTTTTATAATACTCTCCGAACTCCTTGGATGTAAATTGTGGGTCATTGTCGAAACCAAGGTTTTTGGTAAACCCTACAACGGAAAAAATGGATTGCAATGCGTGTGACGGATAGGAATGTGTTTAAACTGGAAAATATTTATATATTCGAACGGGCAGCAACGGATAGATCAAGCGCGTGAGGCAAAACATTGACTTTGTATTATTGTTATACATTTTTGTGTGTCTGGTCTTGGTGATTTTAACTGGTTCACTTTCTAAAGATGATGCGAAGGATAATAGAAAGCAAATGTCGAAAACGATTGAAACTAAGAGGCTGCGAATTGATTTACCACTTCTTAAATTCAAACTTTTCTTCAACTTCGGATGGGCCTAATTCACTTTGGTTCTCAATTAGTAGGGGACATAGATTGTGAATTGCCAGTTGATAAGGTCCTGTTTCGATTTTGACGGTTGCCACCCGCACTAATCCATCAGTATCTTTGTTGTCTTCAGATACACGACCAAGCTTCCATTTCATTGGAGGCAGGTTTGGATCCTTTATCACTACCATTATTTTTCCTTACACTTCAATTTCTGTTGAAGAAGGTGGAGGTATTCATTTGCCCATCTTTGCCAAAAGTGCTGTTGGATATGCTGAATCTGACGAAATTTGTCTAATCTTGAGATGTTTTGTTTACTTATGTCAAGTTCTGGAAGCGATGTCAATGGAGGCCCGATAAGAAAGTGACCTGAAGTTAATGACTCCAAGTCATTTGAAATAGGAGTGAGTGGGCGTGAATTGAGAATAGATTCTTTTTGAATGACGACAGTTCCTCATAGGTGAGAGATGCCTGTCCTAAGATTTTATCAACAATATTTTTGCCGATTTTACTGCAGCTTCCCATTGGCCTCCGAAGTGAGGTGATCGTGATGGTATGTGTTTCCAATTAATTCCCGACTTTAAACGATTCACATTGATTGCCTATTGTGTTTCAGATAAACTTAATCAATCTTTCAAGTCTTTTAATTTATTTTTAGCACCGACGAAATTTTTGGCATTGTCACAAAATATGGTGTGACATACACCTCTTTTACCAACAAATCGCTTTAAGCAGGTAACTAATGATTAAGTTGTTAGGTCTCAAACTACTTCAATATGAACTGCTTTAGTAGAAAAGCAAACAAATACTGCCACATACGACTTTGTTGGAGCCTTCCCATGAATTTCGTAATGAGTCTTTAGTTATGTTCGTTGAATTTTACCCAGGGTCGACTCAGGTTTTTTTGACAGCCCCAATAGCGGTCAAAAAACCTGGGTTTTTCGTTTCTCAAAAAACGCAAAAGGGTATGCTCTAGCAATAATGTTGTTGTTATATGATTTTTAGTTGAGAGGTTTCTCATGACTAAGTGCAAATTAATAATCAGGGAAAGAATTCATTTGAGTGAATCTTAAGATCCAAATTGTTCCCTTTTGTAGCTCTTCTACAGTCAACTCGCCAGTACTTTTACTCGCTTGTCTGCGCCTTTTAAAATTAATAAAAAATCTATAAATATATGCAAATATTGTTTGCAAAGTGTAGAATGAGTTTTAATAATGTATAAACAGTTTTTACCTTTCGAAGTTTAGGGACTTCGATTGGAGTTGTATAATTAATTTTTATGTTAAATGGTTCTTTTAAGAATTCTGGACCTTCAAACCAAACCTTTGATTTGATTAAATCAAGCACCCCTAGCCCACGTGATATGAGATCGGCTGGATTCACCTAACTTCTTACATAATTCCATTGCTTTAATTCCGAGGCAGCTTGCTACACGATTAGTAATGTATGTCTCCCAGGTATATGACGGTGATTTTACCCAAGCCAACACTGTTGTCGAGCCGGTATAAAATTGAACTGTCAATTTTTTACTTTTTGTACTAATTCTACTAACAACACAGCCGCTTTTTTACTGTTTCAGAGATTCAACGCGAGATTTTTAGCAAAATAATTGAATACCAATCTTGCCAGTTTTGCCAATGGACCTCAAATATATGCATGCTCCAAAGGCATCTAAACTGCTGTCCGAAAATCCATGTACCTCAATTGTTTCAAAGGAATCTATTAAAGCACAGAGTGTTATGGTTAATTTTTGTATTTCTGAAAATTGAGATAAGTAGTTGAACCATTTTGAGGCTCGATCATTTGGCAAGGTTTCATCCCAAGTATATTTTATTTTCCACAGTTCTTGAAGAAATATTTTACCGAGCAATATAACCGGTCCTAGAAGACCCAATGATTCAAAAAATCTAGCCAAATCAGCAAGAACGTCTCGTTTTGACAAATTTTCAATACTTTTGAGTGGTTTAAAATTATACATGAATTTGAATTAGTCTAATGTTGGCTCCCAGATTAAACCAAGAGCTTTAATTACCTCTGACTGATAAATGGTTAACAGTTGCTTCATGAATGTCCTTTAAAGCTATCGTCATTCTGATCTGTCTCGTTTTTTATTTTGTCTAATTTTCTTTTTCTCGATTTGTATACTGTCTGCAAATTGTTGTGCTAAATGTTGTCTAGAAATTGAAAATGACATTATTTTCTTAAAATGTGAATCTTTTTGTAATCTTAATTATCATAACAAATGTTCTAATTTATCAAAAGAGAACTATGTTTTACTTGTGTCCTAACCTAACTTATGTGGTTTTTCATTGGAAACATCAGATATTGCTCTGAGATTTCAGATTTTTGTTGCTGAATAAAACGCAAAAAGATTTTTTTGTGTGTATCATTTTATGTTTGTTCATTTATAAATTGGCGAGAGGGAGACACACTCAGTTCGCACTAACTTGACAAGTTGGCAGTCTCACACATTGTTGTGTATGTGAAAGCAAATGAAAAAATCTTACTTCAAATAGAGATGTCACGATTTTGATCCAATTTTGATCCAATATCACCTTCCACCTTATAAACACCGAATTCAGCTTCTACACATTCAGTCCTTGTTACAGAGGCGTGTGAACAACGATATAGTTTTTATCCACCAACTTCTTTCGTGCGAATTAGATGCACCTGATTTACTTAATTGTGTTGGACTCAACTATCGTGGGGGTGCTCACCATCTGCGTAGCCTTGACCTCCTACATTGTCCACACCATCGGACTAATTACGGTATGAATTAGCCGCTTACCCGCATGTGCAGGCTTTTCAATTTAAATTCTAAAATTATTGATTTTAATGACAATAAAATAAATCTTAAGAATGTACTTAAAACCAGTGCTCGACGCTTTTAGTTCATGTTTTATGTATTTTGTATTGTTAAATTATATGTTTAATTGTATTATAGTGCTTGTGTATTGTAGTGATTTGTTTTACATTACTAATAACTAACACCAGCACAAAGTGATGAGCCAGTGGAACACATAATAATGTGTTTGCAAATCTTTCTTCATAAGCTGAAGCTTGCTCTAAGCTCCTTATGAACAGGATTTGATAGTGTAAAAAAAAATCTTCTATTTGGCCTAAAGGTGTGCAAGTAGGAGAATTTTTTAACACTCCAAAAAACCATGTTAAAAATTACTTAGCCCCGACAACTTAAGTGCCAACACGTTTGACTTACACAGTTTTCCTAACTCCCCGCCCTTAGTTGCTTCTGCTCTGTCGCCAACGCATGAGATCTCATTTCAATTATTCAACGTAAATACTGGTGGACTTCGAACTAAACTTAATGAAATGCTTTGGTTTTCCTCCTCGCAACAATATGACGTCAACGCTGTCTGTGAAACATGGTTGAACGACCATCATCACTGCCGAACTATTTAACCAGCAGCACTACAACGTATTCCGTAAAGATAGATGCTCCAAAACAAGAAACCTAGGAAGTGGGGGTCGACCAGCTTATAATTCTTATTAAAATTGATAAAGATCATGAGTTACTTATTATGTTAAGTTATATTTCTTCAAAAAGTTGTTTTGAATTATATAATTTTTTGAATTATATATTAATAACTGCTGCAAAGTGCTAGATAGTCAGAAAACAAATCAATAAGTAATTATTTTAGGTAATTTCAACTTAGCAGCTATTAAATGGTTGTACGATGTAGAATTCAAATGCTTGTTACCTTTTAATATAAAGAAATATTGGGAAAGTGAAGTCGTAGATAGATTGGCTGAGTTTGATCTAAAGCAAGTTAATGGTTTTTTTTAATAATCTCGACCGTATCCTTGATTTGATTTTTATAGACAAGGAACTTCGCGCGGATGTTGATTGTATCTTTTCAACTGCACTTTCTAAATTTTCGCATCATTTTGCATTAGATTTAAATATTAATTTTTATAATTATTTTTTAAGTTCTTCCTGCTTAAACTATGGCTATGTCCTTGACTATGTTAATGGTGATTATATTTCCTTATCAAATTTTCTTTGTTTTTTTGACTGGATGTCTGTTTTAAGCAACTTGGATCTAGCTTGTGCTTATGAATTTTGTTCTTATAAGTTAAATGGAGCAATTAATTTATTTGTTCCTAAAACACGTTTAAAAAATCTTAACAAACCTCCGTGGTATAACGAGGAACTGATTCATTTAAATAGTCGTAAAAATAAAGCATTTAAATAATTCCGTAGTTCTAATAATAATCATTCATTATGTGAAAAATATTGCTGGCTGCAAAAGAGTTTTGACCATCTCAACAACTTTGTATACAAACATTGTATTTTTAATGTAGAATCAAACCTTAAAAACGATCCAAGAAATTTGTGGAGTTAGATAAATAATAAAAAAAAGCCCGTAGGTATTCCAAATACAATGCGGTATTTAAATGTTACTTCATCAGATTTGTCAACCGTATGCAATCTCTTCGCTCAGTTCTTTCAATCCGTATATGTGGCTCCTTGTGATGATAGAAGACATATTGAACGTAATTTCTCAAATTCATTAGAAATTGGAAATTTAAATTTATCTGTTGAGGAAGTGATCGAGGAGTTGCTTGAGTTGAGCTCAGATAAAAAAACAAGGATTTGATGGTTTCCCTCTTATAGTTTATAAAAAATCGGCACAAGCAATTGCTTTGCCACTTACTTTATATTCAACCGCTCCCTTGAGACAGGTAAATTTCTGGATTGTTGGAAAAATTCGTATTGACAACAGCGTATCTGATGCTATAAAGGTTACATCAGGTGTTCCCCAAGGAAGTCATCTGGGTCCTTTACTGTTTCTCTTATTTGTTAATGATATTCCCGATTCTTTTGTTTGCTGATGACTTGAAAATGTACTGTACCGTGGAAAATATATCTGATTGCCTAGAATTGGAAAAAGATTTATATAATCTATCTGTTTGGTGTCAAAACAATAAACTACATTTGAATATATCGAAATGTCAGAGTTTATCTTTCAGCCGTCGTTCGGCACCTATATCTTTTGAATATTCTCTAGGTGGTGACCTGCTTGGTGTAGTAGTAGAAAAAAAAGACCTGGGAGTAATATTTGACACCAAGTTCAGTTTCAATAGTCACAATAACTATCTAGTAGCTAAATCAAGCTCTATGTTAGGATTTATCGTAAGGAATTCGAGATTTAAAGATCCTTTCACTCTGAAGTGTTTATATTTCTCATACGTAAGATCCAATGTGGAATATTGCAGTGTAATATGGAATCCTTTCTATTCTACATATTCCAATAGAATTGAATGAATTCAAAAACGTATCACCAGGCACTTGTTTTACTTGTTGCATTGGAATATCATCCGGCCTTGTTATGATACCCACTGTTTGCTGTTTGGGCTACAAAGTCTTGAAATATTTTGATATAATATTTATTAGAGACATAATGAATTACAAAATTAATTGCCTATTTTTGTTATCTTTGATATAATTTAACTGTCCATCAAATACTTTTCGATCTTTTAGTACCTTTCGTGTACCGCACCATAGAGTTAATTATGGTCTCAATGGGTCTATTTCGCGTTGCTTAAGACAGGCAAATTCCATATCTAATAATGAAGATATTGATTTTTTTCAATTTTGTAGTCGATATGTTTTTAAAGCACACTTGTTAATTGTTTTAATGTTTGGAGTGTAATTTTTTTTAAATTTTGTTTTTATTGTATTAATTTGTATCTAACTATGATCAAAATTGTGTTTTTAAACTATTGTATTATGTATTTGTTAGTAGTCTTAAAGAGCTTTGTACTCGAATTGATGAATGAATAAATAAACTAAAATGAGCGGATAGTTTGCACAAAATTTAGTGCGATCTAAATTACCCTGTTTTTATAATGCAAAAGTTTCCTCAAGTAGCATCTTGGCTTCTTTAATGGAAGCTGCATCGGTAAGGCAGACATCCACGTAAATGTTATTTACAATAGTTGCTGATGCCTTGGGATATGCGTCCTGAAAGTCATTAGCTTACTTTACTAAACATCTTGTTGCTAAACAAGATGCGGATGCCATTTCATATATTACTGTGTTAAGTTGATAAGTTTGTAATGGAATGTTAGTGTCAGCCTTTCCTAAAATAAGCTGATAAGCCTTATCATTTGTGTTGATTAATATTTCTGTACATTTTGCTTATATCCCCAGTAAATACGTTCTTGTGCTGTCTGAAGTTGCAAATGACAAAAAATAAGTAAGATTGGACTGTTGGACCAACCATAAGGACATCATTGAGTGGCCCGAAGAGCTTTTTGCAAAACCATCAAAAACTAACCGGAGCTTCGTTCAAGAACTCTCAGGTTTAAGTACACAATGGTGTGGAAGGATAAAGTTTGATTTTGGTATATAATTTTCGGACATTATTTGGCTCATATGACCTAAACTTTCATATTCGTTCATGAAGTTCACATAAGTTGCCTTTAATTCATTGTCACGCTCGAGTTTTCTTTCCAATGAATAAAAGCGCTTAGTGGCCATTTCGCTTGAATTTCCTTGTAACTCATTTGGATCATGTTCAAAAGGAAGTCGAACTTCAAATTGACCATTTGCTGTGGTAGTCACATTATTTTTAAAATGCTCTTCACACTTGAATTCTTCTTTACTATAGATCTTTGACTCACCTTCAAAAGATTCCCTTTCCAAAAATTATCTGACAAGATTGTTTAATAAACTGAGGGTCGGTTTTGTCTCTTGGTGACAGTATGATTTTGGAACTGTATCGGCAACCTTGAATTCTCCTGGTAGCAGAAGATCAAAGAAAATTTCGGCACCAATCAATATCTCGATACGGTGAGAATCAATAGATCCTGGATCAGCAAGAATAATTTTAGGATGCAATACCCAATTTCGCAAGTTTGTATTAAAGGTTGCATTATAGTCACTTATATTTGGCATGATGCTCGCCTCAATAGTTGACCTATATGAAGAGGTTCTCGATTCTATTGAGACATCAGTGACAAAGTTGGAGTGACCTTCTTTACCCCCGATTCCACTTATTGGCGTATCCATTCTCCGCTTTTTACATCCCATCTGCTGAGCTATAGATGCGGTAATGAAGTGTAACTGTAATCCCGGATCGAGCATAGCTCTGCATGGAATTCGCATATCATCTTCAGCTATGACGTTTATAATGGCGGTAGCAAGATGAACTTGGCGCCTTTGTGTACTAACCCCTAATGAAGTATTAACAGATGAAACTGATTGTGGCTCATCACCTCGACCAAAATGACTTACTTGCCCGACTTACCATTTAATGGTTGATTCGATTTGTTGTTAACTGCTGCCGTTGTATAATGCATTGTATACTGCCGCAAGTTTTACATTTCCTCATCTGACACGCTGAGAGAGGATGTCCTGCTTGAAGACAGTTCGTACAGAGATGAAGTCTTCGCACCCCCTTATTCCGTTCTTCTACTGGAAGATCAAGAAATTTCTTACAATTAAAAATCTTATAATAAAATGATTTACAAAATACACATAAATTACTTAGAACTTCCCTTGGTTTCTCGGTAACATTCACCGACACCTTCCTTTTGTCTTCACGGCTTACCGATGACAGAGTCTGGAACCTTGCTTCCTCGTATTCTAACAGTTGTTCTTGGAAATCAAAATATAGCTCTATGTCTACTGCATTTGCACCATCCCCAAGTCGTTGGTACGCTACTGCTAAATCCTCCCAATTACGAGTTACAGTTTTTATTTTAATTATGTATTCTAGAGGCGAAGTGTTTTTTAATTACATGGAGCACTTATTGAGTGATGCTTGAAATATTTTGGCAAACAAGCGATATTTACTTGCCATGGTCAGGGGCGTTGTTGTAGGGCTGGACCCAACTTCAAATCTGGGTTTTAATACCCCGGATGATAGTCCTTTCGGTGACGATGTTGGTTATCCTGCTGGGGAGGATGCTGGTTGTCCTGCCAAGGACTCTCCTGGTTGTCCTGCTGGGGACTCGGATAATTGTCCTGCTTGGGACGCTGCGGGCTGTTCTACGACGTACCAGATGTTGATGGCTTTACAGCTGGCTGTTTGGGGTCTGGACCTCCTGGTGGCTCCGTTATCTCAGCCTATTGCTCAGCCTCAATACGATTCATAATATCGTCTTTCATAATATATCTTTTTTATGTGACCATAATAATCCGTGGTGAAGTTGAAGTAGTCATGGTCCTGAACGACCGGATGATTATCTGTGATCTCGCTGTCTGCTTGATCAAACTTTTCCCAGAGTTCATCCAGGTTTTCCCACCGGTGTTGTAGATATTTTAGGTTTTTCCTGGCAGCTTTATCTTTGCCATAATTTCTGGCTAAAACGACTTTCTCTTTGCCGATTCGTTCTTAATGGTCGGCGAGTTGCTTAATTGTATTTTTTCAATTAACACAATACAAAACTGATATAATTGTCTTTTTTTTATTATTGTTTATTTCACTACAAGCCACTAAAACTCTTTTTAGTTTGGTCCTGTCACGGTCGCCAATGTTTTAACTGTTTCTGATGGTTGATACAAATAAAAAGAAATGTGTTTTGCTTTAATTCTAGATATTTTATTTAATACCACTGTCAATCGGTTTGCGGGTTTGGAACAACTGCCCGAACTTTAGATACATTTCACCAACTCTAAGTCGTGACAATATTTATATATTCGAACGGGCAGCTTGAGGATGAATAGATTGGGTTTCAAGCTAGTGAGGCAAAACATTGACCTTGTATTATTGTTATACATTTTTGTATGTCTGGTCTCACGCGTCTTGGGTCGATTGGGTGTTTTAGGTATATACAAAATGGAATAATGTGGCAAGTAAATTTACTTATGAGCTATGTGTTTAGTATATATAAAAGCAGAAAATCCGTTTCCCAGCGTGTCAGCATTTAAGTAACTTAATCATGCATATAAATTATATTGGTCGAAGTTGGTGAAGTACTTCATAGGAATATACAGCGGATTCGGAGTGAGTTAATTCTTATCTTAAATAACACTGTGTTACTTCTAGTTTGATCAAGTCTTGTCGGTCCGTCTGCCATGCGAACCGTTCTCGTCTTCATCATAATAATTAATTGAAATAAAAATTATAACGTTCAAAAGAGTATTCCCATGTTCGTTGAATTAAACCAGATATGTAATCAAATTCACTTAACCTATTTACAATCCCGATTTCAATAAAAGTGCAAATTTCCCCGCCACCCAAATGCACAAAGACAACATTTCTTAGTAGTTTGTTCAGTGAATGCTGTGTTCGAGATAAATGTAAACACATAAAAAAAATAAACTATATGGCTTTATTTAGATAGATATCAACTTTCGTAATTCTCTTGATAAACTTTCGACGTTTCTCATATTGATATAAGATTAAATACATATCTAACCAAAATATTAACAAAATATTCTCGTCTCTAAGGCAGATGCAGTCGATCTAACCGCTAACATGAAGGGCAGAATACATGATTCAGAATTAATAAAAAGGGTCTGACAAACTGCAAAATATTTTTTTTTACATTATCAGATCTTTTTTAAATTTAGCTTACAGCAAGCATCAACAAATAAAAGAAGATTTTACCAACACAATAATGTGTTCCACTGGCTCATCATTTAGTGCAGGTATAGTTTTTCGCAACTAAATGGTACAAAAACACATAACCATAAAAAACATGAATATATAAACTAAAATTGAACAACATTACAGTATAACACAGAAATCATAGTTTTCAAATTATTTCAATTTAAATTAAAATCTATCACACTCTCGATTAAATTATATAGTTTACTTATGCGCGTGAGAGGCTCATGCATGCCATAATTGTTCTGTGATGTTCAACATTCGAAAGTTCAGATCTTCGCAGGTGGTAGGACCGACCCCTGAAAGCCAATGAAAGCAGGACAGATGCATAAATTTGTCCAGTGATAAGTTGATGAAGAAAAATTGAATAATTTTTTACTCTACGTTGATATGAGGATTGTATCTCCTAATGCCGTATTCGATGCTCGTATGGTGGCAGGTTATAAGGATCAGGCCAGGGAAGTCCTTTAAGAGCAAAGCGAATAAACTTATGCTGGACTGATTCAATACGGTTCTTATGAATTTCATAAAATGGATTATGGATTATGGATTTCCATACTTGTGAGGCATACTCAGGCGTAACATAGCAATCGCACAAAGAAAGTGCAATGTTAAATTCCTTTGCACACCATTAAATCCAAACATAGAGACACTCCTTGTACAATAACCTTCATTAGGTTAGGTTAGCTTTGCGGGTTGCTGTAGGAGAGCCAATAGCTCAGCCCCAGCACACTTAGGTCAATGTAGACCCATTGTGATGCCCATTTGAGGGTTTACCAATTCCTCTTCTTACCATACTTGCAGTCCATATTTAGTTCCTTAGTATCATCCCGGGGTGTTCAACCATCCGTTTCCTCTTGCGAATCTATATAGATTTGTTATTGGGCACTCTGATAGTTCTTTGATGCTTTCAAAGAAGTATTTCCCCAGAGTTTTATTTCTTAGATGGCAGAGACTGGGGCAGTGACAGAGGTAGTGGGTTATATCCTCATGTTCTTCCTCGTCACTGCAACCTCTACATAGATCGTTTTCAGTTAGACGTAGTTTTTTGGCGTGATATCTTAGCATGTTATGGCCAGTTAAAACACCTACCAACGTCGATACTGACTTCCTGTCTTTTTGAATGATTGCATTCGTTCTATTTTTATCGTACTGCGGCCCCAGTTTCCTAGCTACCTCACAAGTGTTTAAGTTTGCCCATCTCGAGTTGGCTTTTGCCAGGGTTTCACACATTATATTAAGTTTGAGGTCGCATAACTGTGGTTTTACGCTCCTTTCTGAGAGTTCTAGGCTAAGTGCTGAGCCTTTTCTTGCCAATTCATCGGCTTTTTCATTTCCCATGATGCCAGCGTGACCGGGGACCCAGCAGAGTGTTATATTTTGCTGTGTGGCAAGAACTTTAAGCTCTTCGCGACAGCTTTTCACAAGCTTGGACTTTATTTCAACAGCAGAAATTGCTTTTATAGCTGCTATCTATGAGAATGGTAATATCCTCTCGGGGTAGTGCCATCATTGATGCCACTCTGGCATCGGTCTCACTATCACAGTGTACATCCATAAAATTAGCTTGGGTTTTGGGCCCCAGTTTTTTCCAAAAATTCTGCTGCATGAGTAGAATGCGATGGATGGCTTTTTGACTTTTTCTTGGACGTTCATTTTCCAGTTCAATTTCCTATCAAGAATGATTCCCAGGTATTTCGCGCTTTCGGATAACTTGAGGGGTGTGCCTTCAATTGATGGCAGATGGAATTCATTAAGATCTTTTTAATTTTAAAGCCTCTGTTCTGTGTTCTTATTCAGCTTTAGTTGTTTAAAGCTAAAAGTACTAATTTTTTTTCTCATGTAGTAAATTTCGAAATGTGGGTGTTTAGCAAGCACCAACTTTGTCATACATAACTTCCAAGGTCTAGAAAGCCTATGGTGAAAGCATTGTAGTCGCTCGTATCCTGGACAAACTTTCGTGATTCTTTAGGTGGTGGCAGTATTCATCTATGTCGTTTTTTTCTTTTGTGGTATAAAGTCCACCTTAACTTCATAAATTGATAACAACACAAGTACTGATAATATTTTGTTTATCTATATCTACTTTTATTTTGATAAAAAAACTAATAGAATTCTCTTTTAATTTTTTGATTTTCTTCTTTCTGTAAGCGGTCTTATAAAAACAATGTTTATTTCAATTTATATTTTTATTATTTTAATAATACAAAATTACACAAATTCCGTGAAGCGGATTTTAGATTTTTCTTTCTTTTTCTTCTGACAATCAAAACTCAACTGAACTCATTTTTGACACCTGCCCTCTTCTTTCATATTTATGGTGTTAACACATTAAATCTTTGTCGTGAGGCCACATCACAATTTATTTTATTCTTTGGGTCCTACCACATTTCTTCATTTATATTTTTAACATAAAGGCCGTGTGCGAACAGCGTTAAAATTTTATCCATTGGCTAAATTATGACACTAGTGTGGTGAATATAAACTTCAAAAATTTAGCCTGCTCTGGAGCAGGCTAAAATTTTAGTCAGTGGATAATTTTCTATGCCTATGAAGGAGTGAGTGAGATAGTCGGCGTAATGTCTTTGTTTTGATTGTTTCATTGCTTTCATTCGCATTTATTTTTGTTTGTTCGACTAATATCGAATTTTTCGTGTGTGTTTTATATAACTCTAATATTTTACGAACAAATAATAAGTAACCGATGTTTTACATATCTATTCTGTGAAAAAAAAATTATTTTTATTTTGGAAGTTCCGCTACCAAAAACCAGTGTGACGTGTGTTTTGTTGTATTCATTTAATTGCATTTGTTTTTTGTTTGTTTTTATGTTGACGTCGAATTTCCCGTTTGTGTTTTTGTGAATTCCGCTTAATATAATTGTGTTATGAACGAACAATTACTTAAATTAACCGATAATACTTTTTTTACATTCCTATTTATTGTGAAACAAATTTGTTTTTTTTTTTTGAAGCTGAGCTGCCAAACCAGTGTTTTGTACCGCGTTTAAAATTTCTCATAATTTTAATTATTTTATTGTGTAGTTCTATTTTATTTCTTTAACAAAACACAATTAAGAATAGCCACAATTATGAAATTGCAAATTATTAATAAATTTGTTTTCGAAATTTCAAATTTGCATTTTTATTTTTTTTTTAGGGAATTTCATAGTACATCAAATAAAGAGAATTTAACCTACAAAAGGTCGGGTGGTTCTAAATTTTTGATATTTTGTATAGGATGTTTGGTGATAAAAAAAAAACAATTTCCACACCTCCGCCCAATTTGCTATCAGGAAAAAACTCGCAAAAAATCGGCTTATTCAACTTATAACTTCTTTCTGGTACATTTTATCGAAAAAAAACTAATTACTAAACGCAAAACAAATAGAGCCACTTAATTAGCATGTTTTATATACGTTTTTTTTAATAAATCCTCATTCCATTATATCGTTCTTTAGTTATTAAAAAGTTGCATAGGATAGTGAAATTGATTGATAATGAAAACTTTCTCACTAAAATCAACCATCACGAACTTATTGCGCTTTAAAAGTCAAAGAAACTCAATATTTTGAAAATACCAACTTTTGGGTTCTTTTGGATGAATCATCGATCATACAAATAAACTTTCTATATCACACTTGTTAGAAATTAAGTTTTCTACTAGTTTCGTTATTAGTTTTTTTTCGACAAAATGTACAAGAAAGAAACTATAGTCGAAATAAGCAAAAAAGTTGCAGTTCTTTCCTAATAGCAAAGGGGCGGAGAGGTTG
Organism: Baccha elongata; assembly: GCA_951217065.1. NCBI lineage: Eukaryota > Metazoa > Arthropoda > Insecta > Diptera > Syrphidae > Baccha > Baccha elongata. Next base: position 207,764,989 of record OX578272.1, read on the forward strand.
GGGTTGTAGAAATTGTATTTTTACATCAGCCAAAAGTAATTATAATTTTTTCCTTTCCAAAATGTAATTTATAATAGCTAAAACATAAAATATTGAGTACTGCGAAACCTTTGATTTCCGAAATTACAACTTTGCATTTATCCAACTTGGTTTTTGGGTTTTTTTACAAATACAAATTAAAACACCGAACTTTTTAGTCGAAGACTTATATTTATAAATCAACCTTAAGACAGTTTGGTATATTTCCACGTATTCAAGCAAAAGAAGGGAAATTTTTCAATTCTTGTAGGGAAATTTAAAAAAATATCTTAGGGTTAAAAATCCCATTTAATCCAGTTCGCACATCAAAAAGCTAAACATTTATTCACCTCATCTTAAACGTCAAAAATTAGCCAGAGGATAAAATTTTAACGCTGTTCGTACACAGCCAAAGTACCTAAATAAAGGCATAAAAAAAACAAAAAAAAGACCTGAAATTATTTCATTTAAAAATTTGAATTTGTGAAGTTTTGATTATAACCTATATTTTTTTTTCTTCTAAAAAATTGGAATACCTCAAACGGAAATCCTAATACCGACCCTATTCATTTACGACTTGATAAAATGTCATTGCCCCCGACGAATTTTAGCGACTTCCTTCATCGTTATAGCTTGAGAAGCAATGCTCTATTCCGGACACAAATTCGGAAGCTTTTTTTTGTTGAATACGCCTGCAAACGATGTAGCTAATGCCACGTTTCCAGCATAACTGCAGTTGCGGCCAAGGAACTCTATTGCCAGTTAAGAGGATGAGGGAGTAGCAGTCTCCTTGCTAGCCCAATCAACATTTTTAGGATACCTTGTTGTTGTTGTTTATATGTTATAACATTTTTACCAAAGAATGAAAGGCTTTCAAATACAACCTGTTCAAAAATGTTTGAAATACAGCCAATACAGGACAATTAGAAATCGGTCTACAGTTCTTCGTGTCAAATTTGTCACCTTTTTCTCAGATTTTAGAGAAACCTCAAATAAAAATTGCAAGGACAGCACTCTGTTGCAATTATAATTGGGACTATGTACTGACGTGATTGGAAAGTGTAGAAGATAAGGATTCAGCTAACAAATCTTTATAATTATTAAATACAACTGAATATGGAAGGTTTTTTTTAAAGAAAATTGTTTCCACTGCGCACTGAATTCAAACAATTTACTGATTATAAATTAATTTTAATTATATGAAATATCACTTAAAAAAGTTATTGAAAAAGATATTTGGCTGAAACAACAATTAAAACATAGAAATAATATTGTGTTTAAGCAGGCTCCAGGTCAATAAAACTAGGTGTTAAATGGTTTTCAACGTTTCGAGCATGAATACGCTCTTCCTCAGGCCTTTATTGTAATGTCATCTATACAATACATACATAAAAATTTAACTTACAATTTTATTTAAGAAAATTAATTTCCACAAACAAAAATATGTTCAAGAGAACCACACATTGCACACTAAAAATAATTAAGTTGATTTAGAAAAAAAAACAATTTAAAAAAAAGCCTGCTTAAACACAATATTATTTTTAAAACAATGACCTCTTTCACCAAAAATATCAAAATAAATCCAAATAAATATTAAAACATATATACAAAATAAAAGAAAATTAACAACGATTTGGAAACACAATAGAACCAGTGCTTCAAAACTACAAACATACTTAGCTTAAATACAACAATCAACAAAATATTTTGAAATAAATGAAATGAAATGAATGATTCTATGGTTGGACCTGAACCCCAATGGAACCAAACAATATTTTATTTTCAAGATGGTTAAAATTTATAACCATCTTAAAAATAAAATTAATTATAACTTATGAACAGTTTAGTTTTTGATAAGGGAAACGCAATTGTTTCATTTACATTTTCTTTTAATAATGTAAATGCAATTGTTTTTTTACTTGCTTCCACTTCTATTTCAGTTTTGTTCTGATGAACTTCAAGCAAAGCGTTATAAACAGGTTGGAATTGATCTGGTTAGGAGCATACACTAACTCATATGTAATATATAGCCGGAAGAAAGCAAGCCAAGCCCGACGACGAGCGGAATCTCAGTACCATCTGCCTTATCCACAATAATGAATAAGTTTTAAGCGTCGTCTAAAATTTCATAGCATCTAAGCTACTAAGTCAGGATTTACACGACCAGTGCTTTGAATGCCCGATTCTTCTCAATGCTCTTTTGAACACGCGTCCCACATTTACATAAACTGTGTTCACTGCATTCATTAGCAAGCCAAAAAATTGATACATAAAACCGCAAAGACAGATTAAAAGAGTTTTCGGAATGTTCAATGCGAGCCGTAGTATGAAGGAAAATTTTGCATCTTGTAGTTTTGCAGAATCTCCCACATAATATTTCTACATTTGCGTGTGTTTATTATTCCATGGTTCAGGGGGAAATGTCATTAGAGGCAGTAAGAGTGCAAAGTATTCACGGTGAACAATCATTAGAGGTAAAATATGGACACAAGAATGATATAGTGTCCCGCCAGTGGTAAAATTCAGTCATGAAGTTTTTAAGGATTTTACGCATTTTAGTGGTGTATATTAATCCAGGTAAGAATCTAAATGGTAAGGTTTTATCGTATGTAAGTATTGATGGAAAGTCACGAAATGTTTTTTTATGAATTGGGAGAACTGCCATCCAAATAGTCCGACTTCTCATTAGCAAGTGGAAAATTGATTCTTTGCAGTTCGACACATAAGAAAAAAAATTAATTTTGAAGCGCTGTGAAATGTCATTGCAGGCAGTAAAAGTGCTGAGTATTCACGGTAAAAACTCTTTAAAATATTTTCTGAGCTTTTAGTGGTCATGGTGGGTATATATCAAGGTAAGAATCTGAATGTGGTAAGGTTTTATCGAATGTAAGTATTGATGGAATGTTACGAAATATTCTTTTTGAATGAATTGGAAGAACTGTCAAAGTATAACAGTAAAATCAGTCATGAACTCTTTAAAATATTTGCCGTTTTTTTAGTTGTCATTGTTGATATGTGGTACTCGTTTCTTTGAAGAAGTTATAGTTTGACATTTCGCTGGGTTAAGGTTTAATCCATTCTTGCTGCACCAAGTACAAAAGCTATTAATATCGGCTTGCAGATTCACACGATCTCCGCTTGAGCATATAGATTTAAAAATCTTCATATCGTCAGCATGTATGACTATCAGAACGTCGAAGCAAATGTGTATGAAAGTAGTCAAACTTTATTGAACTAGAGAGCTACTTTTCTGGTATAATTTGGAACAATGAATCTAACAGCTTTGATTTGCAGCGCTCTTATAATCGTTTTATTGAAATTATGTTCATTGGGTTTAATCATTTTTTCCCTCGTGTTTAAAAAAGTAAATCTTTGAAACCTCCTTGGTACAATAAATGGTTATTAAATCCTAAGAATCGAAAAAATAATGCGTTTGATGAGTTCAAGAAAACATGCATCCAAAATGAGTATGTACTTTAAGAAAAAATGTTTCTCTACAAAAATTACTTGTGAATATTGAAACAAACATTAAAAACAATAGTACCTATAGCATTGTGGTCTTAAGTAGGGCGAATTCTCTAGTTGGATTCATTAAAAGAAATAGTAGGGAATTTTTAGATCCCTATGCACTCAATCACTGTTAAGATCAATAATAGAATATGCGGATGTGATTTGGAATCCATATTTTAAAATTGATTCAGATAGAATTGAAAGTGTTTAGAGGAGATTTACGAAATGTTTATTTATTAAAATGCGTTTTAATTTAAGCGTTTATTCTGATTTTTATTTATTTCGTTATGGAACTACTCCTAAAATTTGTATTTTAAATAATTTATCAACAAGTTGTTATTCTGTATTTTATTCTGTTAAGCGAAAAGTTGTAGATGTTATATAAATAAAATAAAAATTATTGTAGCTAAATCTATCTTTTACCACTTTTTAAATCAAATAAAAGGGTATTTTGAGTATAATGAAGCTTAGTTCAGGTAATAACTTCATACAATTACCAACTACGGGTATAGGAAAGACATTAACCAAGGAAGAAATGGGCCAAATTTGAACTTACTGGGAAGAATGCTAAAATTTTCAAATCCATCCGTTTTGTAGCCAGCAACACTAAAAGATATGTACATCACTCTTGTACACTTATATCTTAAGGACCCGGAAAAGTATGGACAAATCCGCAAAGAAAGAGTCAGCAAAGCAACAAACGATACAGATTGCAGGTAAGTAGTTGAATGTTTTAAGGTTTAAATTGAGTAAGGGCTTATTCAAGTAAATTCAGACACACTTACCACAGAAATCAGCCAAAACGAGAGACTGAACTCAGTTAAAGAAAAGCGTTATCGAAGTAGTGATATTATTACCGATATGACAACTTTCAAAAGATAGCACGAGGAACTAGGTCACCAGATTATTGTAAAAATAAAAAAAAATAGTGGCCAGGAAAAATAACTTTTTTAGATGAAAGCACCTTCTTTTGCTTAGCATGCATGTATGGAAAGCACCTTTTCAAAATAGTGATTATAAGTCAAAATATGTTGCTGAGCTTATTCACTCTGATTTGTCCGGGCATATGCCTCATAGCTTCATTGGCGGATCTCAATACTTTTTACTTTTTAAGAATGATTTTTACCAAGTTATCATAGTTATAAAGTTGTGCAGAACATATTGAGCCAGCATTGGGTTAATCATCAGAGGACTATTCATACATACATACCCGAACAGAACGGTAGGGCAGAACGCGAGATGGGTACCATTGTACAAGTGGCACGACCGATGATTCATGCTAAGGATTAACCTCAAAAATATTGAGAGTGTAAGTACTAGTAAGTAAACCTTGTCAAAGGCTTGAACAACATTTAGAAAAAAAGCGGAACATACTTGTTTTTCTTCAAGTGCTTTTTCAACAACATACGTAATTCGATGTACTTGGTCTATCGTAGAATGTTTATTTCTAAATCCATACTGATGATATGGTATTAGTCTTCGCTCTTTTATTATTCTGCTAAGCCTATTTAGGACCAGTTTTTCGAAACTTTTGACATAATTGGTATAAGTGGCCTGTAAGATCTTACTTCTGTTGGAGGCTTAACTTGCTTTGGTATAGCAATGACTTCTGCAATTATCCAATGATGTGGAACATAACGGAGTTTAAGGCATGCATTTATTATATATTGGAGTTTTGTGAAGGCTATTATTGGCATTCAAAACCTGAGCAGTAATTAGATCATACCCGGATGATTTTTTGTTTGATAAATTGTGTTGTGTTGGCACATGTTTTTTACTTCTTTGAGCCTGACAAAGGTATTTTCTAAGTTATCCTTTCTATCAATAAATTGCAGGTTATTTCAAGCTGCACTTTCTGGGAATAGCATATTAAAGAGATGATCTGCGAAGAGGTCAGCTTTCTGTTTCGGATTTGCAATCTATTTTCCGTCTTGTGCTTTGATGGGCGGATTTTGTTGTTGCGGTCTATTCGAACGTTTTGCTACTTTCCACAATGAGTAATCTGTGTAGAAGCATCCGTCGTCAAACTTGCAAGAAGTCTATTAAGTGAATAATTTTTGAATTCATAGATTCTTTTTTTTAATTCATAATTTCCTCGATTAAATACTGTCTTATCTCCGGGAATCTCGTAGTTTGAAATTTTCTTCGAGCCCTTCTTTTTTCCAAAATTAATTCTGTTATTTATACAGGCTATTTTATTTCAGTTTCTCTTTTGTTTGAAATAGTTGGAGTACATATATTCTTCTGCAGCCTGTTGCACATCAGCATTAATTTGTTCCACTTCATGACAAATTGGTTCACAAGGTTCATTGGGGACCTTAGATCAATAAAACTTTCCGGTTTAACTTTAAATTTATCCCAGTTTGTTCTTTTTTCACGAGCTTAAAATAACTTTTGATAGCTGGAGTATGATCTGACGATAAGTCGTAAGTGCCTGCAACACTTATATGATTTCATTTAATACCTTTAGGCACGAAAAAGTCTACAAGGTCTGGAATTTTGTTGGGATCAGATGGCCAGTAAGTCCAGAGGAATAGAATTCACATTTGTGTTTGCTACCTGCTAGGTAAAGTCGTTTACCTAGCAGGTATTTATGAGCCTAGACCCCATTGGGTGTGTTTGGCATTGAAGTCACCACCAACAATAAAGGTATTTCCAAGCGCATCAAGGAGTTCTTTATATTCTTCTTCTGTTAGAAAGCGCCTCTATAGGCAGTATATTGCTGCTATTTAAACTCTTTATTTTTTATGCCTATACTGATTGTTGCCACTTGCATATTTTCATATGTCAGTTCGGCTTCCTCATGATGTGCCAAGCACTTTTCAATGAGTATAGCCAATCCACCTCTAGCTTTCTCAGCTGGGTGCGGAGCGTGATAGCACGTATAGTTTGTCATTTTATTCTCAAAACTTTGTTCAGTGGCAGTGTTTTTTAGACACCAGACAAATGTCTACGTTCTCTATGTCTTAAAAGATGTTTCATTCGAATGCATGTTGAAAAAGACCGTTTTTTCCAGTAGGTGTGGCTTTGGAATCTTGGAACTTTTTAGCAACAGGGCATCCTCTATAACTAGCAGGGTGACTACCTTGACAGTTCACACATTTTGCTTTGCGATCTTTGCTCACTGTACAGTTTTCGTTGCATGTTTTCCTTCACACTTTACACAATCAAACTCGCGGTTGCAGTAATTTTTACTATGGCCGAATGCTTGGCAACGCTTACATTGTGGAACAATCTTCGGCTTTCGCAGTGGTTCAATTTTAACAATTATGCCCATGATCGATCTAATATTATAGATCTTTTCGCGACTTTCTTAACTGTCAAAAGTGAGCATGGATAAAGGTAGTGATCTTTTTCTTGTCGTTGGTTCCTCAGAGGAATTCTTCGTTGTTTCATTCTTAGTAAGATTGACTGCATGCAGGGCTTGACAACCTTTTTGAACAAGATCTTCGACTATTTTTTTAGAAGAACATGACGAATGGAGACCTCTGGCTACTACTTTAACGGCTTTTGTAGCTTTGTTCTCGTACAAGTGCCACTGAATTCCGTGTTTGCTTATTTCTTCAGTGACACATCGGCGTCTTCAACAGTGACTTTCCAATTCTCTTTGTTGTAGGATGTGTATTTACACTCTTTCTTAGTGACTTTCTCAGTTATTTACTTTAGATCTCCAAAAACTGTCAATCCAGATATCATAATTGGAGGTGGCGCTATTTTTCTATTGCCCCTAGAGTAAGACTTGCTCGCACACCTGCTGGTACAACTTTTGATTTTAGTCTTGATGTACTCAACTGTTTTTTATTTACGGTTGGATAACTTTTGTGATTATTAGAATCAGTCTCAGGACTATCTTCCGCTTTTCTTTTCTTAGCATTACGCTTCTTTCTTTTAATTTCGGTTTCAATTAAAAATTCCTCTTCGTCAGTTTGACATACAGTTACAAGATTGTTTGAACTTCTCTGAGCTGTAGACTCTGAATTTTTCTTGTCAAGCAAGGAAACATTCTCTTCGATTTTTTTAACCTGTTGTTGAAGTTTTTGCACTAAAGCTCTAAGTTTTTTTCTTGCTTTTATTTCGATTTGCCATTCATCAAAGTAGTTTTTTGATTCAACTTGGCACTTTTTGTAACTTTCTCTAGAACTCTCTTGATCTATATTGTCGATAGTGTCGATCTTTTCATAGTCATTGGTTCCTATAGTTTTTTGGGTTATAGGTGAATTAACCCTTAAGATATGAAATCTTGACGGAGATTTCTGTGTTTTTGTACTCCATCTATCAGAATCCATACACAATAATTGCTCTTCCCCAGAATCCGTAGGACCGATCTCCGTAGAGAGTGGATTTACCAGTTTTACTGGAGTGCCACCTGGGGTATTTAATCTATTTGTTTTGTCCATTGCCATAAATACATATTTTGACTTTGCTTTTTGTTATAAATAGCTCAGTTAATTCTATTCACAGTTTCATATTTAGCCGTCCCTCTGGGATCAGACGCTGACCAGTGTGCCGCACAGTTTGTGTCAGACGCTCTTGGATTTAATGTTGAGCTGGTTCATTCAGAGTGATGTTTTCTCCTAGTTCCTGAGAAAGTAACTCAGGTGACACAGCTTTGGATCCAATGGATCCCACGTTCGTCATTAGCTCACCTATAGGCTAACCAGCGGGCACCAAATAGAGGTGACGATACGATTTTGCACCGCCTTAACCAGTCGCAATATGAAAAAATTAATCGACAAATTCAAAATGTATCGACTCCAGCAGATATTTCAATCAATTCAATGGGAAGTTTAGAAGACAAAGAAGCAGAAGGATTGAGATTTTCACTAAGACAAGCTTTGGAAAGCCTCATGTTTCTGATGGCAGTTACGCAACCATATAGCTTAAACCATTGGAAGTGTTAGTCGTTATTTGTATAAACCAAAGCAAATGCATGTGTCGATGGTGATTTTACCTACCAGTTGTTTTGTATTTTATTTTTATTTTTATTCGTTTTGCTGATGATGGCAAATAATGTTTTATAAACTTTATATTGCCAAATTATGTGTATCACATTGCAACTGGTCTACCTGCAGCTTTTCAGTCATCTTTAAAGCTACACTTTTTGTATATACGAGAACACTATGCCTTCGTAATGAAAGATTGCCAAGAATTCTATCTGAAGCTATCAGAAATAGAAAAATCTTCTGGGCTGAGGGATGGTTGGACCTCTTCCACGAAGTATCGATTGACTTTTTCTTTGGCACAAGTTTGGTTGATTGGCATGGCTTACATAGTATTCTTCTAACAAATCTAAACCAGATTTAGCAGCAACGCAAATAAATCCCAATTTGTTGTACTCCAAAGTGCTAAACTATTGTGATGACGCAAGCCCCCTCCGACATGATATCTCTCACACTAAAAGCTCATTGTGGAATGCTTAATCTCAACGGAAGAGATCATGACATCATGATGAACGGTATTAATATTTTTAAAAACCGTTTTGGTCTTTGCCCGAAGTATTTGATAGTAAATTAAAACTTGTTCATCGTTTGATGGTAAGACACATTTATGAATTGAAATACCGAGTTATAAGGTGTGTAAACGCTCATTTATTGTGTTTTAAGGGGGATAGACAATGAGTTCAGAAATGTCATTCGATATGGCATTTATTGCTTAATTGGTTTTCAAACTGTGGATGGTGGCAGAACTGAATGACTCGAAGGTGATGTTACACGAAGCGAATGGGATAACGATTGTTTCAAAAATCACGCGATGAGAGCCCATCACAACAAACTCAGCTGGTAATGTCATATACGAAGGAAAGAAGCTTAGAACCCCGTCCAAAAGGCGCTTTCATGCAAAGTTGTTTTTTCTCGAGAACGGCTCTAACGATTTCGCCCTTACCAATAACCAAGCTCTTTTACGAAATCTATTATATTCGTTGTCGAAATAGGTGGCTATATTCTCATAATTTTTTATAGTCGCTTTTTCACCTCAAGACTTTATATGAGCCTCCAATATAGATTCATAAAAAGGGCCATGACATCAAACACAAATAAATTAATTTTAGAAAATTTTATTATTATTTATTACCTTTTATTTCATAAGGTACTTTAATTGCCCGGCAAAGTTAAAAACAATTCATTAAGGCACAAACTGAGTTGTCACAATTAACAATACAAACGCGACACTTAACCGTGAAGTTAAACATGAGTTCTAAACTGTAAAGTTAAGCCGAAGATAGCTTTAAGCTCACTGTTAAATTAATTATCAGTACGCGTAATGTTTTTAAAAACTAATTAAACTTTTATATTGCTTTTTTAATAATTTCATATTTAGGGAAGATTTCTGTTTGGAAAGGTACTTTGATTTTGGTTTGAATCTTTATAAGATATATTTTAGGACTTTTGATAAATTTTCAGTAAGTTTTCTTCGTTTAATGAATGATTTTTTTTTGTTATGCCCTTAGATAACTTGTCACAAGAGCAAGTTTGTGTGGTTCATTCGTGTCCTTTAAATAAAGGACACGAAAAACTTTGTTTCGTACTTTTTAACTTCTGCGAAATTGAATATGTCACCCACGTGTTTAAAAGCCGTGTGCTTTTTTTGATGTTTTGATTTAACAATTGTTCTTTTGTTAATTTATTTCAATTTGTCTCAGTGCCATCGAGGGATAATTGAAATATAAGTTAGTAAAAATGTAAAGGAATTAAATACAAAATTAAATAAGAATAAGTATGTATCCACTACAAAAGTGAGGAAAACTCATGAAACGTTATGAGAAATAAAGTAGTACAAACTTGTTTTATTCGACTATAAAATAAAAACACCCAAAAAAGCTGAAATAATATTATTTTAACACAATAGAATCCTAAAGAATAAGTCAAAATACAACATTCAATAATGTCTATTATTAAAAGTACAAATAATGAAGTCTGGAATTTATCAATTTCTTAGATTTCATTCAGCTGCTTCGATAACTGCCAACATGTTAAAGTTGTATGTGGAAACTGAAGCTTCACAGCATGCTTGACAAATTTGCGCTCTAGAGTCTAGAACTTTAGTTAATAATAATAATAATAATAATAATATTTTAACTTTGTGTCTGTAAGGCATATTGCCTTTTAAATGCATCAGTTGTTGCACGACACTATTTAGAAGGAGTAGAAAAATAGAAAAGAATTGTTTTGGTACAAGTACAATGGATAGAGAGCTCGTTGAATTTTACTTTGCATTGAATATCCTCATGGGCGACGTCCAGCATAAGCTGGGCGGTATGCTGAAAAGATAAAAATTCTTTATACTCGAGTGAGTTTTGAACCTGCAACCTCTGGGTTAACAAGCAAGCACTCCATCCATTGTACCACTGCCGCCCATAAAGTTATCATCTTTAATTTTTGATGTTTATGTTGGTGAAAAATTATGTAGATACTCGAAGCCTTTCTCTCTTTCAGGGGCTACGAATTTGCATTTCATATATCAGTTAGTCCAAACAAAGCCATTTAGTCAACTATTTTTTCATGTGCAAAATTTATACTTACAAAAATACTTTTTTAAGACTCTTCAACAGAGCTAAAGCAACCACTGAGTGACAATGTTGTCTGTTTGTTTTTTGCATTAGAGGTATTACACGTTAGCGCGTTATGCCAATTTTGTTTCATGGCTGGCTTCCCCAGTAGGCATATCCACCATGCAGTAATGATCCAAATTTATGCGATAAATCATATAAATTTAGATCTTACTAATTATTTTCAAATTCCCAACCCTTATTTACCGAAACTCTGTAAATATGTTTGTTGCTTACCAATATTGAAACCAAAATATACAAACCATCAAGTGACACATTTGAATTCTGTAATCCAAAATATTGGTTGTTAAGAGCTGAAGATACAAATCCCACTCCCAATATAAAAAATAGAATGCTCATTGAATGGTCCATTACTGACTGGTGTTGTTTTGATGTTACCTTAAACTAGAGGGGGAAGATGTTGATTTAACACCTTAATTGTACGCCTGTAAGTAGAAAAATATAAATTATATTGCAAGTAAAAAGTAACATAAATCTATGCATTTCATACTATTCCTTACAAAAAATAAATCATTTTGTTTGGGAAAAATACTCTTTTAAAAAATGTTTAATATTTTTTGTCGAAAATCTAAAAGTTAGCGAGCAATGCGAAAACTAATGTTATCAAGTCTATCTTTTTACTCGTTTTTTCCTTATAACTTCTAAGAGATTACAACTACAAGTAAAAATTTTATATCATTTTGTAGATAATATATATTGCAACAAAAAAGTATTTAATAGTTTTTTCATAAAAACGCACACAAACGTACAAAAATGGAAAAACACAAAACCAATCTTAAATTCACGATGGCGGCTGCTGCACAAGATCTAATTTCTTGCAAGCTCAGTTTTATACTCAGAATCAATCTCTCTACAAAACTGTATTCAGACTTGAAGACCTACCAAACTTTTGTCAGATGGCCCATGGTTCATTACTTTTTGACTGTTTTATTAAGTTCTTTTCATGGCTGGCTTCTAATAGTTTACGGTTGTATAAACCTATACACAAAGTTTCAGCTTTGGAGAAATCACTTTATTTTAACTTTTTTTTGTGTTTAAGACGTTAACCACAACAAAAATCCCCCGCGTATGCGGCAGCTGATGACCGGTTTTGTTGTCAGCAAGGTCACAGCTATGAAATATATAAAATTCAGCTTTGGAGAAATCATATCATAATTTGTGTCGCTGCCTCCCGGACTAATAGGAGATGCCCATGGACCATGACAGGGTTCGATAACTTTTCGGGTTTGCGTATCCTTTACTACTATTCAAAATTAAAACGTTTAGCGGCCTATAGTCCAAGAAAACATTGCGTTTTGCCCGGTGCTAGCTTTGTGGGCTCGTCAGATGACGTCCAGCAAAAAGCACCTTGTCAATAAACTTTTTAAATTAATTTTCATATAAGTATATAGAATTTGTATCATTATTTATTTTATTTCTTTCTTATATTCTTTACTACTTCAACTACTTCTTCTCGTTTTGCCAATAGAATTCTGCGTGCTGGAACTTTAACAGGATTTGCGTAACCGGATTTGCGTGTCTATTTTATGCTTTGGTAGGTTGCTCTACGTCCTTGGTCTTTGGGGCCTGAAGAAAACACCTCCTGGTAAGAAAGAAGGAGATTTTTATAACGAGTTACCAGTAGTTGTGTGAGACTCTCTGGAACAGCATCTATAAGGTCTTGCAGATGTACTTTGCTAGAAATTTCTGAGGCAGTTGGCTCGCAAACTTCTGCTGTACAAGCTCGCCCTATGAGCAGGTCCTTTGGTAGTGTCACATCTGCAGTCGTTTTAACCGTCCTTACCAGACATTGTGATTGTGTGACCTCAACAAACGTTCGGGCTAAAAACACACCCTTGGGCAACTGACAGGCACAGGGTTCAATTAAGGTTGCACACTTTTTTAATTTCATCGGCCGTGGCATTGGAAATATAACCTCTGAACGGGCTGCCAAATTTCTGGATATTTGGTCATGAGAAGTCTGGTGAGAGTTCCTGCAGCTGGATATCGCTATATTAGAATATGTTACAATTACTAACCTTACTTGCTGTTATATAGTTGGAGTGAAAGTTTCCTTCCTTGAATTTCCAAGTACAGTTCGGAAAAATATAAGCTGCACATGTTCTGTTGAAGGAAACCCACTCCTAAGATGGTGGGTACTTTTTCCGTTAAGACTACAAAGGTCTGAAGGTTCTCTTTGTGGTTAAGTATCAGTGTGGTGTCAGACATACCTAAGAGTCACAAGGTTCCCCCAAAAATTCCTTCAATCAATGGCAAACTCAGCTAGCGATTCTTATGGTCGTTGGAGGCGATTCAGAAGAAGGGTACATAAATAAGTAAGCAAAGAACTTAGAACTGCCCATGAAACAGACCCATCATAATATGGCTGTACGATATTGGGGTTAAAGTTATAAACTACCGATGAAGTTGTAACCGTCTGTGGAGTGAGTCTAGATGTACGAAAAGGAAATTGATATCTCGAGGTCTTACTTGGATGAATAGCTTTATTAGAGACACTACCCTCACTAAGCATTCTAGTTTCGGGAACAGAAAAAGTGTCTGCATACAGCTGGTGGTTGTCGAAACCCTGAAGCTCGGGTGAACTGGAAAGCTGCCAGAAATCAGAAACGGGTTAGTTGAAGATGACGGCCAGGGCGAAGAATGAAAAGACACTGCAGCACCAAAAGCTTTGTTGCTTACTGTTCTCTCCGATTCCTCTAACTTCTTCTCCATAGTGGACTGTCTATCGGCCAATTCCGCCTTCCACTGGGCCATCTTTGTTTCCCAGAAAACAGTTTAATTTATCGAATGCTGATCCAAGAGTGCCTTCATTTATTTCTTCAACGTTCATGATTCCTTGTTGTTAATGGGTATAACAGCTTTCAAAATCGAATTGATAATACCCCACATCTGACACCAGTGTTACAAAAGAGAATCCCTAGCGAAGCGTAAAAGATGAAAAGAGAAACAGATTTAATGCAGTTTTTGATTTGACTTTTCTGTTACAAAAGAGAATCCCTAGCGAAGCGTAAAAGATGAAAAGAGAAACAGAATTTAATGCAGTTTTTGATTTGACTTTTCTTCTTGTATGGTAATACTCCTAGAGACTTCGAACTGAACTTCCCCTCTTCTGTAAATGCGGCTTTTTATGGGTTTTGTATCCTTTTCACCAACTTTCCAGTCTCCGCCGTCAAATTACTGGATGTTTTTAGTTTCGTGCCAATCCCATCCCAGATAATTTTTACCAAACTGCAAATTATTAACACCAGAATAAGATAATCATCTTCGCGATTTAATTTCCTTTCTACTGGTGTGCCATACTCCTATTTTTGGTATAGCGCCACGACTTTGCCTTGATCACATCTGAGAATTAAATGAATCGTACAGAGCAACCTGTGAAAAGCATACCTGGGGCCGAATTACCGCATCAGTGACCATGCACACGTCACTAAAATTCCCTCGAATGGCATTACTGCTTACGATATCGAGAATGGTATCGAGTATCGGATCTAATTTGTGGCATTTCTTTGTCAGTGAACGTACGACTTTTCATTCGATAGATGCCAAGCAGACGTATGGTAAATAAATAGAAAGAAAAAGTGTTTATTGTTTTGTTTTTTCACAATTTTTTAAATATTAATGAAAAGTTCATACTATTTTGTGTGGCCAAATACCTACCATATAATAAAAATAAAAAGGAATGCTGAACACCACGATGCTGAACACATACAACAGCTGTAAGAAATAGACCAATGACAAGTCATGAAATGAAATAATAGGGGTATGCTTGAAAAATTCTAGTGCAAAATATACATCATTCGATACGAGATGCTTCGTAAGAAATCATACCAATGTGTTTACTCGATAGCTCGATAACGTATGAAAGTTGCTCACATACTCACTGATGTATGAAAAACATACGTTCACTGGCAAAGGAATGCCAAAAAATAAATCCGATACTCCATAAATAAGCCTAGGTTATTACTGCCTAAGGCGCCGGTTATAGCGATCAGGAAAACGCATCAGGAAAATTGTTCCAATGGATCTTTTATGTTGTTTTAAATCGATTTTAAACACAAATACTACACTAATCGACTACAAATAACTCAAAGAATTTTTTTTGCTAATACATTTTACTATATAATAATTGTTTATTGTTTAAAATGTATTTCTTTATTTTCCTGACGAAAACTAATTTTTCGTGCCAGCTGAAAAATTTAACAAATCGTTCCAATTATTTGAGTTCAATTTTCACTTGTTCCACTGACAGATTTCTGTCAGATAAAGTTTTTTTGTGCATTTCAATCAGGAAAACTGACACATTTTTCCTGATCGCTATAAACGCACATCAGGAAAAAATTCCTGTTCTCATTTGTTTCTACTTTTCCTGATGGTTTTTCCTGATCGCTATAACCGGCGCCTAAAGGGCTGAACCGATTTGTTTTAATTTGGTATGTAGGGTTTGTGGAAACGTTCCTTAAAGGAGAATTTGAAATTTCATTTAAATTTTAAAAAATAACGGTACCTGTCACATAACCGTAGTGAAGAACCTTAATTTTCTCAAAAACGTCTCCAACGATTTTCTTCAAAAAAATTGAAGCAAAAAAAATTTGCAACTCCTATTAAGGGTAACTCCCATAAAATCGTTATTTTTTCTTGAACTGTCTCATGAACGGGTAAATCGATGTTAACTCAAAAAATATCTTAAAAAAGATCTTAATGATTAGATCAAATGTTAGTACCAAAACTTTGAAAAAGTGCTTAATTTTAATTTTAGTTAATTTTTGAATCAATTTTTTTTTATTTCAATATTTGGAAAACGGCTTGACCACAAAAATTAATTTTTTGTACAATTAATGTTAACTATTAAGCAGTTAAAATTGTCATACGTGGAATTTGCAAAAATTAAAATTTATAAAAATTATTAAGCAAACATCGATTTACTTAAAAACCGCTCTAAAGATTTTGGAATTATTTTTTTTATAAACTTATATTTGGGCAACGAAAATTTCTGCGAAATTTGATATTGGCTTGTATCTTTGTAAAAAGAAGATTTAGCACTTTTGTTCAAAATTCATAATATGATTTTTGTTTCATTTATGTATACATAAAAAAAAATTATTATAGCTATTTTGTTTTATTAAATTTAATTTTATTTTCGTGGAAAATTCAATCATTCTTTTGTCTGCAAAATCTGTTGGTGACGTGCATGTTTGCGAAAATAAGAGTGTAACAGGGGATTTGCACAGTGATAACACTTCGAATCAACGTGTGCAAAGAACGAACTGTCATCGGCCATCAAAAGTAACATTTGGCACAGATGTTAATGCAACAAACGTATTGCCATCAGTACCTAGCCTTGGTTTTATGCACCTCTATCATTTGGACAAGAGTTTAACAGCTAGTAATATCATTGCATATGCTACATAAGAGAAGTTGAATATAATTACAAATCTTCTCAATAATGTGTTCGTATAATAAAAAAAGATGCTAATGAGTCTACTTTTCGTTGTCAATTTTAAACTCAGGTTGCCATATGATTCGTTTCGTGCTGCTTTTGATTCCTCGTTATGGCCTGTTGGTGTTCAAATTAAAAATTCATCAACTCGAGCAGTGTCTCACTCTAAAGGCAATTTAAAAATAGCGCCACCTCTAATAATGATTCTTAGATTGACAGTTTTTGGAGCTCTAAAGAATATAATTGAGAAAGTCACTAAATAAGAGTGTAAATACACAACGTACAACAAAGACAATTGGATAGTCACTGTCGAAGACGCCGATGAGTATACATCTTTCACAGAAGAAGTAAGCAAACAGGAAAATATGTGAACTGTCAAGGTAATGACCATGCTAGTTGTAGAGAATGCCCTGTTGCTAAAAAGTTCCAAGAATCCAATGGCAAAAATATAAGAAAAATCACGTCTTAGGAAAAATCCTTAGGAACCCAGCAAAAGCAAAACTAGCTGTGGAAAATAAACCTATAAAAGAACCTCCTAAAGAAGTTGCTCAAAGCGAAACCGGTGAAAAATCCTATTTAAATATAGTCAAAAATGCATGAAAGAATGAGGAAACTTACATAAAAGAAATGCTGCAACTTATTCTAAAAAGAACAGACGAACAGGGTTTAACCATCAAACGAAGAAGACGCTCTTAATAAACCATTATGTACAGAAAACTGCTACTTGGAATGCAAACGGACTTTTAAAACATGCATCCGAATTAAACATCTTTTGAGACATAGAGAATGTAGACATTTGTCTGGTGTCTGAAATACACTTTGCCACTGGAAATAGTGGCAAGAATAAAATGCCAAACTATACGTGCAAATAATATTGTGTTTAAGCAGGCTCCAGGTCAATAAAACTAGGTGTTAAATGGTTTGCAACGTTTCGAGCATGAATACGCTCTTCCTCAGGCTGTTTATTGTAAAAAAATATACATCGTCAATAATGTCATCTATACAATACATCAAAATTTAACTCACAATTTAACTTACAATTTAATTTAAACTTAATTTCCACAAACAAAACTATGTTCAAGAGAACCACACATTGCACACTAAAAATAATTAAGTTGATTTAGAAAAAACAATTTAAAAATTATAAATGCAATTAAATAATTACATTTAGACAACAGGTTGTGGTGGTGGAACATTTTCTAGACTCGTTTCCTTTTTGTTGTAATAATTGTTTATCAATCGTTCAATAGCATGGACAGGGAAAGCGCTCTTTTTATAAAATTCTGTGCAGTATTGAATAAAACCTGTTTGGGCAGCTTCGAGTGAAAATTTATCAATCGCCCAGAAGATGTAGGTTTCTTATACCAGTCAAAGATGATTTTTCCTTCGTGTCTTACAGCCTTTACATCAAGGTAAGGCAACTCACCATTCTTCTCTACTTCCACAGTAAATTGCATTCTTTGATGGAATGAATTTAAGGCACTTAGTGTGGAATCAACTTCGCTTTTTTTAACTACTGCAAATAAGTCATCGACATAATTTGATAATAATTTTTGGTTTAGATGTTAATTTACCAATAACGTCTTCTAACAGTGCTTCCATTGCAATGTCTGCTAAGATTGGTGAAGCTGGACTTCCCATTGGTACCCCTTGTTTTTGTTGGTATATTTTTGTTTCAAACTCCAAATAATTGTTTTCGATGATGCAAAAACGAAGCATTTCCAGAAACAGAGATTTCTTAATCTTGGTGAATTCTTTTATTTCATTCCATTTCTTTTCAATTATATCAAGAATCATTCGAACAGACACGTTGGTAAACAATGAAACCACATCGAATGAGACTAAGACTTCATCTTCCTCGATGTTGAATGAAGAAACTACATTAATAAAATGTTTTGCATCACGGACATTATATTAAGAGTTATCTGTCAAGTTTTTTAGAATTTTGACCAAAAATTTGGATAATTCAAAGCATGGACACTTGTTGATGAACAAATTGGTCTAAACGGCATATTCTCTTTGTGAATCTTTGGTAAACCGTAAACTCGTGGACTATTTGCCGTGTATGTTATCATTCGTTTTCTCTCATACTCATTTACGACCTTTAGCTCGAATAAAGTTTTTACGAAGCCATTGTTCAAACCTTGAAGCTTAAGAGTTGGATTGCTTCTAAGAATTCTATAGGTACTCCTATCTGCCATTAAGTCTCTCATTTTTTCCATATAATCTTTTTTGTAGATAGCTACTGTGACGTTACCTTTATCTGCAGATACAGCATAAACGTCCTTATGATTTTTAAGAAATTTATTCGTGTCCTGAGAAATTTTGTTGATGAATTTATCAAAAGGTAATGTAGATGAAGAACGCATTTAGTTATGCAAAATTTGTGTGAGGTTTGCACGTGCAGGTTCATGGTCACCCTGTTCCAATGTTTTTATCATCTCTTCACCATCCTCTATAATTTTAAAAAGAGGTATATTTCGTTTTTCAGTTGGCAGAGCAAATTTCGGTCCTAATGACAACAACCATTTGATGTCTTCTGGGAAGTCTACATCGGTCTTATTGACAAACCATTTTTCGTTGAATTGCATTCCCACCTTGTGTTTGATGTTTGTTTTTAATTTCTCCAATTTGTTCTTTTGATTGTTTTTGGTATTATTGTTAATTCTGTGGAATGTTTTATTATGGCTTTCAAAAAAACAGATACTTTCGTGATGAGACAAAGTGCTGCTAATCAATTCTTCTGACTTTAATAACAAAAGTTTCTGTTTGTTTAATTGTGCATGTTTGAGAGAGATGGCTGTATTCAAAAGTTTTGTATGAAAATGTTCTATGTGTGTGCGAAGTTTTTTCTCTATGTTTTTCTCAACTAGTTCGTTTGAGAATTCAAACAAAAGGTCAATATTAGCTAATGAATTTTGTATAAAATTCGGAATTAATCCCAATTTTCTACATTTCATAAGAAAACCCAATGTGTTGAATTTTTTTTTTTATGTGTGAAATGCTGATCCTACTAAATTTCTTAAGATTATTGCAAGCGTTGTTACCATATTTAATTTTGATGTTGTTATAAAATTCCATTTTGAAGATGTGTACGGCGTGCCCTCCGTTATAATATTTATTTGGATATTTTTGGTGACCTCTTCAATGTTATACAAATAATATTGTGTTTAAGCAGGCTTTTTTAGTGTGCAATGTGTGGTTCTCTTGAACATATTTTTGTTTTTGGAAATTAAGTTCTTAAATTAAATTGTAAGTTAAATTTTGATGTATTGTATAGATGACATTATTGACGATGTCTATTATTTTACAATATAGGCCTGAGGAAGAGCGTATTCATGGTCAAAACGTTGCAAACCATTTAACACCTAGTTTTATTGACCTGGAGCCTGCTTAAACACAATATTATTTGTATAACATGGTCACCAAAAATATCCAAATAAATACTATACGTGCTATCACAATCAGTATAGGCATGAAAAAGAAAGAGTTTAAAATAGCAGCAATATACTAACCACCGAGGCGCTCTATAACAGAAGAAGGACATAAAAAACTCCTTGATTCGCTTGGAAATAACTTTATTGTTCAATGCCAAACACAATGTGTATCTAATCTCATAAATACAAAATGTAAACGACTTTACCTAGCAGATAGCAAACACAAATGTGAAATCTATTCCTCTGAAACGCCAACTTACTGGTCATCTGATCCCAACAAAATTTCAGACCTTATAGACTTTTTCGTGTCTAAAGGTTTTAAACGAAATCATATAAGTGTTGTAAGCAGTTACGACTTATCGTCAGATCATACTCCAGCAATTTTATCACTGAGTTAAGCGGAAATAAGAGACAAAAGTTATGCTAAGCTCGTGAATAAAAGAACAAATTCTGAGAAATTGAAAGTTAAACTTGAAAGTTTTATTGACCTAAGGTCCGCAATGGAAACTTGTGAACAAATTGATCATGAAGTTGAGCAATTTATTGCTGATGTGCAAGAGGCTGCAGAAGAAAGTACTCCAACTATTTCAAACAAAAGAGAAACTGAAATAAAATATCCTGTAGAAATAACAGAATTAATTCTGGAAAACAGAAGGGCTCAAAGAAATGGCAAACTTCGAGATTCCCGGGCGATAAGACAGTATTTAATCGATTAAAAATTTTAGTTGGCAATTCTGTCGCATAGTGAACTGTTGGAAATATTTTTGCTCTCTATAAATTTGTTAATAATAATATAAATATTACAACAAAATAGTAAAAAGTGTATTTAAAAAGTTTTTATTGTGATACAAAATCTGAATTGTTCAAAACATCAGGTAAATCGCATGTATTAGGGGCAGTCTTTTCAGCTCTGGTTAAGTTTAATCATTGATTATTTCAGCTGGTAACCATAGATTCTGTCTTTTCAACAAAATCTTAGCCAGAGAGTCTATGATTATCATAGATTACGTTAACCAGCTGATTTTCCGTGGTTAGTGTCATTCAGTTTATCCCTGTGCATCGAAACAACCTGTATCGGTTGTTATCAATTATTGACAAAATTTTCTCTCTCTTTCTCTCGCATTCAAAAAAGTAAAAACAAACTTAACCAGAGATTCATTGAAATGGTGAAAAGACGAAATGTGGTTAACCGAGTTTCAAAACAACTGGTTAAGAAAGTTTATGGTGACCAAAAGATTGGCCCTTAGTCTCGAACAACAACTTTCCCGTCCTGTACTGCACTTAGCTTTAAGGCAGAACCATAATAGAAGGATTAGTACGTACGGTGCCGTTCAAAATTAGCGAGAACAAGGATGCTCAATTTCGGCAAGTTTTCGTTCACTTTTTCCTCCGTACGTAAAGAGCGCTCTAATAATAGAGCGCAGTTTACGTACGTAAATCTGACAGCCAGACAAATACATGTGAAATTGGCTTGCGTGTGCGTTCGACCTTAGGGTCGACTGAAGGTAATGGCGGCACTTAAGGAAACTTGACGTAGAACTATGACATTAGCTTTCGTTTGCTTACGACTATTATGGTTGGCCCTTTTACTCATGAACGACAAAAAAAAAAACTGTCAAACACCACCTAAAGATTTTACTGAACAAGCAGCAAAAAAATTTAAACCTCGTGCAAAGGTAACATTGAAATTAGAGAGACTTGCTACCAAGGATGACCTTCAAATTTTGACCTCAGAAATAGATATCTTGAAGAAACAAAATGATGAGCTGGCTAATAAAGTTGAACAATTTGAATTCCGTTGCAATTTATTGGATAGCAAACTGGAAGCACAAAACCGCGAACTTAAGTGTGCAAATATTATTGTCACAATAACACATTCTAATATCGATCCACAAACAACTTTAGTGATCTTTTACTTGGGACTGAAGAAAAACTTTAAATGCCACCAGCCATTAAATTAACTGAAAATTCTTCAGTAGTTAAACTGAAAATAAACACTGGATCGAATATGATAGCATCATGATGTTAAAAACTGTTTCAAAGCTTAAAGGAACAGGCTTATTCAACGAGATTTAACCAAACAGATGCAGCTAAAACGTATTTTACTAGGCTATAGAAAAATAATAAAATCAAAACATCCTTATGAATCCACAACAATTAAAAACAGCACAGTATTAATCGGAAACAAAGAATTTTACTGAACAAATAATACCTATTTATAACACAAAAATATATATGGTGAACAAGTGTTGATAGAAATGTTTGGCGAACTATACTTTGAAGCTGTCAAATGCACGGCGAGGCTAGAGCACAACAGCAACTCAAATCCAGATGTTGCATCAGGACTAGGGGTAGCTCCTAATTAGCTTAGTAAAAAGTACTAAACAAAATTGAAACCAATGTGCCGTCAGCTCAAGTAGTATTAGTTTACAAAATATAATATTTCAGGCTTAAGTAATAAATTATTATTTGTAGATTTTTTTAAATATGTACAAAGTTTTGAAATTTTTTTTTCAATTTGAAACCCATGTAGAGCTAGAAAATATAAATAAATATAATAAGTACTAAGTAGTAAATTGAAATGGAAGCCAGCAACGCGTACATCGGACAAGGGTGGAACTCCTTATGTTATTAAAACAACGCTTTTAGAAAAATACGATTTTATTGAAATATGTGATTGTACTATTGTAAAAGTCTGCAACATGATATGTATATAATACCTGTTTATATAAATTGATTACTGCGTATTCAATAATGAATGGGCTGATCTAATCACTAGATTTGAAGTGCAATCACAAAATCATTCGGATCACATGCCCGTAATCGTTGAATGGAAAAGTCATAATTCAATAGAACAAAGGAATCGTAACCTATTACCAAAACTAAACTGGAAAATTCAGGTACTACATTATACAATCAAGCTATCGACTGTTATTTTGCAAATCAATACATACGGATTTAGTTTAAATTCAGGCATAGGAAATAACTAATTGTATAAGAAACTGTGCAAAAATCAGATCTTCACCTGAAAATAAAATTTTCAAACAGCAATGGTTTGACATCGACTGCATGAATTCTCGACTCGGATGTATTAAGATACTGCTATCTTCAAAATAACGCTCATTATAAAACGCTATGTAATACCAAACAAATTGAGTACAGGAAGTACCAAGCTACTCAGCTAACAAACATTAAGTATTCTAAAGATTTTTGGAAAGTGGCAAGAGAAATAAATGGATCGGGATCTGAAGAGTTTAAGGAAATGAAAAAGATGAATAGAATGTTTGTAAAAAAAAATGTTTAACTTACCTATAAAAACCCCAAACTATGCAATTTTTGCTGAAACTGGTCTGCCGAAATTATATGTGAACACACTTAAACAACAAGTTCATGAAATCAGAAACAAAGATTATTTGATGGCAAAATGGGAGAGTCTTGGGGTAGAATATGGTGAAGATTTGAATACGATCCCTAGTGGTCTAAACATCCTTAATAAACATCCTTAATAAAGAACGTCTTTATCTTATCATCCAATAGTTTGAAGACACACATAGAGTTTTGTTGAAAGCGGAAGCCCAGCAATCAGAGAATAGATTATTGTATTCACAGCTCAAATTTAAATTGATGGATAACAATAATTTCAGCAATTTTTTTTACTTCAAAGAAATTTCATGGATCTTCAAAACCAGATGTGAAGTTCTCGGCTTTAATGGCACACCTTAAAATGGCAGCATCGACCAATTTCACTCTCTTTGTAATCTCAAGGAAAAGGAAGATTGCTTTCAAAGACTAACATACTTTGGAAAGAAAACATTAACGATGCTGGAAAGTATTAATTTTCTTAATGGCCAAAATTGGAAACAACTTTATTATTTTATTAAAAGTGTGTGTAATTATCTTATGTTATTGATTAATGGATTTGAATAATTAAATTAAAATTGTCTAGTTTAACTGTTAACAATTTAAAATTGAATATAGTGAAAACAAAAATGTCATTGTGAATGCAGCAAAACGTTTGATTAGTAAGTAACAACAAAATCCGCCCATCAAGCACAAGACGGAAAATGGACTGCAAATTCGAAACAGAAAGCTGACCTCTTCACAGATCATCTCTCGACTGTCTTTAAGCCATTCCCAGAAAGTACAGCTGCAACTTGAAATTTATTTGTCAGGCTCAAAGATGGAAAAAACATGTACCAACTCAAGTTATCAAATAAAAAGTCAAATAAATGCATGCTTTAAACTCCGTTATGTTCCACATCATTGGAAAATTGCAGAAGTCATTGTTATACCAAAGCAAGGTAAGCCTCCAACAGAAATAACATCTTACAGGCCAATATCACTTATACCAATTAGTATTTTAGTATTTAGACTTAGCAAAAAAATAGAAGAGCGAAGACTAATACCAAATCATCAGTTTGGTTTTAGAAATAAACATTCCACGATAGACCAAGCAAGCACTTGAAGAAAAACAAGTATGTTCCGCTCTTTTTCTAAATGTTGCTCAAGCCTTGAACAAGGTTTGGCACTTGGAACTAGAGTACAAACTGCACATGGACTTTCCCTAGAAGTACTATGAAATACTCAAACCATATATAACCGACCGACTCTTTAGAGTACGGTACGAACAAGAGTATTCGGAACTTAAGAAAATCGAAGCCGGTGTGCCACAAGGAATTGTCTTAGGACCAACCCTGTATTTGTTATATACAAGGGGTATTCAAGTGGACAACAATGTGATCATGGCCACTTTTGCAGGTGATACTGCGATATTAGTGTCTGATTGTGAAAGCAACAGAAAAACTGCAATATGCAGTCGACAAAGTGAGAGACTGGACGCAACAACGGCGTATCAGATTAAATGAAACAAAATCAACGCATATAAACTTTACTAATAAAAAGATTAATAATGATCCACTTTTTACTCTAAGTAAAGTAGTATCTTACTCCTTGGCAAATCTTCTATCATCTGCTGATGCTTGCTTTAAGCTCCATTTGAATAAGATCTGATAGTGTAAAAAAAAAAAAATTACGGCCAAGTACCTTGGAATGACTTTGAATGCAAATGCAAAGCTAAAATGGAAAGAGCACATCAAAAAATAAAGAGAAGAACTGAACTTGAAACTTGAAAAACCTCTACCTTATCCATTGAAAACAAATTAATGTTATATAAGCAGGTAATAATACCTGTTTTGATGTAAGGCATCCAACTCTGGGGTGAGGTTGTACAAAGAAAACAAATGCGGACACCATCCAAACATTCCAAAACAAAGTCTTTCGTCGAATAATAAACGGCCCATGCTATATAAGAAATAGAGATTTACATCGTGACATCCAAATAGAAATGGTTACAGAAGTCGTTAGAAAACACGCTGTTATACAACAACACCTCCGAAATGAAGACCGTCATAAATGTACGTCGAGCCGTTAGTCATATCGGCTCATAACATACATAAGAATGATATTATCGTTCTAGTTAAAACATGGCTCAACTCTGACATCTCATCGTATGAACTTTTCGATTCATCCTTTTCTGTTTATATTAAAGATGGACTGACAGACTGACAGACTGACAAACTGACAGACTGACAGACTGACAGACTGACAGACTGACAGACTGACAGACTGACAGACTGACAGACTGACAGACTGACAGACTGACAGACTGACAGACTGACAGACTGACAGACTGACAGACTGACAGACTAACAGACTAACATATTGACAGACTGACAGACGGACTTACTGGCAGACTGACAGGCTGATAGACTGACAGACTGACAGACTGACAGACTGATAGACTGACAGACTGACAGACAGACACACAGACAGAATTGCCAGACCCACTTTTTTCGACTTTGCTATCATCGTAATATCATGGTTGATTGTTATCTAAAAACTTTTTTTTTGCAGTAATTCATAAATTGCCTTATATTTAGTACCTATAATCGCAAGTAAAAAACGAAAAAATAAATTTACTTATTTATTACCAATCAATGCTTATTTCAGTTAAGTTAATAAGCAACTATTTATTAATTATTTTATAATTTTGAAGTCGGTTTGCCAAGAAACAATGACTATTACACAGGGATGTGCCGTTGTACTCCCGGAAAGTCGGAAGAATGTTCTTCATAATTTGTTCACCAGTGAAACATTTATAAATACTTAGATTTATTCCAGGATCATTTGTTTTTTGTGTACCTATCTATTTTTTTGTATTTTTTACTTGCGATTATAGGTACTATAAGGCAAGGTATGCATTTGTGCAGAAAAAAAGGTTTTAGATAACAATCAAACATGACATTACGATGATAACGAAGTCGAAAAAAGTGGGTCTGGAAATTCTGTCTGTGTGTCTGTCTGTCTGTCAGTCTACCTGTCTGTCATTCGCACCTGCAGCCTAAACGGTTGGGCTAATATCCTTTAAACTTGGTATGTAGGCTTTTTGTTAACCGTCAGGGGGTTTTTGGAATTTTTATTCTAGGCCTAAAAATAACGGTACCTACCATGTAACGGTAATGAAAAAGCTTGTTTTTCATGTAACGGTAATGAAAAAGCTTGTTTTTCTCGAAAACGACTCTAACGATTTTGATTTGATTTAACATGAGTCATAGAAGGCCGTTATTCTTAAAAACCACTTTTAACAATACCTGTCATATAACGGTTTTTTTTAATTTTTAATTTCTTGTTAACGCCTCAACGGATCTTAACCAAATTTTATTTTAAGAAAGGCCTAGATAGTTGAATGCTAATGGCATAATTAATTTTTTTCATAGCTTTTCTAAAAAAAATTATATTAATTAAACAAAATTTTTTGGAAACCATTTGATGAATTTTTTTTTAATTTAGTTTTCGAATTGAATTCATTAATTTTTTAAAATTGACATAAAAAAATCGATTTAAAAAAAAACTGGTCGTTCGATTTTCGTAAAAAAAAAACTATAAAATATATTCTATTATTTAATAATTACTGGCATACCACGATTTTCTGGGAAAACTCTGGTTTGTTATAAATTATTTTTCAAAGTAATTTTTTTTTACTATTGCGTTTTAAATTAATTGAAAGAATTAAAAAAAATATTTCATGTACAAAAATTGAAAGACTACATTATGCAAGAAAAGTACGCGAGACCCATTCATTCCTTTTGGCTGTTAAGTCCTAGCTTACTTGCCACAAGAGCAAGTTTGTGCGACCCAGTCGTGCCTTTTATTTTATATTGATTTAACGCACTGAGATAAAATTAAAAGCACAAAAATAAGATAAAACATTATTGTAACTAAAAATTTGAGTTTATCAGTAGGTAGTAACGAAAATTTGATTATTCACTTTCTGTTCTTGAGAAAAATAAAGAAATATGATGTTAACTTCATAATTTCGGAAATATTGAATAACCCAAGTATATTGTAATACCAGTGCGATACATATATATACATATATTTTTTTAACATTGGTTTCAGCAGTTATTAATTTGATATGACGAAAATATTTATATTTGTATAAAAGCAGAACTTCTTTGTACAAATGTTTCCAGCTATTATTTCCTTAAAAATTATATATTTATGGAAATAATTGCGAGTTCCGACAACAAAGAAATATTTAAATATATTTTTTTTTTAATATTCAACCAAGTAGAAGACTTAGAGCCAGTCTTTTCAGCTCTGGTTATTTGTAACCATTGTCATTTCAGTTGTTAACCACAGATTTTGTACGTGTTTGTTTCTATGGTTACCAGCAAATGGGTAAATTTAACCATAGCTGAAAAGACTGGGCCGATGCGTTTAGCAGCCTATGGTCCAAGCAAACATGCGTTCCGCCCGGGTGCTAGCTTGTGGGCTTGTCAGACGACGTCCAGCAAAAAGCACCTTGTCATTACGAAATTTAAGATTTTTGTAAAAAAAAAAGTTATGTATGCTGAGCTAGAAAAGTATTTAAATTGCGTAATGACAAGGTGCTTTTTGCCTTTTTGCTGGACGTCATCTTACGCGCCCACAAGCTAGCACCCGGGAAAACTCAAAAACTCAATGTTATATTTTCCCCCGTATAGGCGGGAGGGGCAATTTTCTAAAAAATTGACTTAAATCAGAAAAAAAATATTTAAAAACAACGATAAAACTTACAAAGCCATGTTATAATTTCTTGGAAAGCCAAAACTCTTCTTTTATTTAAATAAAGTTGATATAGTAAATAGTTTTTGAAAAATTAACTAACTCGAAATTTTGAAAAAAAAGTTCAAGTTAATTTTTTTCAAAATTTTGTGTAATTAACTATCATTTTTGTTTCCAAAATTCAATGCTCTTATTAATTTTTAGTCAAAATCTGAAAACCAAATGCAACTTAAACCCCCTCCTCTTAAAGACACCATTTTTTGTTCTGACATGACAGAACTTTTGTGTAATTTAGTGAATATTAAAGAATTAACCTTCCTTTTATTATTTTTAAATTATCAAGAATGTTATCTGCACACAATAAAGTTAAAACTGGATAAATGCTATTCTACACGTTTTTTTTACACTGATAACACCTGTAATTCGACCTGTCAAATTAGTTTATTATGACGCAGTGGGTGAAAGTACCGCGTCGATGGGAGCTACATACATGTTTTTTTTAACTAAAAAACAAAATATGTGCATCCTTAAAAGACATTAAAGGTAAGAAATGTTTATTAAAGATATATTTTCAATTTTAATATTTACTAGCCAACACATCACGATGTCAAACTAATCCCAAAAAGAATTTGCGGAGATGCAACTCTGGTACCGTTTAGCTCATGGTTAAGATCGTGAAGCCCAAAGACTTTACGCTGAAAGATATCCTAATAGATGGTGTCACAGTTTTGGTACACCGAATACCAATTACCCTGTATACAAACTTTCTTTTGGAAAGTAAACATTTGTTAAGAAATTGAGGTAAGAACAAAAACATGGCATTGCGATTTCAATATTAATAGAGATGGATAATATTATACAAAAAAGTGGGTCTGAACGTTATGTCTTCATGTATGTACCTATTATGTCAGCCTAAACGTTTTAGCAGGTTTCCTCGAAACTTCATAAATACCCACAATTTATCAAGGAAATTATATTAAGAAGGCTTCGAACTTTTTCATTCAAGATGTGGACAGGCGCGGATGATACATTATATTATCGATTTTCCGAAACGGATTTTTGTTCAATGTATGTACATATATGTATATACATAATAATACATATGCTAAACTTAATAAGATATATTAAACAAAAAGGACGAATTACCTCTGAGATTCGTTGTTATCGTATCATTCATCAATAGTGATGAAATACATATGTTTGTAATTATGTTCCTTAAATATAATTTGGCTCTCCTTATCAACTTACAGCAAAGCTCTTTTTTATACTAAAATAAAATATGGATATTAATTCGTTTACTATTTTTACATGACATAAAGATAGCTGAAGAAAGACTTTTTTTCCAAGGATGTCAAATTCCAAAATTTTGTTTCCTGACTGGAAAACCAATTCACCACATTAAAGGTGAGAAGAAAACATTAAAAGGTTATCTGTGAAAGATAAGGACCTAGCACTTAATTTTCAGATTCAAAGCAATAAAATGGGTAAAATCCTCCAAATCATCATCAAATCGTCAGTTCTGAGCAAACTTAGGCGAAAACTTTTAAGCGAGGTATTCAGTTAATTTAAATAAAAGTAATTTAAACACTATTTTCAGAACCAGTGCTCCACGATCCTAAATGTTTCTGTTTCATTTTGTTTAGTTTTGACTTTATATGTTTTCATGTTTTTGTGTGCATGTGTTTCTGTTTTTTGTTGCATTGTGCTTACTAACAACTAACACCTGCACTAATTGATGAGCCAGTGGGACACATTATATGTATTGGCAAATCTTCTTTCATCTGTTGATGCTTGCTTTAAGATCCATTTGAATAAGATCTGATAGTGTATACAAAAAAAATATGAGAATTTTACAGGAGAACCACAAAACCTCACCAAAACGTTATTTATCATTTTAGATTAAAATCCTAAATACAGTTTGTGTGTTTGATGATACTCTTTCTTTCAATGCATAAAACAAAATCAAAAGACCCGAAGTTTATCACTTATTTGCATTTTTGTGAGTTAGCCGATTTTATTTTCTTGGTTTTATTCAAAATAAGAAACTCAGCTGGTTTTCCTCAACAAATAAAGACACAGTAATTTATTTGCAAACAATAGTTTTATTGGGTATTTTTCGTTATGGCAATTATCAAAATATATTCCTATAGTCTAAATAATTGACTGAATTAATAAACGTATTACAGCTGCAGTACTGCAACGTCAAACGTTCTGAAAAGCAACATTTTTTTTAATGCAATGTATAGCGTTTTTTAACGCAATCTTGCAACATGCGATGGCAAGCAATGCGATGAGCAAGCAATCTTTGCATCACAAACAGAGGTGATGCAACAAATGATACATTGCAGTAATATAGTGGTGATGCATTTTAAAAGCATGGTTTTAAAGCTATTTTTAGAAATATCTGTATAGTAAACATACAAACAAAATAAGTTCAGTTGTGATTACGTATAATATTAGTCATAAGGAAGATTCATTTAAAACTGAAGTAATTATAATCCTAAAGTTTCTACATATTATTCGAAAGCACTGAATTACCATTTTTAAAAGTATCTTGGAATCCAATGTGTAGGAAAAGCTATCCCAATCACCTCGACAGTGATTAACACAATTTCTCTAGAGTCAACACATTAAGTGTATTTTAAAATTCAACCCATTAAAAAATAAATTTTTTTCTTTTGAAACATTTCGTCTTGAATTTGTATACTGACACCACTGTGAAGGTAATGAAGTAACTTAGTACGGACAAATTATGCAGAAGTTAGTTCAGACACGCACCATCTTTTCAACTTTCATTACTACCTCTACCGGAATAGGTACGCAAAAATAAAAAGAGCATACTCCTAAACATGGACGTAATAGCATTGTATATACATTTCTATAGTATTTTCATGCTGAATAATCACCGCCTGGCCATCTTAAGAAACTTGTGAATAACACATTTTTAGGTTCGTGCATTTACTAGGTGTCTATTCTGTTACCCTAACAACAGTTTGTTTTGTTTACGACTCTTGTCAAGGAAATATGGATTTTAGAGCCAATAAAATACATTAAATATTGTTAATTTGTTTTGTTGACGACTATTGTTAGGGTAACAGAATAGACACTTAGTAAATGTAATAACCTCAAAATGTGCGGTTCACAACTTTCTTTAGATGGCGCTGCTCCATGATTGTATTATAGAAATGTATATACAATGGTAATAGATATATATATACGTCCATGCTCCTAAAAATGGAAAATATTTTTATGAGCAGTTTGCGGTAATGTCAAATATCAGGAGTAAATTTAGGCAAAGTAAGAAAATCTCTTTTAGAAACAAGCGGCATCAAAAAAGTACTATGCAATGATGTGCAGAAAACGAGTCGTCCCCTAGGATGTGGTAAAATTTGCGTATATGTCAAAATGTTATAATTTTTCATAAAGTGTATTATCTACCAAAAAATTCATAGCTACAGGAACGAAAACTAGAATTACTTTTGAAAATGAACCAAAAGAACATTTTTCTTCACGTTGAGTGAACTTTAACCGAGGTGCAATAAATAATATTATGTGTTTTCACAGAAGCGAATTTGAGTTAAATACAAGAAAGGGACTATTAAGGTATATAGATAGAGTAGTAATCCGAAGATAGTTAAGAATTCTTTATACTTAGGCAGAACGATAAAGTAGAAGACAAAAAGATTAGTATTGACAGGAGTAAAAATGTATACACGTCAAAATAAAAGGAAGACCGATTAGAGATACCAACCTAAAATTAAAAAGTATCCAATCTCTAACGTCATTTACTTAAATCCAAAAGTCAAATTAATGATCCAAGGGTCAAAAATTTTCAGTAATTTAGTAAAAAGGGTGCGAGTTAATGACAATTTAAAAAGTATAAATTATATTTTTTAAAAGTATATTTTTTAGAGCAATAGATAATTAGATTTAATTAGATTTAATAAGTTTCAATTTGTAACGTTAGTATTTAGCAGTCTCCAATAAATTAATTCATTAATATAAGTGAAGAAATATTAGATTTACAACAATATGCGGCATATGAAACGGATGAACTAGTCAAGTAAAATAATTTTTCCAATAAGTCTAGTACTTACCAAACCATGGTTTATCACTCGCCCATATTTCAGTAAAATTTATTAATATAAAATTACGTAAGCAAATCTATAATAATGATAGAGAATTATTGACTTATAGATTTACTCCCTTTTGATATTTAGTTAATTCTAAATACTTACTTTCTGCTAGTAGAAAAATTGCTCTGAATTAAAGATTACTATACTTACCCGAGGTTCAACTCAAAACGTCCACGAGTCCACATCTGAAAAAATATATTGTTCATCTTAGAAAACTTACCTAGAGCCAATAACCTTCAGTATAATTATTTATTTTTTGACTAGAAATAGTTATGGGACGTAAATAAAATTAGTTTACCACCTCATGATACACTTAGTGCAAACCGATCCTAAGTCGGTAATGGAATCTACGTCAGTACTAGATCAGGCGGAAAAAAACCTACGGTCAATGCGGACAGGGACGCAGCCCAATCCTGAGCTGTAATCCCACTCAAAACGTTCAAAGGGGTAATCTGAGGCATCGTGATATCCGTGGCACTAAATCCATCAAAGGCCCTCTTGGCAAAAATCCAATTGGAAAAAGCTAAAAGACGAAAAGACGGACAGTGGGCTTATCAAATAAAAAAAATTCATTTCCGTGGGAGTGAATATTATCTACGAAAAGTTGGCAGGAATTCCGAAACAAAGCCAGGTATAATAAGATAGAATAATCCCAGCTAGAAAATTTTTTTTTTTAAATCAAGATAGTGATACGCATTAACACGTGCCAAGAAAAAAAAGGCTCAAAGTTTCGTATGTGATCATTAAGAACACATGAGGGCAAGATACATAATTAGCTAAAAAGCCTGATTTAGTACATTGAATTTTGAGTAGTGGTAACACTTATTGAGAAAATTTGATTTTTGATAATAAAATATATGTAAATTTACCCATTTTATATAAAAAATATACTAAAAATAATTTCATTCACACAGGCAGCTACCGAATCATCGGAGTGGTCACGGACGTACAGTGGGGCACATATCTAGAAGAAAAAGTGTCCACCCCCACAAACAGGTTACAAGACGAAAAACTCCGTCCACTCCCAGAAGATAGCCGCCTGGCTTTTTACACTGGGGCTGAGAAGACAATTGCAAAAAGAAGACAAATCACCAAATTAAGTCCAAATACTAAATATAATCATGGTCATTAAAAGGTTAAAACGATCAACATTGGACAAAATTGTTATGCGGCTAACAACCAAATTTCAACGTGGGATCCATATGGATAATATCTTCATGCGAGCGCACGTGCGAAATTTTCATCAACAAAAGAACATCCACATTAAGTTCCATATTGAAATTATGTAAATTCCTATTTATTTGGAACGAGGTATGAATCTTAAGATAATTTTTTTTTCCAGTGGTATATTTATTTATGAAACTTAGTTTTATTTATTACTCTGATTGTCAGAGTATATAATCTGATAACCTAGGTACTAGTCCTTTAAAGAAAAGAAAATTTTCATCATACATAGTCACCCTTTAAAGATATTAATAAACACTTACTCATATTAATTGGTTTAAAAAGCACTTTGAGCGAATAATGCTTATCATATTAAAATAACTTTGATTAATCGTAAATTTCACTAATCGTAGTACCACTGGAAATATCCATTATATTGGAAACATCCTACTAAAATGTGAAAAGGAAATTGAATGTTCCAATCATTTCTATAAAAAAAAAAACATTATATATCCTCTTATGTGAAGAAATACCGCCAACCAAGAGAACCAAGTCCCCATATAGAACGCGGCTCAATCAAAAAAAAATATATATACACTTAAATATATTTACATGTTTCGTGTATAAATTTAAAGATAACCGATATAACAAAAAATATTATATAGATCTGATTTCAATTCATTATTATTCATCTATTATTTTTCGACGGAGTCCTGAAGCATTGTAGACGAAAACCTAAAACAATAAAAGGAAAGATTAATTATTTCTGATCATATTTAAAATCTTTTTTTTATACATTACCTTTAACACACTTTATCTTGTCCGGTCGTCATGCGACAGGGTGCACCTTTTCCATCGTCGTACCTTTTTTGTAAATTATTATACTATTTATTATACTCTTTATAACTATATTGATAAATTTAATTTTTTTTATTTAACCTTTACTTTTCACAGCACTATATTGTCCTTGGTATTTGTTTATTGAAAATACGAAAATCCAATCTTTTGGTGCTTTTCGAAGAAAATTTTATTCTTTTTGGAAGGGATACTTTTATACTGACTTTTAGTCCATTATCTACTCTCTCACTTTTAAATAATTTACACAAAAATTCCTTCCAGTGGAAAAATTTTCTCTAAACATAGTTTACAAAAATAATATTAATTCGCTTTTTTTTTAGTTTTGTAACCCCGAGATAAATTTGAATACACTGTGGTGTATAATTAATCGGCTGAGAACGAAGTTCTTTGAATCTAAGGTCTTTCAGAACGTCTACCTTGACTGGCATAAATCGAAGATATATGCAGAGTTAAGCGACCGATATAAAGATTCAAAAGACTGACTGTTCACTTACTCGTATTTTGCAACGATTGTTAATTAATCATTTTTACCGATTTTTTTTATTTGAAAATATTTACCGAAATATTTTTCTTTTCGCGTGAAGAGGGGAGGTGAACGACTTCCATCCTCAAATTAACCACGACCTGAATAAATTAACCACGACCTGAATAAGGTCTAATTTCAAATTGTCTAAAAAAAATTACAGTTCTTGTGAAATTATATTCACTATTTCAGTGAGGTTCTTGGGCAGCAGTTTTTCTATTGATATTTTTAAATAGAGATTATTCTTTAATTTTACACAAGTTTATATTTTGTCATTTTTAGAAGGTAAAATCTCATAACAATAAAGTTATTTAGTTTCGAAGGTCCAAACAAAAAAAAGTAATTCATTAGAAGATTTATAAATTCTTAGCTAATGTTATTGATTTCAAGTCTCAGGTCCGGAATTATTTCAGAAGTAGTTTGAAGTTCACGTTAGTAGCTATCTGCACTAATAAAGTTTTTTTTAGTAGCTTAAACTATTCTTTGTTAGTTTTAAGATTAAGTTAATAAATATAATATTAGCACTGGAAATTAGAAGGAAATTTTTCACTTATTTTGATTCTACGTCAACAGGATATGCGTCTGAATCTCAGACACAGGGAAGATTTTTTTTTCTTTTAACTTTTTATTTTTATTATAGCTTAACATGAAGATTTAAGGTAATAAGGATATGGAGTCATGACTGGGATTGTAGAGCCTGAACCGTGAGTTGATATTTTTCAACAATGGCAACAGCGACAACAACAAACACAACAACGACGAAAGCAACAACAACTGGTCAATCTTGATGAAGATATGAAGATTGACGATCTTATCTTAGTATGAGGTAGAGGGTAGGCACTGGATTTTCTTCAGAGGGATGTACCTACAAAAACTTCGCCAAGGGGTATATCATAGGGGAGTTTCGAGGAGAGTAAAAATCCTTTCGCAACTTTTGGTTGGGAAGTTAGACGATAAAGGGGGAAACGAATACACCTGTTTCTACGGCATTAATAAGGGTTCCTGTAAACGTAATCGGATGACATGGAACGTAAGGATGGGATAAGGGATAAAGTAATCCGAACGGACTGTCAACATCTTGTCCTATCGAAGAATATTTCTTTAATCTTCTAACATCCACTTCCATCCTCAAACTAACCACGACCTGAATAAGGTCTAATTTCAAATTGTCTAAAAAAAAACCAATTACAGTTCTTGTGAATTTATATTCACTATTTCAGTAAGGTTCTTGGGCAGCAGTTTTTCTATTGATATTTTTAAATAGAGATTATTCTTTAATTTTACATAAGTTTATATTTTGTCATTTTTAGAAGGTAAAATCTCATAACAATAAAGTTATTTAGTTTCGAAGGTCCAAACAAAAAAAGTAATTCATTAGAAGATTTATAAATTCTTAGCTAATGTTATTGACTTCAAGTCTCAGGTCCGGAATTATTTCAGAAGTAGTTTGAAGTTCACGTTAGTAGCTATCTGCACTAATAAGGTTTTTTTTTAGTAGCTTAAACTATTCTTTGTTAGTTTTAAGATTAAGTTAATAAATATAATATTAGCACTAGAAATTAGAAGGAGATTTTTCACTTACATATTTTGATTCTACGACAACAGGATATGTGTCTGAATCTCAGACACAGGGAGGATTTTTTTTTCTTTTAACTTTTTATTTTTATTACAGCTTAACATGAAGATTTAAGGTAATAAGGATATGGAGTCATGACTGGGATTGTAGAGCCTGAACCGTGAGTTGATATTTTTCAACAATGGCAACAGCGACAACAACAAACAAAATTCATTTCTTACACCTGTTTTAAAAAAGAGGATAAATTTGACATTAAGAACTGTAGACCGATTCTAAATTGTCCTCTATTCCAAAGCTTTTTGAACAGGTTGTATGTGAAAGTCTTTAATTTTTTGGTAAAGGTATTATTGAAATTAATTATGTAAAAATAACACACAAATAAAGACAGTTGAAGATACTCTTAATCAGTTCGGTTGTTTAACTGCGTCTATTCCAAACAGGTCATTTTGGCGACGAGTATTTTTTCGAACACACGTGTAAAGCAATCATTTTCGGTAAAAATGTCTTTTATCGGTAATATTGAACAGTACGATCAATCTAAAAATTCAATTTCAACATATGTGGAACGGTTTGAACAAATCCTATTGGTAAATGATGTTCCCATAGAACAAAAATTACCTCTTTTTGTGATACTTGTAGGTGGTGAAACGTACGAGTTGTTAAAAAATTTGTGTGTACCTACTGACCCCTTATCAAAAACTTACGATGCATGTATTGAACTGTTGATAACCCACTTTAATCCGGAGTCCCTAGTAGTATTGGAACGTTTCCGGAGCCGGCAAATTCACTGGGCACAATTCACTGTGCACAATTCACTGTTTGGACAATTCACTGTGCACAGTTCACTGTGGATCACAATTCACTGTGGAACACAATTCACTGTGGTCTATTTTTTCGAACACAGCTAATTTGATTCGCGTTTTACGAAATTTTAATTTATGTAAATTAACATTTCAAATAGATTATAAGCCTTATTAGTGAATCCGACGAATGAGTTGCGGTGGGAGTCTTACTCACTTTCGGTAGATTTGCTATTAGCGAATCCGCAAGCCATACGCGATACTAAAGTATCTTAGATTGCATTTCTCGTGTGCACTTAAACGCGCCCAATGTCAACTTTTGACATCCACGATAATGCAGTTTCAAAAATGGAAAAGTAGTTCGCGGATCAATAATGCAGCTCATTCATCGGATTCAATAATAGTACCTTATGCGAATGCGGATCCACTGCGGATCCAACCGACTCCCGGGGAGTGAAATTTTGCGGATTCAGTAATAGGCATGTATATTTTTTTTATTTTCTTACATCTCAAATAGAAATATGAAATCTTGAGAAACTAATAAAAAATTAATCAAAATTAATATCTTTTTTAACACTTGACCATGTTTAAATTCTATCAATATCTACAATCGGAACCGAAATCTTTTTATTTTCTTTTTTACTATGAAGGTAATGATTCAAGAAACAATACAGAATAATGTCCAATTAAATAATCTAAAAGAATGGCATGGGGGCCAGTTCACTGTGATGGACAATTCACTGTGTGCATTTCACTGTGGTGCACTATTCGCGTGCGAGTTATAAACACTCAACTGTACCTCAAACAGAAATAAGAGGAAACAATAAAATAAAAAGGATCGCCAATGTACTAATCTACAAGCATCCAAATAAACAAGCATCCAAATAATGTTATAAAAACTCAATTGTACCTCAAACAGAAATAAGAGGAAACAATAAAATAAATAGGATCGCTAATGCACTAATCTACAAGCATCCGAATAAAAACACGGGTAAAAACACGGGTAAAAAGATAACAAACAGATATTTTATGATCAACCAAACAAGATGATAAATACAAAGTAAGATACAAAAAATAATTAACCAACACAACAAAAAACCCTGAAGACAAGAACACTTACTCATCAGGACAAGAATATAAATAGACACAACGCAGAAGGAGTTTCGAGTAGTTGCCGAGTAGTATGTAAGAAACTATGTAAGAACTATTGTCTAAAAATATTTTATTTGTTAAGTGAAAAATAAAGTTTATATTTAAAAATATATTTTTTTGAAATTACTTTTTATCGCGACGAATAAATTTCATTGGGGGCTCAACCGGGATAGCTCATTATTAACGTCAAAAGTGAAAGTGAATAAAATAGTCAAATCTGCATAAGTATTTGTAGATACAATTAAGGCTTAAAAAAACTTTCAAAGTGAAATTGAAGCTATCAGCCAAATTTGTTTATTAATAGGAGAAAAACAAAGTATCCTGAAAGTGTGAACAATTGTGAACTAAAAGGAAGAAACCAGCAAAGTGATTCCCGTTCGCTCTATAAAGCTAGTATCCAGCAACAGATTGGAGAACAGCATTCTGAGAAGCAGAAGAAATTATCGTAAGAAATTATTTTTAAGAAGTGAAACTAAAATTGTTAAAATGACAACTACAACTACAGACATAAAGCAAATAATTGAATTAGCTGTTGAACAGGCTACTGCTCAGCAGCAAAATCAGATAGATGAATTAACAAAAAAATTAGAAAATTTAACAGTTCCAAATAATGACCAGACATGGAAAGTCTTGATGTTATTAAAAGTATACCAACTTTTGAAGGTAGCAATGAGGGATATGTGAGTTGGCGAGAAGCTTGTCAAAATAGTATGAGTCTGTACACTCCAAGGCCGTAGCGAGACAATTATTTCGGGGGGGGTTTATACTTATTCCATACACCAATCGATCTGTACCTTTCTGTAGATGTAATAAATAAAATTAGTACAGCCCATTAACCCAAAATCCACCAAAAACGACTTTTAGTTGCGATAATGATACTATTCTATGTATAAGGCAAGTTATGGATTCGTCAAAAAAAAATTGAGATAAAAAATAAACATGATATTGCGATGATAGGGAAGTAGACAAAATTGTGTTGGAAAATTCTGTTCGTCCGACTGCCTGTTTGTAGACCTGCAGCCTAAATGGATAGGCTGATTTGCAAACTTGGTTCAGAGTGTTTATTTAGTAGTCTCGCACTAGGCGTTGTTGAATGAAATTGGAATTTTAGCTTTAAAACAATGGTAAATGTCATATAACAGTTTGTTAAACCTAATTTTTCTAAAAATGGCCTTAACGATTTTTATAAAACAGTCGAGATTTATCTTAAAACAGTACCTCCCACAGAACCGATTTTTTTAAATCAGAATTTTTCGCTAACAACAAAACCGATTTCAATTAAATTTAAAATTTAGGAAGGTTTTTATGATCAAATTCATATACATAACTTTTTAGATTTCTTGAATATGTTGGAAACGCGAATATCGAATTTTTTCAGATTTTTTTCCAGATGAACTACAGATTTCGATGTATTGAAATTCTCAAAAAATTGCAAAATAATTTTCAAAAATTAAAAAAGAAAACGGTTTAAAAAAAAACTGCTTTAACGATTTTCAATATTTCTTCCTGGGTAGAGTACTGCTAATAAAATACAATTGCATACTTAGTTTTTCAAGAAAACTCTCAAACAAATTTGAAAAACTAAAAGATTTTTCCAATATTTTTTTAAAATAATTTTAAGTTATTATTTATTAGGTAGGTACATTTATCATCACTCTTTAAGATTTTATTATAAAAAAAAGTATTAAATAACATGTAAGTTTATAATTTTTATAAAATTAAATTTAATCTTCTGGCCTTCTGTGCTGCAAATAAAACTTCCTCAGTGTGTCAATCTCAATTTGTCGATGAATTGACATTAATGCCAATCCTGTTAGTCTTTCTTCGCCGGTAGAATTTCTAAGGTAAGTTTTTAGACGTTTCATTGTCGAAAATGTTCTTTCCCGTGTACACGTTGAAACCGGTAGTGTCGCCAAAATTTTGAGAAGCTTGTGGATGTTAGGAAACAGATCCTTATTGCATTCCCTAAGAGCTGTTATTGCACTCTTTGAACGCTCTGTATCTTTTTGTCTTTGGCATTTTGTCTTCCATAACGTAAACTCAGCTTCTAAAGTGTCCCAATCCAAAAATTTGAAGTTTTCTTCGTTGTTATTTTGTTCATATTTGCCAAGGATCGATGGAATTAAAATGCACAAAGAGGAAAGTATGGACTTATGATTTTCAAATCTTATTTTAAGCTGACTTAAAAAGTCATCTAAAAGAGGAATCATTATAGTGTTATATTGATATTCAAGGACCCAATCAGCAGAGACACGACGTTGTTGATTATCAGCCGGCTTGAGTTCTTGTGTTAACTGAACTTTATAAGCCTTAAGACCCAAGTCTTTATGCAAAATACGGTGTAATGACGTTTGTGGAATGCCTAATTCCAAAGAACGACGAGGAATGGACAAACCTGGGTTTTCTTCAACACTTTGGGCTACAACAGCAATATTCTCAGTTGTTCTTGAGTGACGTGCACGGGTTTTATTCTTCGCATAACTAAATTGTCCCAACAGCTCGAATTTGTCCACCAATTTCTGTATTGCGGTCCGACAAGGTGCTTCACGACGACCCAAAAATGTTTTAGTTTTACGAACTAAATTTGGTCTCTGCCAAATTTTCACCATTTTTATAGTGAATTTCAATGCGTTGTTGAAGCATGTGTTGTTCCATTTTTATTAATGGCGTAGTTTCTACTTGTCAAATGTCAAAAAATGACAGCTTCAAAAGTGACAGCTACCGATATAGCGGGCTATTCAAAATAACACCTCTTATTGGATAACCCTACTTATAATAAAATAGGTTTCAGGATCCGTTGTGCTCACGTTTTGTCTGTGCTGCTGCCTTGACACAATTGCTCATTCCTTTTTGCCTATTGCTGACAAGAGAATAGAATAGCATAGAATGAATCGGCTAAAATGTTGCAAGTTACAATTGCAACTATATAAGTGGAATAACGAAGTTGAAAACTAATGCTCACATAAGGACACCATTAGTTTATTTGGAAGGGAAATAAGAATATACGTTTTTACTATACATATTGTTTCATGTAGATGCATACACATACCTATCTAGGTATTCTAAATTTCCTTGAGGCGTTTAGTTATTCATCATGTGCAATCGAAGCAAAAGTAACCTGGCATCCTGAGGCTGTGTTGTTTGAGTTTGTATTTAAAAACTGTTAGAGCTATGTACCTTACTAAATTCATCGAAAATTATGTTGGTACCTAACTACGTAGGCTTTAAACTAAAATCAGAAAGTTTTGAACATAGGTAATCACTAATTATTTGAGCACAAATTTCATACTTATGCGGAAAAGGTTGATTTACAGATGCATTTCTAAAAAAATTCGGGGGGGGGGGGGGGGTTTG
The DNA here is from genome assembly GCA_951217065.1 of Baccha elongata. Taxonomy (NCBI): domain Eukaryota; kingdom Metazoa; phylum Arthropoda; class Insecta; order Diptera; family Syrphidae; genus Baccha; species Baccha elongata. Next base: position 207,806,627 of record OX578272.1, read on the forward strand.
AACCCCTGTGAACCCCCCCTTGGCTACGGCCTTGAGTACACTCCTTGTAGTAAACGATATTTTGCTGCATTAAGCATAATGAGAAATAAAATAGTTGGTCATGCAAATTCAGTTCTTACCAGTCATGGTACGAAACTAAACCTTGAAGCCATTTTAAGTAGATTAGATTTCGCCTACGCGGATAAAAGACCAATATACATGTTTTAAATTATGAATTAAGTTTGATAACACAGGGCAAAAAAACGTTAATAGAATTCTATAATGAAGTTACAGAAAAATTGACATTGATAATAAATAAAGTTATAATGACGTATGGTACATACAGTGAAACCACTGAGAAATTCAATGAATCATATAGGAAAAATGCATTAATAGCATTTATAAATGGTGTTCATCAGCCAATGTCCGATGCAGTATTTAGTATGAAACCTGAAGATTTGCCCAATGCATTAGCTCAGGCTCAAGAGTTAGAAAGCAACAAAACTAGAAGTAGATTTCTGAATCAATACAATCAAATAAATAATATTAGAGACGAAACAAACGGTAATACATTAAGATATCAACAAAAACCCCAACATAGTAATCAACAAACAAATAGGGCTAGTCAACAGAGACCAGATCCAATGGAATTAGGATCTTCAGCTTATAGAAAAGTAACCCCACAGGAATGCAAAGGTTTAGACAAGTACAAAATAATCAGAATAATCCATTTAGAAATACTAACAATTAATTAAATCAAAACCGTAATTTTAATAGAAATTACCATCATAATAATAATCAGAATGATAATTTTAAAAGAGAAAGAGAACAAATGTAGGAAAAGCCATCTCAGCTACCTCGATAGTAGTTAACGTAAACTCTTTATAGTCAACATGTTAAGTGTATTTTAAAACTCAACCAATTTAAAAAAAAAATTATACTTCTTCTTTAATTTGTGTTACTGTACTGACATAATTGTGAATTAAAAGGAAAAAGTTAATCGTGCGAAAGAGATGTTTAATTTGTTTTAGGAATTCAGTCAGTCATTAGATGTCATTCGGGTTAGTACGTGCGGTCGGTTCGTTAGTCGGTTTCGAAAATAAAAAAAAGCTACAAAACATACAAGTGTTGGTTTTGTGTTGTTGACAAAAAGAAAGAAACAAAAATATTTTCTAAAATAAAAAAATAATAAAATAAAAAAATTACATTTTGTTTTATTTGTATATTTTCTATTTATTTTCATTAAAATATCTATATCTATAATATAATAAGAAAATGATGAAATATTTTCTGTTTCAATTAAAAAAAATTATAATAGTAATCATTTTCTTTTAACAGGGTTAGATTAAGCAAGAAGTGCCTAGGGGAAAATAAATGATTAATGTAGTTCATTCTTATAAAATTTTTGAAATGGAAATAATAATTGTGTTGGAAATTGCCTTTGATACTAAAGAAAATTGGTTGTTTCTAGAATTTTCAAATTTTGTATTAAAATTATTTTTGCCAGATATATAATAATCACAAAATACTCAGGTAGGTATATAGAGGTACATCAACATAAAATGAACAGATTATTGTTTTTTTTTCTTTGATGATCAAAATTCTGTGGTCAGATGGCTCTAAATTTGAAGTCACTTTTCAAATTTCACGTGAGAACTTTCTTTAAATTCTTGATTGTTATAAAAAAAATCAGAAAATTGTTTTTTCAAATTATTTTCTTACCACCTATTTTCATTATAATATTTTTAAATATGCTCCCATGTAAAATTCAAAAAGTGACTTTAAACATTTAGTCATCTTGCCTGGACACAGAATTTATGCAAGTATAGTTGGCATATCAAGAACAAGCCTTGACAGAGCAGAAAGAACTGTGTAAGGTAGTTTGGCAAATAAGATATCCAAAAAAGCTGGAAAAGTTTGATTCTCAGGTTGGTACATAACAGATTTGTGTGTGCTGTTTCTATTGTTATTAGATTATGTGCACTGTAATTTGTTGGATTTGATGTCATGTTGCTAATGATTTGAAAAAAGCTCAAAGAGAAGGAATAATTGGTGCGATGTTTCTATGGTGCGAAATCGAATGGTAATGGTATAATCAAAAGTGCACTTAACACATGTGTACATTAGTAAGTATATTAAGGCAAAAAAGTTTTGTCCCTAAAAAATATGTTTATGTAAGGAAGCTGAGATATGACAAAGGAGTATGTGAAAAACTGCTGCAGATAAAAAGAATGTATATGTTTTCTAACTAACAGCAGTTGACACACAAAAATTTATAGATTTTGGAAAGTTGGATCTCAGGTGGGTATATAGAGGTACATTAATGTGTTTTTTTTTTTCTTCATAGCAAAGTTTTTTTTTGTTTTTGACCAAGAATATTGAATTTAGAAATTTAGAAATTTCTTAGCCAAAAAATGAAATACGTTGAAAAACCGTTGCAACTACATTTTATTCAGCCTTCAAGATAGGCATATGATTGCCATCTGTGATTTGCATAATATGCAACAAAACTCAAATTTGTGCGAAATCTTGCAAATTTGTGCGAAAAATTGCACTTAATAATGCAAAACTTTGTAAAAATTTAATTTGAAGAATGAAAATAATTTTTTTTTGTAAAATTTGACTTTAAAATTTTATTTCTCAAAAACCATTCTTTAAATCAACTTGAATTAAATATTTAATTAAAGATTGGAAAATTGGTGACAAGGTCTATTTTTTATTCGTTTTTTTCCTTATAACTTCTAAGGCACTATCACTACAAAAATAATTTTTATACCGTTTTGTAGATACCACAAATTGCAATAGAAAAGTATTTAATAGATTTTTCATGAAAACGCACACAAACATAGATAAACGCAAAACCACGAAAAAATCATATTATGGCGGATGCTGCACAAGACCAAATTTCCCGCAAACTCAGTTTTATACTCAGAATCAACGAGAAGGAATAATTGGTGCGATGTTTCTATGGTGCGAAATCGAATGGTAATGGTATAATCAAAAGTGCACTTAACACATGTGTACATTAGTAAGTATATTAAGGCAAAAAAGTTTTGTCCCTAAAAAATATGTTTATGTAAGGAAGCTGAGATATGACAAAGGAGTATGTGAAAAACTGCTGCAGATAAAAAGAATGTATATGTTTTCTAACTAACAGCAGTTGACACACAAAAATTTATAGATTTTGGAAAGTTGGATCTCAGGTGGGTATATAGAGGTACATTAATGTGTTTTTTTTTTTTCTTCATAGCAAAGTTTTTTTTTGTTTTTGACCAAGAATATTGAATTTAGAAATTTAGAAATTTCTTAGCCAAAAAATGAAATACGTTGAAAAACCGTTGCAACTACATTTTATTCAGCCTTCAAGATAGGCATATGATTGCCATCTGTGATTTGCATAATATGCAACAAAACTCAAATTTGTGCGAAATCTTGCAAATTTGTGCGAAAAATTGCACTTAATAATGCAAAACTTTGTAAAAATTTAATTTGAAGAATGAAAATAATTTTTTTTTGTAAAATTTGACTTTAAAATTTTATTTCTCAATTCTTTAAATCAACTTGAATTAAATATTTAATTAAAGATTGGAAAATTGGTGACAAGGTCTATTTTTTATTCGTTTTTTTCCTTATAACTTCTAAGGCACTATCACTACAAAAATAATTTTTATACCGTTTTGTAGATACCACAAATTGCAATAGAAAAGTATTTAATAGATTTTTCATGAAAACGCACACAAACATAGAAAAACGCAAAACCACGAAAAAATCATATTATGGCGGATGCTGCACAAGACCAAATTTCCCGCAAACTCAGTTTTATACTCAGAATCAACCCCCCTACAAAACTGAATTCAAACTTGGAGATCTTGAAAACTTTTCTCAGATTGTTCTCAATTGACTGTACTAATCATCGTAATGTCATGTTTGATTGTAATCTCAAAACTTTTTTTGTACGAATGGATAACATGCCTTAGAGTACCTATAATCGCAAGTAAACAAAATAAAAGAAGAGATTTCTCGCGTTACCATAAGGTACCTAGTATATCATAGCATTATACTGCTGGCTTGGCAACATCATCGTATAAGTCCATAGGTATTTGAATGTTTTACGTTAAAAATCGTTATAACTCGATAACGGTGTTTTGTACGGGAAAAAGTCTAACGGCACTTTTTGTAGAAATGTTGAGTACCTACATATACCTATTTACAACTTGTTCTCATACATATTTGCAGTATCTTTCACCATTTCAGAGGTAGGTATATGTTAAAAACGTAAATGTGATATAGGTATCCTTGATGTAAAAGCGTTGAACATTGGTAAAAAAAATTGCACTCAATGCAAAACTTTGTGAAAAATCAATTTTAAGACAATAAGTAATTTTATTTTTTAAAATTGACTTTGAAATGTTATTTCTCAAAAACCATTCGTTAAATCAACTAGCATCAAACATCAAATCAAAGGATGAAGTTTTACCTTTAAAAGAAGATGTAATTTATTGCCATATTATTTTTGGTTAATTTTTAATTATTTTGTTTCAATTCTAAGTCGATATTTTTTTTTCAATTGGCTCTCCTGCCTAAACAGGTGAAGATAGACCATTGCAATATTTCATACAATATACCTACCTATCTACCTATTTCTTATTTTGATCAAACCTACATAGGTATGTTAACCGATGCAGGTAAACATTCTTTTTATATTTCTTACATATAAAATACACACTGACCTAATTTGTAACTTGCAATTTATTTGTTTTCAAATTGGTCTCAAAAAATCATACCCATCTATGATTATATAAGAAGTACCTATTAATTTTTTTTCGAATCTTCACCTGCAGGATATACCAAATTCATCCCTACACTTGACTTGCCTTTTATTTTGCCCACACACAGTCTAGCATATCCTGTAAAATACCCTCAGTTGACATACATCCTGAAAAATAACACACAACCTTGCATTTTGTGTAAAATATTTATTTCACGCATACGCATACATACTAGAGTAGCCGAAAGCAAATTTTTACTTACATAATAGTGTCGTAGACCACATAAAAATTATTGAGTCATCAAAATTTTTATTAAATCACATTTGTCAGAAAAATCTATATTTCATGTGGGCAGGACGCAGCTCAAGTCAGGGTTGTGATCCCCCGCAAATCACACAAGAGGCGAAGGTGGAACATTGTGACAATCTCAAAGCTAATCTCATCCAAGACATTTCCAAAAATAATCCAATTGGAAAAAGTGTCAGAGTGAGATACAGCCGGGTAATCTGTCCAGGAGTTCATTTATATGAAGGCACACATCATACACGAGGTCTATTAGAAAATCTGAAACAAGCCAGGTAAAATAAAGTTAAAACAAAAAAAAAAGAATATGAAAAATCTGGTGGTTAGAAAATGTTTTGAGGTGCAAGCGTTAGCACGTGTAGTGCATATAAAGGCGCGAATTAAAACACTTGTTTCTTACTTTTAAAATTAAACAATATTTATTTGGAACTATGTCCTTTATTATTGAAATACTTTTTACTAATTCTAAAAGGAGCTTAAGGCTACTATGTAGTTACAATAAGACTATTGATAAATTCATCATACAGTCGTATTTATATACTTTTCTTATCTATCTACAAGGAGACCCAAGCGTACAATCGTCTTGCTTGATAATGAAGAAGAGATAATATTCCAACATTGTATACAAACGATATTATCTCTTTTACATATGTTATCATTGTAGCGTTGTGTGCAAGACTGTACTAGAGACTAAAGATATCATTGAATACAAATAATGTTATCTTTTTTCTCAATATGTTTTGCTATGGATACTTAACTCCCCCCCTTGTTAAACGAAATCGTCCCGATTTTTCGACGCTATTTTTAACATTTCTCTTTCATAAGTTTTGTTATATGCGTCAATCTTTTTTTGTTTTTGACGATCTGTTATACATTGTATAGTTTTTATCATTACGTACGTAAATGCTAGAATAACAATCAGTGTTACAATTGTGTATATAGTTGATAATATCGGTTTTTCTTCAAAAGGAATAATTAGTTTTTTTAAAGTATCTATGTTATCGAATTTGTACATTGTATCTTCTTTAATTATTTGGTCGATGTAAGACTCTGAATTATGATTTCTTAATATAACTTCTTTAATTTGCTTATGCATGTTTTTGTATATTTTATCGTCTAGATTTATAGTATTTTCATAAGTAACTAAGTTTATACCATTAATTGTTTGATTATTTAACTTATGCTTACCGCTTAATAACATAACACCGGATTCAATTTCTAAGTCGTAATCGTATTCTTGTTTAATGTTGCATTTTGAAGTTATATTCTTTAAAAGTGGAATAAGACAATTTTCTTCTTCAAAGTTAATTTCACAAATGTTTTTACTTAGATGATTTTGACAATTTTTTGTTCTTAAATAAGTTTGGTTACATAAGGCAATTGTTTTATCTGTAATGATTTTTCCATGTTTTGAATTTAAAGGTGTTACTTTATACAATTTACATGATTTAATTAGAACTGGATATTTATATATTGTGATGAAGAATTCATCAGTTCTAGCTAATAATATTTTAGAGTACTCAAGTATATTTATTATGGGTACTTGAATTATTTCATGTTGAATAATATTTTTAATGTCATCTAAGTCTAGGCTTTCTGATAAATATTCATTATTTTTTGCTGCATTAATTGTTCTGGTCAATAATAATAATTGTTCGTACACTTGTTCTATTACTAAATGTTCTTTAAGGCTCTGACCTTCGAATTGTTGCAAAATTTGTTCAAATCTAGAATTTATAGTCCTGCAGGATATACCAAATTCATCCCTACACTTGACTTGCCTTTTATTTTGCCCACACACAGTCTAGCATATCCTGTAAAATACCCTCAGTTGACATACATCCTGAAAAATAACACACAACCTTGCATTTTGTGTAAAATATTTATTTCACGCATACGCATACATACTAGAGTAGCCGAAAGCAAATTTTTACTTACATAATAGTGTCGTAGACCACATAAAAATTATTGAGTCATCAAAATTTTTATTAAATCACATTTGTCAGAAAAATCTATATTTCATGTGGGCAGGACGCAGCTCAAGTCAGGGTTGTGATCCCCCGCAAATCACACAAGAGGCGAAGGTGGAACATTGTGACAATCTCAAAGCTAATCTCATCCAAGACATTTCCAAAAATAATCCAATTGGAAAAAGTGTCAGAGTGAGATACAGCCGGGTAATCTGTCCAGGAGTTCATTTATATGAAGGCACACATCATACACGAGGTCTATTAGAAAATCTGAAACAAGCCAGGTAAAATAAAGTTAAAACAAAAAAAAAAGAATATGAAAAATCTGGTGGTTAGAAAATGTTTTGAGGTGCAAGCGTTAGCACGTGTAGTGCATATAAAGGCGCGAATTAAAACACTTGTTTCTTACTTTTAAAATTAAACAATATTTATTTGGAACTATGTCCTTTATTATTGAAATACTTTTTACTAATTCTAAAAGGAGCTTAAGGCTACTATGTAGTTACAATAAGACTATTGATAAATTCATCATACAGTCGTATTTATATACTTTTCTTATCTATCTACAAGGAGACCCAAGCGTACAATCGTCTTGCTTGATAATGAAGAAGAGATAATATTCCAACATTGTATACAAACGATATTATCTCTTTTACATATGTTATCATTGTAGCGTTGTGTGCAAGACTGTACTAGAGACTAAAGATATCATTGAATACAAATAATGTTATCTTTTTTCTCAATATGTTTTGCTATGGATACTTAACTCCCCCCCTTGTTAAACGAAATCGTCCCGATTTTTCGACGCTATTTTTAACATTTCTCTTTCATAAGTTTTGTTATATGCGTCAATCTTTTTTTGTTTTTGACGATCTGTTATACATTGTATAGTTTTTATCATTACGTACGTAAATGCTAGAATAACAATCAGTGTTACAATTGTGTATATAGTTGATAATATCGGTTTTTCTTCAAAAGGAATAATTAGTTTTTTTAAAGTATCTATGTTATCGAATTTGTACATTGTATCTTCTTTAATTATTTGGTCGATGTAAGACTCTGAATTATGATTTCTTAATATAACTTCTTTAATTTGCTTATGCATGTTTTTGTATATTTTATCGTCTAGATTTATAGTATTTTCATAAGTAACTAAGTTTATACCATTAATTGTTTGATTATTTAACTTATGCTTACCGCTTAATAACATAACACCGGATTCAATTTCTAAGTCGTAATCGTATTCTTGTTTAATGTTGCATTTTGAAGTTATATTCTTTAAAAGTGGAATAAGACAATTTTCTTCTTCAAAGTTAATTTCACAAATGTTTTTACTTAGATGATTTTGACAATTTTTTGTTCTTAAATAAGTTTGGTTACATAAGGCAATTGTTTTATCTGTAATGATTTTTCCATGTTTTGAATTTAAAGGTGTTACTTTATACAATTTACATGATTTAATTAGAACTGGATATTTATATATTGTGATGAAGAATTCATCAGTTCTAGCTAATAATATTTTAGAGTACTCAAGTATATTTATTATGGGTACTTGAATTATTTCATGTTGAATAATATTTTTAATGTCATCTAAGTCTAGGCTTTCTGATAAATATTCATTATTTTTTGCTGCATTAATTGTTCTGGTCAATAATAATAATTGTTCGTACACTTGTTCTATTACTAAATGTTCTTTAAGGCTCTGACCTTCGAATTGTTGCAAAATTTGTTCAAATCTAGAATTTATAGTTTTTTGTTTATTATTGTTTTCTATGAGATTATTTATACTCGTTTCTATGTTAACTAAGTCATAATGGTCAGGATTACCAAACACATATTTGAAAGCTGTTCCTAAAAAGTTAATTGATCTAGTATGCCTAGTATGTTCTTGTAATTGGTCTGCTAAATTCTTAATTTTACTTAACCAAATTTTTTCTTCTTGTGTAGGTTGATATTTACTAGTTACGATATTTACGTAAGGTTGAAATATCGAAGTCAGGTTGGTTGCATGTAACAAATAAGTTTGTTCTTTGAATAAATACACGTCATCTGTTTGCGTAAGTATAAACTTCTTGTTTAGTAACTCAGTTATTTGAACGTTTCCTTGCCCTTCTTGACTCTGTACAATTCCTAGTAATGTTAGGAATATTAATATTTTCGTCATCTGAAAAATGATAATTCTTTATGTTATCCTTGTGAATTTTTATTCCTTCTTTAGAGATTACAGTGTCTCCTTTATCTTCTTCTACTATTCTTGTTATGTATCTGGCGTTAGATTTCTTTCTAAGACCTGTGATTCTTACCATTATCTTATCTCCTTTTTTATACTCTCTGTGTCGAGTTCCTTTATTTAGACGTTCGATCACTTTTTTGGATGCTGAGTTTAGTTTATTTATTATAATTTCACTATTGCTATATTTATTTTGATTAAAGAAAATGTCTCTAGGTTTCAAACCGGTAACTGAGTGTATAGAATTATTTAATTCACGCACTGTTCTAAATATTTCGTCGATAAGTCTTGTTTTATTCTGAATTGTGAATATTCTAGACAGTTCAGTTATTGTACCGTTTACACGTTCTACTTGACCGTTCGCTGTCGATCTGTATACTGGAGTTTCTACTTTAGTTATGTTGTATTTCAAACACATTTGGTTCACCATTTCTGTTTTGAATCCCTTCTCATTATCTGTCATGAGTCGTTCACATTTTGGGAAATAATTAGATAAGACCTCTTCCATAACGTCGTACAGTCTGTTTCGAGTTTCGATTTCCCGAAGGATTGTATATTTAGAATACTTATCTACTGTTACAAGGAAAGTATACTTGTCGTTGAAGTATATGTCCATATGAATGTGTGTTCCCACATGTGTTGGTATTTCTGAATTATTCAGAGGTTCTCTGATAGGTTTTCTTTCATATTTTCCAAATAGACATGCTATGCATTTTTTGTTGAAACTCTTTGCTTGTTTATTTAGATCGGGCCAGTAATATTTCTCTGAGATTTCTTGTATATTGTTACGTAACCCTCGGTGTGCTCTTTCGTGAGTTACCCTTACAAGTTTTAGTTGTTCCTCCAAATTTGTCACGTCTTGAAGTTTTCTTGGTGTGAATATAAATCTTACTAGTGGGAATTCTTTTTTTATGTTTTCACCATATTTGTATATGTTTTCAAATTTCGTATGCAAAGCTACAATCTTTTGGGGTTGTATAACTTCTTTCATCTGCCTTAGTAAAGAGTCTTTGTCCTTAAACTTTATTATGAGTCTTATTTTGTTACTAAAATAGATTTGTGTTTCGATATTATTTGTTATATCTTCAATAAGTTCGAACTGTGCAGCGTATGCATTAAAAGGCTGATTCACAGTTTTTATTATATCATTAGAAGAACTTTCAGCTGAATGTGCTGTTTCTATGGTAGAAGTATTTATGCGTTGACGTGATAATGCGTCAGCTACAAGATTTAGGTTTCCTGGTTTATATACTAATTTTGCTCCAAAGTCTTCAATGATTCCCTTCCAACGTTTCAGCTTTGTGTTGGGATTTTTTTCTGATACAGAATATATAAGGCTCTGGTGATCGGTATATATGGTTAAGTCTGCTATACCATATATGTAGTTTCTGAGTTTTTGTAAGGACCATATGATCGCTAATAGCTCTTTCTCGTTTGTGCTATAGTTCTCTTCTGTCTTACTCAGTGTTCTTGACAAGAAGTGTATAGGTTGCTTATTCTGACTTAGTACGGCTCCAATAGCTATGTTGGATGCATCAGTAGTAAGCTCGAATGGTTTACTATAATCCGGTTGAAAAAGTTCGACTTGTTCTTTCAAATAATTTTTTAAAATTCTAATCGCTTCTAATGCTGAATCATTCAGATTTAACTTAATATTTTTACTTTGTTTTTTGTTTACTTTACCGTTATCTCCTCGTAAATATAATGTCAGGGGCTTGGCTATGCTTGCGTATCCTTTTATAAACTTACGATAGTAACCTGTAAGACCTAAAAATCCTCTCAAATCCTTTACCGTTTGTGGGACTGGAAAATTTTCTATAGCTGCTATTTTCTCAGGGTTCGTAGTGATTCTACCATGTCTGATTATGTGACCTAAGTATTCTACTTCTTCTTGAAAAAACTTACTTTTCTCATCAGATATTTTTAATGTGGCTTTATTGAGTACGTCGAATACTTGACTTATGTGCTGTATATGTTCTTCCTCAGATGAAGAATATATCAATACGTCATCAATGTAAACGTGTACGAATTTACCTACAAAGTCTCTCAAAATGTCGTCCACGCATCTCTGAAATATGCTTGGTGCATTTTTGAGCCCGAAAGGCATTCGTTTAAAATGATATTTTGCGCCATTTATAGCAAAAGCTGTTTTTTCTTTATCATCTGCTTTGATTTTAATTTGGTGGAAACCTGACTCCAAATCTAACGTTGTAAAGTACTTGGCTTTACCTAAATTTTGAATTGTCATGTTGACATCCGGAATGGGGTATCTGTCTGTTACAGTGTGAGCGTTAAGTTTTTGGAAATCAACAACCATGCGCCGTTTTGGTTTTCCTTTTTCGTCCAAACCTTTTTTAGGTACTGTCCATATGGGACTGTTATAAGGACTATGGCTTTTTTCTATTATATCGTCATGTAAGAGTTTCTGTATTTCTTTGTTTACGAATTCGTTATCTGCTATGGGATATGGATATTGTTTAACATAAACCGGATTATCATTGGTCGTCCTAATGCTTGCTTCTATAGTATCTGTAAAGGGTAACGGTCCTATGCTGTTATTAATCTTCATCAGTCTATCTATGTCTGCTTTATAAATATTATTTTCCCCAATTATGTAATTAATTTTCTGAATAGATTCGACACTGCTTATGGTAGTTAGAGTCATATTACTGAAATTTATTTCCGCGTTTAAAACTTTAAGTCCTTCATATCCTAATATCATATCAAAAGACTGAATATCCTCTAATTCAAAAAATGTTATATTTTTCTTTAATATCTTAACTACTTTCTTTGTATCTACCATAGAATAACCATGCATTGTTTTTATTTTTATAGGTTTAATTTTAATTTTTTCGCTAGAATCGCATTTTCTATTAATGTAATTATGGGTTGCACCAGTATCAATAAGAATTTTATAAATTTTCTTAGAAATAATACTAGTTAAATTTAAGCAGGGCAACCCGTCTACTAGTTTAAATGATCTATTCTTATGTTATTATTTACCATACATTCCGTTTCATCTGCTTCTGCATATGTACTGCTGACATCGTCTCTGCGTTGTTGTCGGGAGTTATTTACTCTCTGCTGCTTGAAGTTCTGCTGATAAGATCGTTGCGGTCTGTTGTGTGTGTTGAAACTCCCGCTGTGTTCACGTTTCGCTGGTGGATTATATACATCGGGTTTGTATTGATTCCAATTTTGTCGCTGTGCATGTACAATTTGTCTCGAGTTTATCTCCATCGGCTGTGGTCCGTCATTTCTCTTGAAAGGGTTTAGGCGTGGTCCTTGATTGTGTTGCTGCATATTATCGTATTGCTTCTGGGGTTGATAATTCGTTGTTTGGCTCGAATAATTTGGTCTTCTTTCGTTTCTGCGTTCATGTGGCATATTTTTGTGGTGCTTATCTTGAGTGAGATGTAAATGCCTGTGCACATTATCATGTTCTATTCTGCGAGCAATTGCGAATGCGTGTTCTAGATCATTTATTGTAGCTGAATATAATGATCCTCTTGTAAAGTTGTCACTCATACCATCAATGAATATACGAACTGCGTCGTCGTTAGCATTTTTAATTAGTCTGTCGATTATATTCGGCGGATCACCTGACATAGTGATTTTTGATATTATTAAATTGAGATTTTTATTTATCTCGTCGTGGTATTCAGACAGTGTGCTTCTTTTTTGCGTGATGGCTTTCATCATGTCTTGTAGCACGTATAGAGGTTCTTGATTAGAGTACGTATAATCTAATCTGTTACGTATCGCCTCAAAATTAAAAATTGTGTTATAATTAGTTAACACATTCGCGGCTGCACCCTGTATTTTACTTTTCACTATAGTCAATGCTGCTGCGTACTTACTGTGTGTTTTGAAGTTTTTAATGCTGTCCATTAATCTGGATGCTTCTTCGCGCCACGACCGATAATTTGATTGATCGCCGTTGAAAATAGGTAGGCTTTTAAATGCGTCTAACTGTATTTCACTACCATCTGTATATGTGGTTCTTATTTCCTCTAGCACAGGTATGTTTGGTACTATGCCTAATCCAGATTTTACTTCATTTAGTTTTGTTTCTAAATTAGTGTTTATTTGATTTTGGTTAGTTATTATTGCTGCTAACCTTGCATTCTCTGTGCGTGTGTGCTCTAGGGTTTGTGTTACTGTGTTGCACCTGGTTTCTAAAGCTTCTAATCTTGCCATTAATACTGCGAGTTGTTCCATTTTGAACTCGTGTCTGTTGTCGTCGAATTTGTGTGTTTTTTTTCTCCACATATACACTTTCACTGAATTGCTTTGCTGCTTCGTACGAAGAAGCTATATTTGTACCTGCTATGCTAGGTAATTCTTGTAACCGGTAACGCGAGTGTTCTGTTTATACTAGATTTCACTACTTGTTCCCGAGGTCCGCTCGATTGAAGTTAAAAAGTATATTTAACCTCCTGGCAGGATCGCCAATTAAAACACTTGTTTCTTACTTTTAAAATTAAACAATATTTATTTGGAACTATGTCCTTTATTATTGAAATACTTTTTACTAATTCTAAAAGGAGCTTAAGGCTACTATGTAGTTACAATAAGACTATTGATAAATTCATCATACAGTCGTATTTATATACTTTTCTTATCTATCTACAAGGAGACCCAAGCGTACAATCGTCTTGCTTGATAATGAAGAAGAGATAATATTCCAACATTGTATACAAACGATATTATCTCTTTTACATATGTTATCATTGTAGCGTTGTGTGCAAGACTGTACTAGAGACTAAAGATATCATTGAATACAAATAATGTTATCTTTTTTCTCAATATGTTTTGCTATGGATACTTAACTCGCGCCGAGTCTTGTAGGTATTATGAAAAGACACGAGATCCAAATGCAAAAATAGTATTATTGTATATATTTTATTGATATACAATAATACAGCAGAAAGGATGTTCATGGATGGCGAACCATTACCATGGGAGAATAACAGAACACAAATGAAATTAAAGTTACCTTAGAGTCATCAAATACGACTGACTCACGTTCTATTTACAGTCTCGAACCACGCCTTAATAACCAAGTAATTGAAAAAGTACAATCAGATGCAAATGTTGATGTTTTGAACAAACAAATTCGTTCCATTATCCATGAAATACATTCAAAAATAAATATAACATTGCCATTCCGTACAGATGTGGTGGCAGAAATAAAAACTAATATAGTAGAAACACCAATATGGGCAAAACAGTATCCATATCCATTAAGTGCTTCAGAATTTTTAAATAAAGAATTAAGTAAATTACTAAAAGATAATGGCACAAAATTATAGTCCATTTAACTCCAAACTAAATCAAATTTAGTTTGACACTAGTCTAAAATTACATTTTTTGCAATTATAGACAAGTTAAACTACACTTTATCTTTAAAGACTTGCATCAAAATTAAAATCATGAAAACCCTATTTTAATTTTGAAAGTGTCACACTTTCTTCTCTCTGACTCCTGTCAATTTGTCATTTTCTATAAATCAAAAAAAATTAGCAAAATGTTTTCGGAGGACGAAGATTTTGAATTGTTTGAAGATTTTGAATTGTTTGAAGACTGAGCTTTTTAGGAAGCCCGAGGAATATAAAACACGAGCTGACCCTTTAACAAGTTTGGACGATGAAGAGTTTTACTCGCGGTATAGATTTGATAAGTCCACCGTTCTATTCTTGGTAGAGAACATCGATGTTGCAGAACCGGCAACAAATCGTGGACTTCCGATCCCTAAATTGCTGCAAGTTCTGGTAACTCTTCATTTTTTCGGAAGAAATGTGCACCAAAGTGATGTTGGTAAGGAAAAAACATTATGCATCAAAAAGACCTTAACTTAATTAAATACCTACCAACGTCAAATTTAGGTGCATTACATGGAATGTCGCAGTCGACCGAAGGGAAAATAATTGCGAAAATTTCAAAATCCATTGCTTCCCTACTTCCGGAAATTATAAAATTTCCATCAACAACGGAAGATTTTGACAAAATGAAGAGGGACTTTTACAAAATTGCCAGATTCCCTAAGGTAATAGGAGCAATCGACTGTACGCACGTACAAATAAAGCGACCAACTAGGATAGTTGGACCTTTAGAGGTATGGTTGGATCTAATCGAATTAAAAGAAAAAGATTCCTCTAATTAATAATAAATATTTTATTTAACTTAAATAATATAACAAAATAATTTTATTTTTCGTTGCGCTGAAGGCGATGAGATGGCGGCTGTCTTCGTAGAAGGTGGAACAATGAGTGAGTGAATGGCAGAGAGCACATTGCCGATGACAGGATTGACAGGTGACAAAGCAAGAATGTGTCAAGCTGACAGGTAGATTTTAGTACAAACAATTAGTGTTGCCATTGTAGATCTGCACTCTGTCTGCTGTGTTCTGTCCGCTTATCGCTTATGAGTCCGCCACAGTACTCCCCTTCCAGTGCTAGTGATACGTTGAACTAGGCTCACGAAATCTAACGACACGTCCATATCGTGTTGTATATTTTTGGGCTTGGCTTCTTTCAGGAACTGGTTCAACAAGTGGTTGAATTGTTGTTGCAGTGGCAGCAGTATTATCTTCCAGGATATGCGCAGGCTTTAGTCGGTCAATGGAAACGTTCTTCTTCTTCCCGTTTATTTTGACCTCATAGAACTTTTCCTTCCTGCTTGTCACGAGAAAAGGTCCATCGTAGGTATGAGCTAAAGGTTTCTTAACCGCATCGTGTCGCACAAAAACATATTTGCAACTAGCCAGGTCATTCGGTATGTAAACGCTTCTTGAACAATGATGACTCCCGTCTTCTGGTTTGATTTGGCTCATGGTCTTACGAAGTTGCTTCACGAAGTCGGGTGCATTAATGTCTTCTTTCGATGAACAGAAAAACTCACCCGGTAACTTCAAGGTCGTACCATATAACAGTTCAGCTGTTGTCGCATTTAAGTCTTCCTTAAACGCAGTCCGAATTCCAAGCAAAACTGATGGCAAAACGTCAGTCCAGTCATCGGTGTTGTAACACTTTAAAGCCGCTTTGAGAATGCGGTGGTATCTCTCAATCATACCATTAGCCTCCGGATGGTAAGCAGTTGTCCTTAAGTGGGTTATTCCAAGAAGTTTCATCAGGTGTTTAAAAAGATCGCTCTCGAACTAACGCCCTTGATCAGTGGTTATTCGCTGTGGAACGCCAAACCTGCTAATCCATCCTTCGTACAGGGCTCTAGCTACGGTCTCAGCTTGTATATCTCGGATTGGTATGGCCTCTAACCATCTTGAAAATCGATCCACACATGTAAGAAGGTAACGAAACTCGCGCGATATCGGTAATGGTCCCACTATGTCGATGTTGAGGTGTTCGAATCGCTTGTCAGTTCGTGGGTAGGTTGCAGTTGGTGTGCTAACATGCCTCCACACCTTGGACCGTTGACAGGCGATACAATTCTTTGCCCATGTCTGACAATCCTTGCGCACTGATGGCCAAACGAAACGTTCTGTAACCAGCTTCACAGTTGCACGTATACCAGGATGAGCCAAGTGGTGTACGCTGTCGAATGCAGATCGTCGGAATTGTTTTGTGACGAAGGGTCGAACGTGCTGAGTTGATACGTCACAGTACAAAACTCGCTTGGGATCTGTAAGAACAGGACACTTTTTAATATTTAAGCAATTTGAAGTACCTTTTAAAAATTGCTGCAGCTCTTCGTCTCGCTCCTGGTCTGCTGCTAATTTTTTAAAGTCGATGGTGTTGTGGGCAGAAATTTCTGAAATCCGTGAAAGAGTATCAGCAATTATATTTTCACTTCCAGCAATAAATCGTATGTCCGTCGTAAACTGGCCAATGAAGTCCAAGTGTCTGACCTGCCTGGGTGATGCTTTCGCTGGATTCTGGTTGAAAGCGTATGTCAAGGGCTTATGGTCCGTGAAAATACAAAAAATGCGACCTTCTAGCATAAAGCGGAAATGTTTCACGGACATATAAGCACCGAGAAGCTCCCTGTCATACACGCTGAACTTTGTTTGTGATTGGGTCAGCTTTTTGGAAAAAAATCCAAGAGGTTCCCATTTGCCATTGGAAAGTTGTTGAAGGGCTCCTCCTACAGCTACATCGGATGCATCTACCATCAATGCTAGCTGCGCATTTGATTTCGGATGTGAAAGTAGAGTTGCTTCGGCGAGAGCTTTCTTACACCTTTCGAAACTCTCTTCTGCTTCTGGGGACCAATCGATTATCGTCTTGTCGTTTTTCTTGTTTCCCTTTGGAATAACTTTTTGCAGTATGGCTTGGTTGTCGACAGCATTTTTTAGAAAGCGCCTGTAAAAATTGATAGAATTTAGAAATCGTCTTAAGTCACATACCTTTTCTGGCTTTGGATAATCAAGGATAGCTTGGACTTTATTTATCGGTGGCTTTATTCCGGAAGCATTGACTGTATGCCCTAAGAATAATACTTCTTCTTGTGCGAAGCGACTTTTATCCACGTTTAATACCAATCCATAATCACGCAAGCGTTCAAAAATTATACGGAGATGTACTTGATGCTCTTCAATATTTTTAGAAGCGACAAGAATGTCATCGATATATGGGAATGCAAACTCCAAACCTTTGAGCACGTTGTCTATGAAGCGCTGGAATGTTTGCGCTGCATTCCGCAGCCCAGGTGGCATAAAGAGGAACTCCCATAGACCAAATGACGTTATAACAGCTGTCTTCGGTATGTCATCAGGCTCTACCGGTATCTGATGGTAAGCCTTCTGTAGGTCCAGCGTTGAAAAAATTGTTGCTTCTTCCAAAAAGTGGGTGAAGTCCTGCAAATGACGTATGGGATATCGATCTGGAATGGAGTTGGCGTTGAGTCGCCGATAGTCCCCACAAGGTCTCCACTCTCCATTTTGCTTTGGGACCATATGCAGTGGACTTGCCCAAGCACTTTTTGAAGGACGGCAAATACCTTGTTCCATTAGGCTTTCAAATTCACGTTTAGCTGCTTTGAGTTTGTCCGGTGGAAGTCGTCTATATGTTGAGTGAACTGGTGGTCCGGTTGTTGGAATATGATGCGTAACACCATGCTTCATAGTTCTTGCTTCTAGGGTAGGACGAGTTATATCCTTGAACTCGTGAAGTAGATTCTGAAATGGCATCTCTCGGTTGACATTGGTTAGTTCGGTCGATGGACTGTTGGTGAGGTATCCGATTGTGGAGATGGAAGTTTGCTGATCTATAATGCGACGTTGCTTTAGATCAACTAAAATTCCGAAAAACTTCAAAAAGTCCGCTCCTATTATCGGTCGTGATACGTCGGCAACCACAAAATTCCACTTGAAGGAACGTCGTAATCCAAGGTCAAGTACGAGGGCTTTATTACCGAAAGTTGAAATTGGAGTGTTATTTGCTGCATACAATTTGGATTCGTCTCTGTTTAATTTCTTTTGGTCTATTGTTGGCGGAACAGCAGAAATATCAGCGCCCGTATCTATAAGAAAAGATAAATTAGATTTTTTATCTTTCACAAAAAGGCGACAATTATTAGGGCCAGTGGTTGTCGCCACAAAGGACTGGCCTATTAGTTTAACGATGAGTTGAATGAGCATGGAACTCTGCAATTTCTTGCATTTTCTCCATGCTTACGATGGTACCAACAATAATTTGATTTGCTGTCGTCATTATTTGTCAAAGATCGTTTTCTGCTGTTATTGCGACTTTGGTTAAAAAAGTTCGAACGAGATCGGCTGCGAGAACGAGGTGAGAAACATGATTTCAATTCAGTAACGGCACGTGTAAGCTCTAATATCTGATGTTCAATATTAGTTCCGTTACTTGCGGATGGCAGTGACATCTGATCTTGTTGCGGTACTTTCCCGTTAACACAAAAAACTTGCGGTCCTTCACTAAGCTCTGCAATTTTATCAGCTAGTTCTGTTAATTTATTGAGATCTTCCGTACTAACAGAAATAATAGAACGCATGTTTGATGGCAGTCGTTGCAACCAAAGAGATTTTAACAGCTCATCATCCATTTTTGTACCGGCAAGGTGTCGCATTTCTCTTAATAACTGAGACGGCCTTCGATCTCCCAACTCGATCTCTTGCAACAGCTTTCGTAGACGATGATGGTCTGAGTCCGTAAATCGTGAAATAAGATTCTTCTTCAGATGTTCGTACTTATTGTCGGCTGGAGGATTTAGCAAGACATCGCTCACCTGGCTCAGAACACTGCTTTCTATCGCAGCCACGACTGTGTGATATTTTCTAATATCTGAGCAAACACGTGCCATAAAGAACTGCGACTCAACCTGAATAAACCACAGCTCAGGTTTTTCTTTCCAGAAAGGAGGAACTTTGACGGTCACTCCTGCCATTGCAGACTCCGTTAACGATGAATTTAGTGGAGGTTCACCAACTGGGTTCTCCGTAGTTGGATTCGATGCAGAATCTTTTGACATTGCGGAACTTTTGGTCTCTGCTGCTGTATTCTCCTCAGTCATGAACGTTGATTAATGCTGCTTTGACTCGCGCTCGCTTTCGTCGGGGTCACCACTTTAGAGGTATGGTTGGATCTAATCGAATTAAAAGAAAAAGATTCCTCTAATTAATAATAAATATTTTATTTAACTTAAATAATATAACAAAATAATTTTATTTTTCGTTGCGCTGAAGGCGATGAGATGGCGGCTGTCTTCGTAGAAGGTGGAACAATGAGTGAGTGAATGGCAGAGAGCACATTGCCGATGACAGGATTGACAGGTGACAAAGCAAGAATGTGTCAAGCTGACAGGTAGATTTTAGTACAAACAATTAGTGTTGCCATTGTAGATCTGCACTCTGTCTGCTGTGTTCTGTCCGCTTATCGCTTATGAGTCCGCCACAGACCTGTTATGGTCGGTCATTACATTAATCGAAAAGGTATACAACTTACTACAAATCTTGTCTGCTTCAGACCACCCTCAACAAGTAGAGGCATCAGTTGCACTTTAGCCAATCAAAGAAACTTGGTTCTGAAACCCCTCGATAAATCAACCATAGCTGCCAAACTGAATGCCAATTAAATAGGGATCCATTTCAAAGAGTTGCTAAGGTTCAAACAACACAGTTCTAAAAAAAATTAAATTAAATTTGATTTTAAATAAAAAAAAAAATTGAAATTAAACAGAAAATTATATTCCGAGCTAATGACATTTGACGACAGATAGAAAGGTGTGTTTGCTTTGTTTTCTTAGCGAACTGTCACTGTTTAAGGCGTGTTCCGCACAAATAAGTTAGAGAAATGCTTTAAACCCCACACTAGTTGTCAGTACTTCAGAAAGAGTCTATAATTACTTTAAAGTTAGAGACTGTTTCAAAGTTAAAATTAAGTTAAGAAGTGTGGCGTTAATTCCTTAAACTTAGGCTGACTATAATTTTGCGCCAATATAATTTGGCCAAGTAAAAGTCCATACTCAATTTCCGTGAATAATGGTAAATACGAATATATACGCTTGCCTTTTGGTTTAAAGAACGCACCTTCTATATTCCAAAGAGCCATGGATGATATCCTTAAGCCATGCATCGGAAAATTCTGTCATGTATACATTGACGACATTATAGTTTTTTCAAAAGATATTGAAGAACATACTCATCACCTAAACGAAATAGTAAAAATATTAAAAGAAGCAAACATGAAAATATCTTTAGAAAAATCCAAATTTTATCAAACAGAGGTAGAATTTTTGGGATATGTATATCAGTGAGAATATAATCACTACTGGTCCTAAGAAAATCACCACAATTAAAGAATATCCAGAACCAGAAACTCTTAGGCAATTAAGAAGCTTCTTAGGTATGACAGGGTACTATCGTAAATTTATACAAAACTATGCTCAGATAACTAGACCCTTAACAATTCATTTAAATGGTGAAAATGGAAAGATATCGAAAAACCAGAACAAGAAATGTAATATAAACATCGGCGAGGAGGGAAGAAAAGCATTTAATAAACTTAAAAAATATTTAATCGAGAATGTAAGGTTAACACAACCAGATTTTCAGAAAAAAATTATATTAACTACTGATGCCAGTAATTATGCAATCGGAAGAGTTTTGTCACAAGACGATAAACCAATTATATTCATTTCGAAAACGCTGAATAAAACAGAGAAAAATTATGCAACAAACGAAAAAGAACTTTTCGCTATAGTATATGCTCTAAAGAATTTAAGAAATTATTTGTACGGAGTTGCAAACCTAGAAATACATACTGATCATCAACCACTTACGTACTCAGTATCAAAAAGAAACCCTAATATAAAAATGAAGCGATGGCATGCTATAATTGAAGAATATGCACCAAAAATTATATACAAACCAGGTAAAGATAACTTTGTCGCGGATGCGCTAAGCCGACAAAACCTAAATAATCTTACAAATTCAAGTCAAACTATTCACTCCGCTGAAAGCAGTGATAACATACAAATAGAGACAACGTCCTTGCTTGTTAATTATTTTGAGCAACAGATAATATTAAATAAAGCGAATATAAGCTCAGACAGTATTGAGACTTGTTTTAATAAACTAAATAGGTGTACAATAACATATACAAACACTGATCAGGTCATCAATCTATTTAAAAAATATATAGTTCCAGGCACAGTCTATGCATCTGTGCTTCAGACGAAGACCTATACGAAGTTAAAAGTAAACTTCTCGACACATTTAGTAATAAATTTTTAGGATCTAAAATATATGCACAGGATGTACCGAACAAAGAAGACCAATTGAACATAATCACAGACACACACAAAAGAGCACACAGGGGAACTATTGAAAATTATAACCAAATAAAAATAATATACTACTGGCCAATTATTAAGAAACAAATTTCTTCATATACAAATATCTGTGTTGTTTGCAACGAAAAAAAATACGATCGTAAGCCAGTAAAAGTGCCTATAGGAACCAAACCGATACCAGAAAAAGAAGGTGAATAGCTAAACATAGATATTTTTTATGCAAGCAAAGAAATATACCTTACGGTTGTAGATAGTTATTCAAAGTTCTTAGTCGTACATCCCCTTGAATCTAAAGTTGGTATCAAACTTGAATTATTAAAAATTTTAAATATTTTTCCTTACGCAAAAAACGTTATATGCGATAACGAATCCGTTTTCAAATCCGTGTTCTTTAAAAATTCTTTGGAAAGAAAGAACATTAAATAAATTATGTACCAGTTAGCCATTCTACGACAAACGAACAAGTAGAACGTACTCATAGTACATTAATCGAAATTACACGCTGTATTAAAGCAGAATATAACGTAATAGACGATAAACAGGCAGTGCTAGAAGCAGCACTTAAATATAACGAAACCATTCACTCTGTGACAGGCCTGAAACCCCAGGAAATGTTTTTTAACAAGGTAAAACACAATCTTAGGGAGATTTTGAAATAAAAACAGTCTAAAATGTTAGAGACACATAACGAAAATCGTGAAAGTAGAGATTTCCAGAAAAATCAAATAGTTTATGTGAAAAACCACGGTACTGGAAGAAATAAATTAAAAAAGAGATTTAATCGTACCAAAGTAATAGATGATAAAAAAAAGATCAAATATTAACTAATAAAGGTAAAATACATAAAGATAATATTAAATCATAGATTTTTATTTTTTTTACAGGAAATTGACTTCATAAAACTTTTTTTTTATTCTTTTTACAATAAGACATATTATTTTAATACGATCAGATGTATAATAGTTTATTCTAGGAGTGGATATTTACTTATAGAAAATGGTAATACAGTAGTAATGAAATAATAGCAGAATTAGAAAACGAATCAAGTGTAGAAAACTTAAAGTATGATTTTACTACACTTAATTTAGACGAAAACACAGAAATAATGTCAGAAATAACCTTAATGAGGACACTAGTAGATGAAGTTAGAATTACCAAGTTTAAAAGAGCAATCAATTCTATAGGAACAATACTTAGTTGGATATCAGGAGTACCTGACCATGATGATCATTTACTAGTAGAAAACAAATTAAATGAATTAGTTTATAATAATAATAAACAAGCAACTACCAATTCACAGATTTTTCAAGCTATTCAAGAAATTGCCAATGTTTTAAACACTGAAAAAAATACATTAAAAACAAGAAGATTACAAGAAAGAAATAAATTAATAATACTGGAGTTAAAAAACCTTATTCAAACAATTGCTTTAAGCAAAGCTAAAGTTTTAAACCCTATCATATTGAATAAAAAAGATATTCAAAAAATAACAAATAATGAACATGGAACTATGTCAATCAACATGTCAATGTTCGGTCAAAAATTGTGAATTTGCGGGCGAAATCAATTAATGTTCGAAAAATTCCCCTAATCAATTATTCCGGGCGAAATGCGATGCGATCGACAGGTAAAATGTTCACTTATTTTTTGAAGGCGAACGAGTGAAAAAGTTGTGAATTGCACGACATTTGTTTATTTTTCGTCAGCTCAAGTATAACAAAACGCAAATTTGTATTATTGTTTAATTTTGTAAAACATAAATGTATTGAAATATTTTCACAAACACATGAAATGTTTCAAATATTTAACACCAAATCATCCCTCAAAATTGTCTCCGAATTGTTACCTTTTAGAACTCTTCGTTTTGACTGCACTTTTGAAAACAAAACCATATTTCTTTTAAATAAATATAATTTGCTACTAAACACATATGTATTTATATTTAAATATCGTAGGTATTCCTTTGATTTTGTCAGGATTGATCGGAAGAGTTTACTTTTTTCATTTCATGGATCAACGAAGTAGCTCTGTTTGTGGTTTATTGTAGGTACATACCTACATACAAGGATGTGATTATTTAACTTTTAACAATTTACTATGATTTACTTTATTCACAAGTTGCAAATTCACAACAAATACACACCCAAAAGATTGTTTAAACAATTTAATTTTGCAATCCCTTTTAAAAAACAACACAACACAATTATCGCTCTTCTTTAGATCTGTCAAATCAGAAACTAGGTGTGTTCATTTATTTTTTCAGGTAAATTCTTGAACTTGAAGGAGTAAAAAATATTCTCTCAGAGAATGCATTTATTACAAAAAAAATAATAGAAAAAAATTTAGAAAGTTGTACTAACTATTTAATTATAAAAATGTAAAATTCAAACCGAAAATATTTCAAAATCAAGATTAATGATGTTTTTTTTGTTAGAAATGAAAAACCAAACTGTCACAATTTGTTCCGGAGTAAATTAATGTTACTTTTAAGAAGTGCATAAACACGGCTCGCTTATCCGAAATGTCACTGTTGATTCGAAGTGAAAAATCGTTCGGGCGAAATTCCCAATAGCTTTTAAAACTCCGGGGGAACAGGTTTTCGCCAGGCGAAATGTATTCCGGGTGAACTTCACAAGTTCACAGATATTAGATATTAGTTATTTTAAGATTGTTCAAACTAAAGATGTCATAGTAATATTAATAAAATACCCAATTGTTTATAAGAATTGTGAAATATTTGAAACAAGAGCAATCGAACAAAATAATGAAAAAATAATAATTAATAAGAATATAGCAAAATGCAATGAATCATTTTACAATGTTAAAGATTGTAAACAAGAAATAAATGTATACTTTTGTAAAATAAATAATGAAAAATCATGTCTTTCAGATTTACTAAATAAACTCCCTACAAAATGTAATAAAACAAAAGAAATACAAAAAGAATTCGAAATAATAAAAGATGGAGCAATTTTATTAAAAAATAATCACACAGTAAATAATGATAAAATTAATGGCATTTATTTATTAACATTTAACGAAACTGTTAATATAGATAAGAATTACACAAACCCTAACCAAAAAATACTAAGTTATATAAAAACACTTGCCATTAATGATTATGTTGTTGAATCATACATAATACACCCAAACACTGAGCTTAAATTTGAATTCGAGTATATTGACACCCTAAGCTACTCAAATATTACAAAATCAGAGTCAGTAATTGGAATTAGTACCATAATGTTATTATTATTATATTAGCCTTATTTTTTAAGAAGAAACAAATCAAAATCAGCAATAATATACCAATGCAACATATAGTCGAACCAACAGCTCCACAACAAGAGATGACATTAGAAAAAGGACTTGAATTACTACAAAAACATATTGATGAATCGGGGCGATTCATTTTGAGCGATGGGGAAAGTTATAAACACTCAACTGTACCTCAAATAGAAATAAGAGGAAACAACAAAATAAATAGGATCGCTAGTTTACTAATCTACAAGCATCCAAATAAACAAGCACCCAAATAAACAAATATCCTATAATAAAGATTACCACGGGTAAAAAGATAACAAACAGATATTTTATGATCAACCAAACAAGATGATAAATACAAAGTAAGATACAAAAAATAATAAACCAACACAACAAAAAACCCTGAAGACAAGAAAACTAACTCATCAGGCAAGAATATAAATAGACACAACGCAGAAGGAGTTTCGAGTAGTTGCCGAGTAGTATGTAAGAAACTATGTAAGAACTATTGTCTAAAAATATTTAATTTGTTAAGTGAAAAATAAAGTTTATATTTAAAAATGTATTTTTTTGAAATAACTTTTTATCGCGACGAATAAATATAATTCGCGCGAATAGAGTACCACAGTGAAATGCACACAGTGAATTTTCCATCACAGTGAATTGCCCCACAGTGAATTGTGCACAGTGAATTTTGCACAGTGAATTAGCCTAGATCAGAGCGTTTCAAGTTTAACAAGCGCGACCAAAAGGTAAATGAAAGTACTGTCGAGTACATAGTGCAATTGCGGGAACTTGCAAGAACTTGTTAATTCGAAGCGTTCGTGGATGAAGCACTTCGAGACAAGTTTGTGTATGGTATAACAAATGAAAGTTCCCAAAAAAAGCTTTTGTCGGAAGAGTCTCTAACATTTGACAAAGCAAGTAAAATAGCGTTGGGAATGGAAATGGCATCATCTGAGACTAAATTTTAATATATCCCGTGTAAAACTGATGATTTTATTGGCAAAGTAAGACATGAGGCAAAATATGTGTCAGATACTCCTGTTTCACACTCTTCCGCGCTATTTCAAACTCAACATGTTTTCGCTGCGGTAGACGTCATAATTCGCTACATTGTCACGCTATTCAATGTAAATGTTATAAATGTCAACGCATGGGTCATACTCATACGTCTGTCGTACGTAGAAAACAAAATCGCAAAATAAACCACATGGTAACTGGTAATAACGAAAGTGATGAAATTGATCTTCTTAATAATGTGTATGGTCTATCGGAGGATAAGGCTATGGTTTAGCCCTCGTCAGTAAACGCAATGAAACAAGAGGAATTACCATGTTATCTAAACACTCAAGTGGATGATCAACCTGTGCAAGTCGAAGTGGATACAGGCGCTGTAACAAGTGTCATGTCGGAAGACGAATGTAAGGACAAATTTTGTGGTAAAGTACAGCTACTCCCGAATAATAAGAAATACAAAGTGGTCGATGGTCGTGTGCTCCCAGTCACAGGAAAGATGGAGGTATTTGCGTATGTGGAAGATCTGCTGTAATCAAAATTGTAATTAAAAATAGAAAAAAAAAAAAAAATTTGTAGCATTATTAGATAGGTCAGCATTATGTCTACTCTTTTCTGATTGAAAACCCACATTTAAATTTAATAGTCCGATTAGACAAACAACAAGCCAAAGTCATGTACACGCTCTCTCTGATATCGTGGAATCGTTCAAACGAGTTTTTCCACTCTCTTTTAGTGACAATCCATCAACCATCAATGGACACAAGGCAGGGGTCACTATAAAAATCAATCCAATGCCATATGCATTGCGAGAGAAAGTAAAAACTGATTTGGATAAAATAGAACAAGAGGGAACGATTTTTGCGGTAAAAAATAGTGATTGGGCTAATCCTCTGGTGATTGTGCCAAGGAAAAACGGAGCAATTAGGCTGTGCGTCGACTTTCGGGTGTCCATAATTAAGATAGTTGAAAATGATTACCAACAGCTGAAGATATTTTTGCAACACTCGCGGGAAATAAAGTGCTTACAGTGCTGGATATGAGCGGCGCGTATCAACAGATGGAGTTATATGAGGAAGCAAATGTATATTTTACTGTTAATACACACATTGGTCTCTTTAGATTTAACAGGCTTACATACAGACTAAAGACCGCGCCAGTAATATTCCAGAAAATGATGGGTGAAGTTTTGAGTGGAATACCAAATACCAGTTGCTACATATTGATGATGTCATCTTGTGTGGTCGAGATATGGATGAGTGTCAAACGAGAGTGCGTCAAGTCTTGAAGCGGATGGATGCTGCGAGGGTGCGAATCAACGTGGACAAATGTCATTTTTTTGTGGACAAGGTGGAGTTTCTGAGATTTATTGTGTCGGGCGAGGGAATAGCGCCTGCAGCAGGGGAAATAAATGCAATTAAAAATGCGCCAACTCCCACAAGTGTTATCCAGCTGAAGTCTTTCCTGGACTTATAAATTTTTATAGGCAATTTGTGCCGATGCAATCTTCAAAACTGTAATCGCTTTATGAACTGACAAAAAAAAAGGATTTGAGTTCAAATGGTCGTCTGAGTGTCAAACAGCATTTGAAAACAGCAAGCGCGCACTGTCTGAAAAAAATGGATCGATCGTTTTGTCATGATATCATAATGTGTTTTGATTAGCTTTTTGCCATCTTTGGATTACCAGAGATAGTCGTCACGGATAATGGTCCCCCGTTTTTAAGTACAGATTTAATCAGCTGGTTGGCACATTTGGGTATAGAAGCAAAGAAAAGTTCACCATATTATCCAAGAGAAAATGGCTTAGCGGGTCTTAAAACAAGTACTTCAAAAGGACCTAAATGGACAGGGACAGTTGGTGTCCAATATGGAACTACAACGAGCAATAGAAAAGTTTCTGTTTAACTATCGATCGAAACCTAATACGGCGACAAATTGAAGTATTTTCCAAGGACCATCCTTACAAAGCTGCGGCCATGTTTTGGGCAGTCGTCATTTGGTAATAAAAAAAAATATAATAACCCTCTGTATCTTGCATTCCAGTCTGGTGACAAGGTGTTGCTTAGGTTAAATAGCAATTAGGTTCCTGCTAAGATCCTCCAAATTCATTCAAAGAGTCGATATTTAATAAGCTTGGAAGGAAGAGTAAGGGTAGCTCATCGGCAACAACTAAGATCCTCAAGCTTTGATTTATCAGAGGTCGAAGTAAGTTCAACACCAGTTGTCATCTCCTATAACTGAGGCTCCAATATTACAGTCTAATGACAGTGATAGCAAAGACGAGACATCATCCGGCTTACAGCAAAGAAACAATTTATCATCCGAGACATTTGATCGTCAGATACGCAATAGGCGAATTACACAGAAGCTTCGTTATTCAAAGTTGGGTGATCCAATTTATTAAAGAGGGGAAGAATGTAATTATTGTTGTTATATTGTACTATTCGTACTGGAATGTCATTTTAGTTATTACTTGACCAATCTTTATTCCGTCAATTTTCATTGAATGTTTGCACAACAACAACAACTTAAAGGTGCTACCACCAATTTTTAAACGAATTTTATTATTCGTTTATATTTTTGACTGGAGATATAGCTATTTCAAGGAGTTCCAATTCCTACCATCAGTCTCCTTATTAATGGTGCCGATTTTTAATCCAATTTTATTATGAAAAACTTTTCACATACACATCATGAAATTCGAACCCACGCATTATCAGATTTGCTCAGTCTTCGAAGTCGTGTGCACTACGCCTATGACCACTGACGATACAGGTCGAGATGTTATGTTTGTTTGTTTTTTCAAACGCATTTGGAGCTTGAGCATTTTTGTAATATAATTGTCTCTTTCTGCATTACACAAATACATGTACCGAAATTAATTATGTAAAAATAACACATGAATAAAGACAGTTGAAGTTATACTCTAAATCAGTTCGGTTGTTTAATTGCGTCTATTCCAAACAGGAAATGCCAACTGAAAATTGTACCATCACAAAAAAATCTTTGCCATCGATAAGTATAACGATTGTGTTCTGAATCGAATGAAAACATAATCAGCCTTACTGTTAAGTTCGCCCAAATTACATTCCACCCGGAAAAATTGAAATTTCGCTTTCTGCCTATTCTGAATTTCATTGAATGTTTTTGAACAACAACTTAAAGGCGCTACCAATTTTAAAACTAATTTTATTTACTCGTTTTTACGAATTTTATTACTCGTTTTTTTTCTATCCTTGGCTGGAGATATAGCTATTTCAGGGAGTGCCAATTCCTTTCATCAGTCTCCTTAGTGGTGTCGAGCTTTAATCCAATTTTATTATGAAAAACTTTTTTCACATGCACATCATGAGATTCGAACCCACGCATTCAGATTTACTCAGTCTTCGAAGTCGTATGCACAACGCATTCCACCGCTCATGACCACTGACGACACAGGTCGAGATGTTATGTTTGTTTGTTTTTCAAACGCATTTGGAGCTTCAACATTTTTCTAAGCGCCTCTAAGTATGCTGTTTTGTTCCGCCTCCATTTTCTCCTAACCTTATTTGATAGACTACAATTTGTAGCACATATCAAAGGAGGAGAGGTTGGAAGTATTGGTAACATATCAGACTATTTAAGTTATTATTGTTGTTATATTGTACTATTCGTACTATAGAATGTCAGTTTTTATTACTGACCATTCTGTTAATTTTCATTGAATGTTTTTGAACAACAATTCTGAATTTCGGCCGAAAAATTTTTAATGTTCGAAAAATTCCCCCATTAAGGTCACTTTTTTCGGGCGAAATGCAAATGTCATTACAGCTAAAATATTCACTTATTTTTTGAAGGCGAACGAGTGAAAAAGTTTTGAATTGCAAGACATTTATTTATTATTCGTCAGCTCAAGTCTGACAAAACGCTAAATGTTTGTATTGTTGAAATCTGTAAAACATAAATGTATTGACATATTTTCACAAACACACACATTTAACACCAAAACATTCCTCAAAATTGTCTCGGAACTCCGAACTGTTACTTTTTGGAACTCTTTGTTTTGACTGCACTTTTGAAAACAAAACAACATTTCTTTTAAATAAATATAATTTGCTACTAAAACATTATATATGTATTTATATTTAAATATCGTAGAAATTCCTTTGATTTTGTCAGGGTTGATCGGAAAAGTATATTTTTTTCATTTCATTGATCAACGAAGTAGCTTTTTTTGTGGTTTATTCTTTATTATAGGGACCTATGTATATACAAGGATCTAATTATTTAACTTTTATAAATTTACTATAATTTTCTTGATTCACAAATTTCAATATTTACAATATATACCTACAATACACGTCCAACAATTGTTTAAAAAATTTAATTTTGCAATCTCCTTGGAAAAAAACGACACAACACAATTATCGTTCTTCTTTAGATCTGTCAAATCAGAAACTAGGTGTGTTCATTTATTTTTTCAAGTGAATTCTCGAACTTGAAGTAGTTGAAAAATATCCTCTCAGAGAATTGATTTGTTACAAAAAAAATAATAGAAGATATTTTAGAAAGTTGCAGTAGCTATTTAATTATAATAATGTAAAATTCAAACTGAGAAGATTTCAAAATCAAGATTAATGATGATTTTTTTGTTAGAAAAAAACCAAAACTGTCACACTTTGTTCAGGATTACATTGATGTTAGAAGTGCATAAACACGCCTAGCTTATCCGAAATGTCACTGTTGATTCGAAGTGAAAATTCGTTCGGGCGGAATCTCCAATAGCTTTTAAAATTCCGGGAAAACAGATTTTCGTTATGCGAAATGTATTCCGGGTGAACTTCACAATAAGGCTGAATAATAAATTTCATCAGTAAAAAGTGAAATTAATTTCCCCTAGAGGTTAATTTATTTTACATGTAAAATTATTGTCTGTTAAGATAATATCACACTCTGATAGCGTAGTTGGAAATTCAACCACCTAAGATTTTTGAATATTTAACAATGTAGCTTTGTTCTTGGATATATTTTATAATCTAATTCTGACACAGATTTATTAAATCGAAATCTTAAGATGTTGGTGACCTTTTTTTTTGTCACTATATGTAAGCTATTGTTGAATGGGCTTTAGGTCAAATGAAACAAATATTTTATGTTTTATATTTGTCGGACATGTTACTTGTCAGTTAAACTTTGTACAGTGTAGACCCAAAAATAAATAAATTATTTAATATAAATGTAACAATAATTATTGTAAGTAATATCTGTACTGTGAATAATTTGTAAATATTTGTTAACATATATATCAATGCTAATATAGAAACCATTGTTCACCTGATGATGTCCATATACATGGACGAAACGTCGTGACAAACAAAATATTTGTTTCATTTGACCTAAAGCCCATTCAACAATAGCTTACATATATTAAATCTAAATTGTTAAACACAATTTCATAGTCTTATGTGTAACTGCACATTGATTTGTTAATTTATTTATCTCTGTTGTAATATTACTTCCTTTTAATATCACACAGAACCAGTCGATTTCAATGAAAAGTTCTGACGAACGCTGCAAAAAATCAAACTGATTTGAACGATCAATCTGGTTTTCAGAAAACCTTTTCTTTTGTTTGTTCTGAGTTGTACGTCAGATCACTTGTTCGTCAGAATACGCATGCACTGTAACCGTAGCCTAAGGCACATTGCCTTTTGAATGCAACAGGTGTTGCACGACACGAGTTAGAAGGAGTAGAAAGATAGAAAAAAATTGTTTTGGTACAATGGATAGAGAGCTAGTTGATTTTTAGTTTTCATTGCATACTTCATGGGCATACTTCATGGCAACCTCTGGGTTAACCAGCAAGCACACCATCCATTGTACCATTGCCGCCAACAATTCACAGTACATTGATTATTACATATTTTTCAAAACTTTGTGTGTAGATATGTATATATATATGGATGTAGACAACATAGCCATTATGTTAATTGTGGTAATTCAATGGAACAAAAACAGCATCATGTTATAACTGAAGATTTTGAAATGACTCGCCAAGAGGTTGCAAAGTTCTTAATTAATAACATGGATCAACCGCTTGTTATGGTTCCAAAGCAACCCCTATTACCGTTGTCGTAAAAGACTCTAAAAAATACAACGAGATCAAATCGGCATTCCATTTGTCGTTTTCGACAGCTCAGTGTCGTTCCAACGTCGTTTACAAATGTCAAACGTCGTAGAACGTCGCCATTCTGCATTCTGGAAACGAAATGAAACAAAACGACGGTATCTGTCGTACTCATTATAGCTAACGACACATAAATAAAAGGACGAGAAAACGCTAAGTTTTCGTTTTATTATTTATTTTAAAATTAAATATATATATTTGAAGATGTAATAATCGTTTTTTTATATATGTAAATGAAAATAACATACCAAGAACAATTTAAAACGCTCGTCTTGTTGAAGAAAAAATCATCACTTGGCAAAGGTTTTTTTTTTTTGTTGAAGTGGTTCAAGTAGATAAAAAAAGAATGAAGATGGTTGGCAAACGATTTGCGTTTAAATTTATACATACATACATATTACGTACATAAAAATATGCCAATGTTTTCATATTTCTCATTAGTTAGGTTTGGTCCGACATGTAATTTGAAGTAAAAAAAAGGTTGTTCACAATACAAGAGAAGTAGGTAAAGGCAACAAGAGGATGATTTAGAGATCTGATTTGGAGTAGCTACAATAAACATAAGTAGGTACACCACTAGTGGACATAGTCGAAAATTTTATGAATTTCAGTATGATAATTAACTGCTCAGTTAATTGCATTAGCGTTGTGGAATTCTTGATCTTCGTCACTGTTGCTACTTGTTTTGTAGTACACGTCACTCCCGTCTACTAAAATAAATCACTCATTTATTATAAATATATCCAACAATAAAAGCGAACACGAATGCAGAATTAAAAAAAATTATAGGGAATCTTACCATTGAATTGAATTGAATTGAATTGAATTTTATTGAGTCTTTTAGTTTCGAGTTACATTTTTGTCTTATTCTAATTCTAATTCTTGTTCGCTTTAGCGAGTACAAAAGTGGCTGTAATGTATGGCCTTCTTTTTCAGTTGTGTATAATGTAAAGCCTCGTGGCGAACAGTTATTATATAAAAGATATATAGTTACACTACTTTTGCTCATAAGTGTTATTTTTTTTGCTTGAGACGGAAAGTCACATATATATTTACAAATACCTTAAAAACTAACACTAAAATAAAATAATTTACATTGAGAATAAAATTTCTTTTGAAGTTAGAGCGAGAGCTCAGTACTTTTACTATATATGCAATGCATATATTATGTTTAAATTATTAACACTTATAAATGGTATGATTAGATAGCTTGATAGAGCGAGACCGCCCTAGGAATATACGTAAATAATTAATTATTAAGTTTCCAATGAAAATTTGATTGAAACAAATTATATTACATTAAAATATCAAAACGATAAAGTGAAACTATCACAGTATATTTAAATATTTGAACACTTTATATGTATGAAGACAGAAACACTGTTGCACGCTGGATTGTCACGTTATAAAATTGTTGTCACGTTATAAACTTTACTGTTGTAGTCGATGCCTGATGTACCGTTGGGTATCTAGCAGTAAAATATTAGCTGGGTGGGAAGTTTTCGTCCATCGATGTCGTTATATGGAGCGCTATGTACATCTCTCACAAAATGTTACTTCCATCCTGGCCATTGCTGGTTGCTTGGAGCGCTGTTGAACACCAATCCCTAATGTTGCTTCCTAGCTCCGTATTTGCTGCTTTAATAAGCAGTCCGAATTACTGGGGGACAAGCCACCCTGAAACTACTAACTTGAGTTACGTTTTTAACTTAAAATTGACGGAGGTCCAAAGACCACCGTCGCTACCACTTAATTGACGGTTTTTTTTTTTTTTTTTCTAGTTTTTGCTTTTTACTTTTTATTACTTTGCTGGTGGCGCAAAGGCAGCGCCACCGTGTGTACCCTACAAGGGTTCCGATTGATCTCTCGGAATCTTACCATCTTGTCAAAGAATATGACAGCTCACACTATACAAATGACAGGTTGAAATATGTATCGCGCTTTTTTCAAACTGTCTTGAAAAACAGTTTTGACAGATTAATGTTGTTATATAGGTGCTGCCAAACAGGTACTTTTTTGTCGTGGAAAAATCTACTAGAAATCTGTCGTGTCGAAAAAGTTATGGAATGCCGATTCAAAAACAATACGACAAAGCAAACGTCACGACAACGAAACGAAGAACGACAACGGTAATAGGAGTGAATATGCCGTTATTGTTGGCAAAGAATTGACCACATAATACGGCGGGCGCCACTGGAACAAGCACAACCAGTACCGGAAATGGTTCCTACTGCACTGACATAAATTCAAAATTCTGCTATAAGGTGTATGTTTGATAATTGCAATAACTTTGAGTTACGCACAGTACCAATTACACTCAAAGCATATCTTCTGATTTTCTATTATGAAATAAACATTTCAAGCCCTCTCTCGCATATGACATATGCTAAGAAATATCACCTGGGATGATTTGCTACTCCTGTGTCAAGTCGACAAACATATTTCTGTACTCAAGACGTACGTTATTTTCATACAAATTACCATTTTCTGTTTGAAATCCTCTAACTTTTTTTAAGAATAGACCAAATCAAAATGTAAAAGCGAAAATTAACTTGTTATACAATTGTCTACCACTTTGACTACTGACTCTTTTTTATGTATTATGAAAAACAAAAAAGTTCCGCGACTCCGATACTAAGCAAGGAAAACATTGATTTTTATTAGCTTATAACTTTTTAAATATTATGGGGTCAAAATCCCGAAAGCCAAAAGACCGAAAACCCAAAAGACCAAAAACACAAAAGCGCGAAAAAGTTTTCCCGAAATCCCGAAAAATTATTTAAAATAAAAAATTTGCGCAAATTTTTCATTTTAAATAATTATTCGGAATCTCGGGAGAACTTTTAGGGCTTTTGTGTTTTCTTTACTTTTTTTTTCATATATACTTTTTGAGGGTATTTTTCTTACTTTAACAGCACCTGGGTGGCCGGCTTCGCGGGTTCAAGGAATTTTAACTCACTTTCTGTAGTCAGTCCCGCTCACGCAACTTCGTTGCTCCGCTTAGGGTACGTCCTGTCGTCTGGCAGGCGCCTGAGTCCAATCTTTCCATGTTAAACAGCACCTGGGTGGACCGCTTCCCGGGTTCAAGGGATTTTAACTATTTTCTGTAGTCAGTCGTGCTCACGCAACTTCGTTTCTCTGCTTAAGGTATGTCCAGTCATCTGGCGGGCACCTGAGTTCAAAGTTTCCAAATTCAACAGTACCTGGGTGGCACGCTTCGCGGGTTCAAGGGATTTTAACTCTCTTTCTGTTGTCAGTCCCGCTCACGCAACTTCGTTGGTTCGCTTAGGGTATGTCCAGTCGTCTGGCGGGCGCCTGAGTTCAAAGTTTCCAAATTCAACAGTACCTGGGTGGCCAACTTATGCCCCCAACAGTTAAGATTGGGTAGCCCTACCGGAAATTAAAGTCATTTGGCCTTTCAGTCTTTTGGATTTCGATATTATGTCCGTCTCCCATTAGATACATTAAAAAAGTATTTTAAAAAAGATGAGAAATTTTATTTTATACAAATTTGTGTTCGGCATGTTTTTTTCAACAACCGTTTTCGAGATAATTAGGTCAAAACTCTTTCCATAATGGCGGCCCTTAGTACGCGGATCTGGATTCTGGATTCACTTACAAAAAATTCCACCCACTGAGAACACAAAATGCACAGTTAATTTTCCGTTTTCCTGTACTATTTTGGTTCTTGGAACTTTTTAGCATAAGCACTTCGCTATAACCTTGATTACCTTGACAGTTCACACCTTTTGCTTTAAGTTCTTTGCTCACTATACAGTTTTTCGTTGCATGTTTTTCGTCACACTTTACACAAGCGAACTCGCGGTTGCAGTATTTTTGAGTATGGCCGAATGCTTAGCAAAGTTTACATTGTGGATCAATCTTCGTCCTTCACAGCGGTTCAATTTTAACAATGATGCCCATGATCGATCTAATATCATAGATCTTTTCGAGACTTTCTTTGCTGTCAAAAGTGAGCATGAATAAAGGAAGTGATCTTTTTTGTCGTGGGTTGCCCAGAGAAATCCTACAATAATATGACAATAAATTTAGCCATTGGAATAAAAATAAAATAAACTGTGTTTTGTGTTTTTTATATTCATGGACATAGCGGTAATTATTTAATCATTTTTAACTTTAAAATTTAAATTAGAAATAACGATTAAATTTGTGACATAAATGCATACATGAAACATACCCTCACTATGAAACCATTTGCACAGCATTCTACTTACGGTGAATGCTCACGAATCATAATAAAAGCATTCTGATGTTACGGGGAATGTAACACGCACATAAACATTCGTATGTCTATTATGATTAAAACATAATGTTTATTTTAATTTTGAATTTATTATTTTACATTTTTAATCTATAGAATTTTTATAGAAAATTAATTTAATTGTACTTAATGCATAACAATGCTAAGTAAATTAATGATAGTGTTCATTTTATGATAATGCATTGCGTTATGAATTACAATTAAAATATATTTTTAAATACCAATCTTTAAAGTATGTGTAACACACATTTTATAACACATATGTATATCTGCTTATTTACATGTATTTGAATTTTCAATTCAGATATGTTAAAAAACTAATGTATAAGTAATAACGTATATGCAAACCATTTGAAATTACGACATAATATTTTTAATTATATTTTCTATTGTTTGAAGAGATTTTTCTTCTATCAAAAATGTGCGATGATTCCCTTCGACTGTTAATACATCTACCCTCTTTTCACAGACCTGTTAATAAAAAAATGATGTGTTTATTATGTTTTGAAGTTTATATAATTTATATATTGATTACTTCTGATAATCCGTAGTCTTCCTCCAGTTTGGCATAGTTTTCTGTAGGTTTAATCAATGTGACATTACATCGCACCTTGCATTTCGGCTGAAACGTATCGGCAGCAACAAGTTTTTTCCAGAACGTAACAGCCGATTGTTTAATCTGCAACACAAAATAATTTAATTGTATTAATAAAATGCGAGTGCAAAGAAAATTTTGTTCATTTCCAATATATTTAATATTCAAGTGCAAGCGTTAGTTTTTCCTCAAAACTCACATTTCCAGTCACAGGCGTTTGTAAAAATGCTTATTCACGAGATTCCGCAACATGATTTTTAATTGAGAGCGCTAAAATATATTTTTGTTCGTTTCCTAGTTAGTTTGAAAACTGTTTTTTTTTTCGCCCACAATTTCTCAAAACAGACTCAAATATGTAATTCACAGGCACATTTGCGGAATCGGAATGAGGCTGTGCACATATTTTTTCGTGCGCACAGCAAAACTCAAGCTTGCGGAATTTAGCCCAAAGGAACTTTTTATTTTGCATAGAGCAAGTGAGAAGAAGGCATTTATTGCGAGTGTCGTTTATCTTTCGATGCGATAAAAGTCGAAAGCATGGATAAATTTTTGTTTTAGTATTGTGTAACTTGATCGAACCATAAAATGCATTTAATTACCAAAACTTTGCATTGTTTTGATATGAATCACCTATGTCGAGTGCCTATCGCTAAGCGCACTGCAGCTAAAGACTCTGAGGTATAAGTTTGTTTATAATAACAAACTAAAGGAACCAACAACGCACATTACTAAAACCTATAAACAATAACGTATCTTAAGTAAACTGCAACCAGATACATACAATATTTCTGGAAGCCTGTTACCTGGAAACCTAAAGCATTGTATATAAATTTCTATAGTACAACCATGGAGCAGCGCCATCTAAAGAAAGTTGTGAACCGCACATTTGGAGGTTCTTACATTTACTAAGTGTCTATTATGTTACCCTAACAATAGTCGTCAACAAAACAAATTAATAATATATAATGAATTTTATTGGCTCTAAAATCCATATTTCCTTGACAAGAGTCGTAAACAAAACAAAAATCATATATGTTTACGACTGTTGTCAGAGTTACAGAATAGACAACTAGTAAATGCACGAACCTAAAATTGTGTTATTCACAAGTTTCTTAAGATGGCCAGGCGGTGATTATTCAGCATGAAAATACTATAGAAATGTATATACAATGCCTAAAGTTAACAACTGTAAGACATCAATGTGCACGATACGAGATACATACTGTATGGCGGGAAAAATGATCTATTTAAGACGAAATCTTATGTTGGCGAAATGACGACAACAAGTATTGGACAAGTTACCAGGGCGCTATACTCCTTATGCAGTTGCAACATAGTCGAAAGGCCTGAATTGCCAAACTATATGACGAAATAGTTAAATTGGCAATTCTAGTTAAGTAGGTTACTTTTAAAGGTTCTAATATGTTTACTATAACTTTTACAGTGTTAATGCAACTTAGGCATATTCTAGCCGAAGAATAATAATAATTGTAAACTGAAAGTAGTGGGGCTAGTAATATAAATAGTCCCATACAAACATAAAATGAATTAATGAAAGATGAGAAAATGAAAATTACAATAACTTCTAAATCAGCAAGGTCACCAGCAGCATAATCAGCATTAAGAATCAACAGCAACAACAGGCTTATTAACAGACTTTAAAATAGATTCACCTGCAATAACATTTTCATGAACAACAGCAGAACACGACGAACTCATAATTTTTATGTTGTATTTGGATTCCAGCATTAGCATGTCAACAATGCAAACTGGTCTTGATTCATCAGATTCCTAAACAAAAACTCTTCCACTTTTTGTAAAAACAGAGTGGATATGGTTCATATTACGCCTGAGTTATACACTCTGATAAATTTATTGGAAGTATAGCCAAGGTCGCTTAATGCAACAGATTTTGATTTGTTTTTGTAATAACTAGCCATTTTATTCATTAAAGCCACTTTATTTTGAACGCACGGTAGCTTAACTATTATGGCACTGGTTGCTTGCAGGTGACGAGCGAATGATACAAATCGGCGTTATTGGTGGCAGTTCAATGAAATTACAGAATTTCTGAAAGATTAAGGCAATATTTTCATCAGCACTAATTGGAATTCCATGTAGAACCACATCTGCTGCAACATTTCTCCTATTAAGAGCATCGATTTGCTGTTTAAGTTCAGATATAGCCAAGTCGTTATCTGAATTATGTACATGCACAGCGGACTAAATTTGGTAGGATTCAATGTTTTCCGAATTTTTTTGGCAGGCATTGTTACAAGAAACAACAGGATGGTTTATTGATTTGAACCTCTTGTTAAAGTCACTTTGAAGGTTATTTAATTTAGTTTCAAAATCATTATTTTAGAAATGCTCTCTGTAAAACTATTTTGCAAATCATTTTGTTTTGTTGTTAATTGTGAAACTATTGTTGATTTCAATGTCGTTGGCAGCTCTTGAAATCGAGTATCGATCATGCTCTAAAGTTTATCATATGGGACAAGTTTTGCGGGGGGAGCGGTTGTTAGTGGACCAACACGTGGGCTAGAAGAATTTTTTTGCCTTTGGATCTCAACTTTCTCTGTCCCACGTTAGTAATAGCACTTGCAGCATTCAATTCGATATATATATCTATATTTTTTTTTTATTTTTTATATCTATTAAAGTAATGATTGAGTAATTTGACTTAGTGAATTATTATTTTACACTTTATCAATATTTAAGGTAGAGAAATATGATCATATCTCTATTTTTTTATTAGCACTGTTTGTGAAGACTATTATTTCTTATTCAGCCTTATTGTGAAGTTCACAATACATTTCGCCTAGCGAAAATCTGTTCCCCCGGAATTTTTAAAGCTATTGGGGATTCCGACCGAACCATTTTTTACTTTGAATCAACAGTGACATTTCCGAAGAGAGGCGTGTTTATGCACTTCTTAAAGCAACATCAATTTAATCCCGAACAAAGTGTGACAGTTTTGTTTTTCATTTCTAACAAAAAAAAATCATCATAAGTCTTGATTTTGAAATATTTTTGGTTTGAGATCCTTGAGAACTCTTACAACTGTACCATTGCGAAAGAAGATTCGCCCCATAAAACCGTTTACGCTCTCAAGTACAGGAGGTATCATATCACTATGTGACAGCGTGGAGTTAGAAGCAAACTGAGCTGCAAACAAATTTGCTTTTCCTTGTGAGCTGACCACAGGGGTGTCGTTTGAGACGAGCGCCGGAAACGAGGACGAAGTTGAATTTCGTATGTTTTTTACAAACGACCAAAAATGTTGACTGCCTTTGGGACATTGCAGTGTTTTTTGACGTAATTTTTGTTCATGTAGAAATTTGGTTCGTCGAATATGACCGTTGCAGTTCTTTGTAGCTTGTTTGAAATTATCCCGGTTTTCCTCAGTATGGCTTTATAACAACGGAAACTTACTTCTCTCAACCTGATAGATTCTTTACAGCTCGAATCGAACCACGAGTTTTCTTTAGGTTTGATGCTTTTTGACCTATTAGGAATGAAATATTTCATTCCGAGAATAACGATATTTGTGACCATATCAGCACTTGAGTCTACGTCATTATCGAGGAAGTATAATGACCAGTTAAAGTTTCTGAAAAAATCATTGAGACCGTC
Source organism: Baccha elongata (assembly GCA_951217065.1). Classification (NCBI taxonomy): domain Eukaryota; kingdom Metazoa; phylum Arthropoda; class Insecta; order Diptera; family Syrphidae; genus Baccha; species Baccha elongata. The sequence continues at coordinate 207,847,611 of OX578272.1, forward strand.
CCAGTTGGCATTCTCGTATTGTAAAACGGTACCGTATTGTTGTTGAAGTTGGTGAGCAACGTCATTTCTAATATAGACGGCGAGACCATGGTATGAAAGGAATAATGGCACTAAGATATACCCGTTGAGTTTACATTCTGCAGGATCAGTATTTACACCTACTTGGATTTCATTAATGCCAAAACAGCTGGCCTGTATACTACAGTATGGACAAACGCAGAAACGATATTCGATCTTAGCCCCCGAATGATGCTTAAATCGACCCAAAATTTATCCTCCATTATAAAATTAAAACACAAAACAAAAAAAAAAAACAAATTACACAAATAATCTAAATTGAGAATTAGTACTTAAAAACCAAAAGAATTTTTTAACAACACATTACTACTAGTGTTGGGCCTTAGTAGCAATATGTATTGATCCGCCCCTGGAAAATTACGAAAATTCTCATTTATACATGTAATATTATTTAAACTTGATCATTGCTTGCCTTGCATGAGAGAGTCACACAGTGCAATCAATAATCAAATGAAAAGTAACTGTGTCAGCGAGGTTCAAGAAAAAAAGAATTTCGCTCGTGTTTTTTTTTATTTAAGTTGTATGGGCTGATATGGACTTTTATAATTTATTGTAGGTATATGTGTATTATGTAGGTATATAGATTTGATTAATGGAGCACTTTCACTATGATCATGATTTGATGGTCAGCACTTCTAAATGCAATGAATTATTTTTTTTTTATGCAAGCGCGGCGGATTCTAATGAGAATATTTAAATTAAATATTTTGCAATGAATAGGGGAATCTTTTTTATTTTATTGATTTTTAAATTTCGTTTTGTTAATTTAAACACAGCAAACAAAAAAGACTTTAAACAAGACACTTTTACGACATGCGATGGTATGCAGATCGGTACACCATTTGCATTAATGCACTTTTTTCGGTCATCTCCATGTGTAGGTATGCCTTGTGTATGTCGACTACGAAATAGTACTCGCCGTATTTCAATTCTTTGTATAGATCGTCAACTTTTGGAATTGGGTACTTATCATTTACTATACTCTGGTTCAAGGTTACTTTGTAATCGGCACAGAGGCGTAATTCGGTTGGAGATTTGACAGCCGGCACGATTGGTGTACCCTAATCGGAGTGTGCAACTTTCTCAAAGATTCCAAACTTCTCGAGGCGATCAATGAGCTCTTTTAATGGGTAAGGCACAGGACATGGTTTTATGTAAATTGGAGGGGCACCCTCTCGAAGTTTAAGCATACCTTGTATATTTGATTGAAACAAATCAGAGTAATCATGCATTATTTTGTTGCTAAAATACGTGGTTTGAAATGCGTTTTCAATACTATTCAGGTTTTGTGATCAGACCTAATAAATTGATCCATTCACGTCCGCAGACAGAATCAAGGCCAGATGGTACTATGTAAATTTTCCCTATGAACGATTTATCTTGGTATGCAACATGTACTTTGCTTTCACCTATTGCTTGAAAAACATACTTATCAAAAACTCTAATATGCATTGAAGTTGGATGTATTTGTATTTCAGATAAGTTTCCGAAAAGTATCTTCAACCATTGTCGTGATTGCAGATCCCGTATCAAATTCCATGGAGTATGGTTTGTTTTGTATTTTAAGTTTTACGAAAACCTTACCTTGTAGTATGTAATTGTAGTGAATTTATGGTTGTACTTCATCGTAGTTGATAGGTTGGTCCTGAATTTGCAGTGCATGTGTAGTTCTCTGACTTGAATTTTGCGTACGATGTGCCTATTCCACGTTTCATGCAGACGGATGTCCTCTTCTGCCACACGATGCACATGAAAGTTTTTGTGGATCGGTGGTACGCTGTGAAGATTTATGATTTTGTTTCCCACATCGGTAACATGTGGTTTGTCTTGGTGTAGAATTTGTGTAATTTTTGTTTGGGTTTTTCGCATTGGTTTTGCTTTGCTTGAAGAGACTCGTACTTGATAAACACCTTGCATTGTCCTGCTTTGGCTTTTAGATGACTCGATAGCAAGCGCTAGTTGAATGACATCATCGAATTTTTGTTTCTTCTCTTGTAGTAGTCGTTCTCGGAATTGTGCACGTAAATGCGTATCGATAGAGGAATTTTGACAAGATAAACATTTGAAATAACAGAACGTAGTAAGGTGCTTGAGTTCAGCTACATAATTTGCAACCATTTCACCTTCGTGCTGATCTCGAAGTGAAAATTTATGTTATTCCATAACTTTGTTTGGGACTGGGAAGAGATTTTTGAGAATTTTTATCAAATCCTCGTATGTTTTTAAATTCGGTAAGTCCGGTGCTGTAAGATTTGTCAAGAGCTGGTAGTGTCTAGTCCCAATGCAGTTTATTAAGACTACTTGCACTTTCTTGACGCCATCAGTAATATTTCGTAATTGTAAGAAATATTCAAGTCTCTGCTTGTATACCAAGAATGTCTCTTCTCCCTCCCTAAAAGCTTCAAATTGTAAATATGCTGTAACCGTGGATGCCCTGGCCGTTTGAAGAGATTGTAAAATTCTTATTAAGGATTTTAAATTTATATTTTCAGCACCAGGTAATCCTGATTATGCCATCTTTCCTGTGGTTCTCGTTTAATAAAATCTCTCGGCCTCTTGATTCCAGCTCTTAATATAAGAAAATACTCTTCGTTATTACAGATTCCATTTTGTTGGTAAAATGAGGCGATATCTACGTGATCATAACTATTTTTCTCTAAATTTTTTCAAATACTTTTGTATCTCTTTTTGTAATCCGACAACCGAGAGTCAGTATTTCCCATGGGAATTAGTATCACTATTTGTGGAGATGGCATAAAATGTGCTTCAAATCTGCATACTTGATTTGCGTTGGCATTTATTTTTTGTAGCATGTAAAATTATGTTTATTGGCTTGCAATTTTATATGTCCAGATGATTCCGAATCAGATACGGATATCAATGCATCAATTAAATCAATTGCTTTTTTGTTATCAACATCGAGTACATAATTTGGAGCATTATCTAGCAATGCTTAAATGTGGGCATGAGGACTTCCTCTATGTTGGAACTCTATACGTTTAAAATACTCAATTACCATATATTTTCCAAATGGATTCGTTTCTATGCAATCATTAATATAGCCTTCTGATTCGTATTGTTTCCTAGTTATTTGTGTGCCCCGTCCAACAAACTTGAAAGCCACAGTAAGAGAATCACGAACTCTTCTCCTCATAATCTTCATCGCCATGTAAAGTAAGTGTTGTGGAGTAACACCTCTTCGATCAGAACGTGTTAGTTAACTTGTTGCCATCATATAAGAAGTAACTCTTAAATTTTCCTTAAATTTTCTAAATTCACCAAGATAAATGGCAGGAAATGATAGTTCCTCCGAAAATTCGTCGAAAAGTAAACTAAGGGGAGAGTTAAGTTCTCCAGAAGCAACACATAAGTACTTTTCGTCATTCCAAAGAAGTGTATGTTGTTGTGCCTGGTATGTTTTCATTGTAATTATCTATATTATCATCATCAGGTGTTGAACCTGGTAAGTTAAGAAACAAATCTTCGTTTACACTAATGTTCACATTTAATGCGTTTAGGGGCATATAGTCCAAGAAAACATTGCGTTTCGCCCGGTGCTAGCTTTGTGGGCTCGTCAGATGACGTCCAGCAAAAAGCACCTTGTCATTGCGCAATTTAAAGTTTTTTCTAGCTCAGCTAACATATCTTTTTTGACTAAAAGCTAATGTGAACTATACCAACAAGATCACGGTTGCAATCATTTTCAACTGGGGGTGGTGTTTTTGTTTTTCCTCGTGGCCAAGGATAAGATATAACAAAGAAATAAAATAAATAATGATACAAATTCTATATACTAATATGAAAATTATTTAATTAGTTCATTTTTTATATTAAGAATATTCAACCAAGTAGAAGACTTAGCATCAGCTTATTTTAAGTGGACTTTTCTGAATTATTATTCAAAATTAATAAACTTTTTAAATTAATTTTCATATTAGTATAATTAGTGGCAAGTCGTAAAAAACCATTGAACTTAGCTAAGTTAGGAATCTTTCCTTTATCCATCGATATTTTGCAGGTGGAGCATAATAAAAGGTCTTTACTATTTTCTAAATGTATGTCCATTTTTCTTAAAACCTCTCGATGTTGACTTTTTGGTTGTTTAAATTCATTTTTGAACCATAGCCGGTCACAAATAGAACATGAAAATCCAAATGGATTAAATTTAAAAAGTTGGTTAAATTTGATGTGAGCTGATATGTAGGTCTTAAAATCGTTGTATGTTGCGTTAGTGTCATTATTTTCAAAAATTACTTCAGAAGATCTTCTGCGAAGACGGAAATTGTGTGCTTCTTGCCTAGCTCCTCGGTGTTAAATACATTATTCGCCTTCACTCTCAAGGTCTTCATAATCATCCATATCACTTCTTTCTGGCAACCATTCATTCTCGCTGTCACTTAATGGATATTCCAAATTTTGTACATGGGTAGCTATATTTCTTTCCAATTGAACTCTTGAAGTAGATGCCTCTGCAAAATTGGTCCGACCTAGCGGTAAAGTTGATGATCTTACTTGATCGTCTAAGCAAAAATTTCGACATTTTTAAATATTATAAAAAGTTTGATCGTTTAAAACGTTCTGCTACAGTTTTTGATTTTTTCGAAACCGCTGAAACAAAAATTTTCATGTATGCAAAATGCCAATAATTATATAATTTTATAAAAATTAACATACGGGGTTGAAATTCATCGCAATGATTAGTTGGAATTGGAATTTTAAGTACTTTTTTTTTGCTCTCTGTTTTGTTCGCTGCTAATTCTTCAGCATTTAAAAATGCTTTTGAATGTTTTTGAACAACAACAACAACTTAAAGGTGCTATCACCAATTTTTAAACAAATTTTATTTATTCGTTTTTATGAATTTTACTATTCGTTTTTCCATTTTTGGCTGGAGATATAGCTTTTTCAAGCAGTGCCAATTCCTATCATCAGTCTCCTTATTAGTGGTGCCGAGCTTCAATCCAATTTTATTATGAAAAACTTTTTCACATGCACATCATGAGATTCGAACCCACGCATTATCAGATTTGCTCAGTCTTCGAAGTCGTATGCACAACGCATTCCACCGCTTATGACCACTGACGACACAGGTCAGGATGCTATGTTTGTTTGTTTTTCAAACGCATTTGGAGCTTCAACCTTTTTCTAAGCGCCTTTAAGTATGCTGTTTTGTTCCGCCTCCATTTTATCCTAACCTTAATTTGATAGACTACAATTCGTAGCATATATCAAAAGGGGGAGAGGTTGGAAGATTGTTAACATACCAGACTACTTAAGTTATTATTGTTGTTATATTGTACTATTCGTACTAGAATGTCAGTTTTTTAGTACTTGACCATTTTTATACTTGGCCATTTTTATCAATTTTTCAAATAGCTATATCTCCATCCAAAAATGGAAAAAGAATAATAAAATTTGTAAAAACGAATAAATAAAATTCGTTTAAAAATTGGTGGTAGCACCTTTAAGTTGTTGTTGTTGATCAAAAACATTCAATGAAAAATAATTGACGGAATAAAGAATAGTCAAGTAATAAAAAGCTGACATTCTAGTACGAATAGTACAATAAACAACAAAAATGCTTTTTGTTTGGCTCTTTGCATTGCTCGTCTAAAAGTTTTTTTTTTTCTGGGATTGTTGTTCATCAGAAGTGCATGGTTTTTCAAGCGTTAAATCGTTTTCTTTAAAATGCAACTGCAGGCATGACCAGCGTGGCATGATGAAGCGTTCACACTTTCAAAACTGAGCTCATCATGCCGCGCTTGTCATGCCTGCAGTTGAATGTGAAGCCACCTTATCTGAAGTATCAAAAGTAATTTAAGAAAAAAAGTAGTATTTTGCCATATCTGCAGCCAAACCATTTCATTGTCTTTCATTCTCTATGTTTTTGTTTTTGCTTATTCCTTCATGTTTTTGTTTGTATTGTGCTTGTACTTCAATATTGGAGAATAGTATTTCTTACATATCTGCTTCTGCAGCTTCTGTTCTGTTTTTGCTCCATTGCTTATGTTGTACTTGTGGTTCAACCCGAACGATAACGAAGTCTACCGAGCAAATACGAAAAGAGCGACCGACAGACAAATCGTTGCGGTTTTTTTTTTATATTTTAGTCCCCCTAAAAAAGTTTCACTTCAATAAATATAAACATTATGTGGGTAACTTTCTAATAGGTACATATTTTACATTTATTATGAATTTATGATTATGAAGAAAAAAATGCATTGAACACTGCAATTATTGCAATTTGGTAGAACTTACAGAGGGTGTATCTTGTACATAGAAACATACAGTGGAGAACAAAACTGGGGCCGAACTATGTAACTCGATTCTACTTTTGATTCTATTCGCAAATCATTTCCGATTCTACTTTTAACTGGCACTATGTATGAAATTAGAATCGAATAAAATAAATCCCAAAAATATCCCACAATATTTCCAAATTTCAAACGAGTCTCGCATTCTATTTGACAGATGAATTGAAAAAGGAATTAAAAAAAATTTTTTTCTGTGAAACATTTTAAATTAAATCAAGTTTTTGAATAAAAATATTAACTTAAGTTGTTGAGTTTTATCAGATTTTTTCCAATGGGAGGTAAATTGGAACAAGAAAAAACGCTATAAATGCAATACATTGTACTTTGTACAAAACACGGAGGTAGGTATAATGGTGCTTATCGCACAAAGAATTATTAAAAATGCAAGTATAATAAAGCAATTCAGAGTAAAATGTTTTATTTTCAGTTTTGCAATAAAAATAGCGCTTTTAGAAGATGAATTTATGTGTTGATCCTTGATTTTTTTTTTGTAAAAATCGATGCGTTTCGTTATTGTGTTGGCAAAGAACATTGAATTGAGAAGCTTTTGTATTCGCACTTTTAAGTGAGTCCTTACGTTGAAAACACCTATTATTGATTAGTTAAAAACAGTTAAATAAATATTAACAATCACCCTTATTACGGTTGTCAAAGATCATTTGTTTGATAGACGATAACATTTATCAATCAAACAAAATTTCGGTATTATGATTGTCGTTTGATAAATTTTTGATCTATTGTGAATGATTTACAAAATTCTCTTGTGAACGGGCATTTTGTTTGACGTTTCAGAATTATATTCTTTTCATTTGTGATTGGATTGCGTTTTTTTATTGTTTTTAATTTATTTTCGAGTAAATGAAGTAAATATCATTGCTCTTTTTATATTATTATAGGTATTTGTGTTGTAAAAAAGTGAAATAAAAAAGTGATAAAACATTTTGTGGAAATAATTGAACAGGCAAAGGAAATGTGCATTATGTAGGTACAATGTAAGAACATACATGTACCTCATATTATTTTCAAACAACAAAAAGAAAAACAGTCTGTGCAAGTGAATTTTAATAAAAATAAGTGAACCGAATAGTATTAATTGTATATTGTATAAATAAATATAAAAGTAAACAATACACTGCGTTTTCTTACATAAAAAAAACGAATTAGTTCTAGCAAAATTATTTATCAAAAGCAAATTTGCGTTTGACTGAAAATTTGATAAACACCAATATTTTTGACAACGATAATACCAAGTTAGTCAATAAAACTATTCACAATAGATCTGAAATCTGAGTGGCGCTCACAGTTTATCAAAAATTTTGATAATTGACAACGATAATACCGATGGATCAATTTTGTTGAATAACATCAATTATCGTTTTGATATTTGACAACCGTAATAGGGGCCAATTACAAAAAACATGTTTTTATGCATATTGTATGCTTTCGTTTAATTTTAAAGGATTGCTCGCAAACACATTTGCATGCATGCGAACAATATTATGCGAATTCGAATGGTTTTGACATCTACTTTCGTGTTAGGTAGTGCCAAATTTGCGAAAGGAAATTTTTTTCATTCGACTTTCGTTTATTAGAGCGTTCTTATAGAATTACAGAGTTAGGATTTTGTGAATTCGAATATTTTAATTGTAGAACCGAGTTGACACATGATTTGCAATTTTCCACAGTTTGGTAATAAGATTCCGCTATTTCAAAAACTTTTAAAGTTATAAATCGGTTTTAATATAATTTAAGAAATTCCCAAACAAAAAAGTGATAATATAAATAATAAGAGGTTTAAATATGCCAAAATGTGTAAAAGGTCCATGTGTCCACTTTTGCCCGTTTGTGTTTATATTTGTTTTTTTGTCTTGTTTACCGTTAATATTAATTTATTGTCTCTACCGTAGTATTTAAAATTTGCTTCATTTGTGTATTTCCTTTCATGTTGTAAGTAACTTTTTGGGCTATTTTTGTAAATTTTGTAACCAAACGAATTGGTCAGAAGAAATGCAGAAAAATGCTGAAAATAACAGCTGATGTTGAAAAAAGTATATTTAAGATGAGAAAAATAGTTCATATAGACACAAAATTGCCAGTCTCCATCGGTTGAAATCTCGTTGTCGACCTTAGGCTCTTTAAACAAACTACATAATTTTTAAAATTTCTGTTGGTATGAACCAATTTTTTAAAAAATAAAAAAAAAAAAAACAATTATTTTTGAAAAACACAATTATTGCTACTTTTTGTGTTTACCTACTTAGATAAAAATATAAAAAAACACAAATAAATGCATCCACCCATAGGTACCTTACCTACCTATATCTCTTTTTTTTAGCAAAAGATAATTGCATTGTGTAACTTTAGGTACCTACTAACACTACCTAACTATATTTATACCTGCAGGCACGTTAATTAAAATTTGTCATTAACTTTATTTTTATATTTAATATTATTGTGATCAATTTTGTCATTCATAAATCATATCCGATTTGTATAATATACTATAAAAGACTATGTCTTACTGTATTTTTGCCAATAAAGAATTGAATTGAATTGAATTGAACTGAACTCACGTAACTTGAAAAAAACCTTCTTACAATAAATAAAATTCAAAAATACATAAACCTCAAGAAAAAGTTGAACTTGGTAAAATACCTAGTTTTTTAGAAAAAAAAAACTGTTTCCTCGTCGAAAAAGAAGTATTTGAGTACCTCATAATAACCCATAACTCACAAGCATTGTGTTTACATTTCTATAGTATTTTCATGCTGAATAATCACGGCATGGCCATCTTGTGATTAACACATTTTTAGGTTTGTCTATTCTGTTACCCTGACAACAGTCGTAAACATATATGATTTTTGTTTTGTTTATGACTCTTGTCAAGGAAATATGGATTTTAGAGCCAATAAAATACATTAAATATTGTTAATTTGTTTTGTTGACGCCTATTGTTAGGGTAACAGAATAGACACTTAGTAAATGTAAGAAACTCAAAATGTGCGGTTCACAAGATCCTTTAGATGGCGCTGCTCCATGATTGTACTGTAGAAATTTATATACAATGTCACAAGTCATAAGTTTCTTCTTTTTATATTTTGTTCAACTCCAAACAATATATTCTATGAAAAATTACTTGCAGTTTGCACCCCTCTACCACATCGCGCTTTCATTATCCAACCAACCTACTACCACCAATTATTTTTTCTTCATATTAACACCATACCCAAACAAACAAATCTAATGTGTGTCTGGTTTCTGGTATGTTGTATGTAGTATGTATCATGAATCTTGATCATACCCTTTTCGTTCTCTAACCTACATACTTCTGTTTTCATTCTTGTGCTTTTTGTCAGTCTTCGTCTTTGAGAGAAACAAGTAAAAATGATAAATTTAATTTCCAAAGAAGGCCGACATTAAAAAAAGAGAAAACTATTCTTCAACTAATACATTCAAAATCATTTATATGTTGTTGGAGTTGGAAGAAAAACTAACCTTAAGAAATTGCTAAAAATTCCTTCCATTCGTTTTTTTTTTAATGTTTTTGTCTTTCATAACTAGTTATACGTTCGTTTTCGCTTAGTATGACCTATAGTGTAAAATGATTTATTCGTTTAATTTGGTGTGGCTGCTCTCATTTAAAGACGTGCAATGTTCGAAGTCATGCGATTAAGCGAAAACGTTTTCGTTTGTTTGCTTATTGTGCATTATTTGGTGCGGCTGCTCCCATTTAAACGTGTGTATTTAAAAGTGAAAATACAGTTTTGTCTGCTTTTATCTTGGAAGGCCAAAATGGCTAGAATTATCTTAATGTATGAAATTCCGATGTGCGTGTGTTTTCTTTTGTCTGTTAATAAACGACTTGGCCGAGGTGGTGGTGTTCAAGATCCAATGCTTTTTTGCAACGTTAAACCAAAATGTTGTAAAAAACTTAATTTTCAGGAGTTCAGAGAAGTAGAATGTAGTTTTTTTATCCGAAAAATGTATAAAAAAACACTAATCTAGAAAGTAAAAAAATCAATCATTTTCATTCTACAATGAACCAACCTTTAAAAATATTCTTTCTTAACATAATGGAAGTTTTGTGTATCCTCCGACCCAAGTAATTTATAAATTGAAAACTGTATGTATAATCCACAAGAAGAATTTATCACGCCAACTACCGGAGAAAAAGGAACAATGTCTGCCACTTGCAGCTGGTATTCACTATAAACATTAGTACACGTTCATATGTATCTAATTCTAGATTTTATTTATCATCAAAGACATTTCTCTTTTCACTAATTGAAAATTATTTCCCGAAAAGAACGACACAATCTCCCCCACAACCTTATATTTCACACTAAAAAAGAACTTAAAACATTCAAAGGTAAAGCAGTAACGCCATCTCGTAACAGACGATTCTAACATTCTTGATTTCTCTCTGTGTATTTAATTGCAATTTATTGGTTTCAAACAACATAAGCATATAAAGACGTGGTGCCTGTTTTCTTATACTTAGTACAAAATGATTTTGGGTAAAATATGAAATCAATCAATACTTAAAACTACATAAACTCAATGATATTATGTAATTAAACAATATAAATATAAATACTCACCAATTCTATTGGTTGATCAATTTCAGCTTTTAACAATTCTGCGCATTTCTCAACTTTGGATTCCCATGTTGGAATTTTAATTAGAAGTCGGGCAACCTATAATTCAGACTTTTTGTAAATTGGGAACAATGGTTTATAATCGAATTTACTTACACCTCCATAATCCATATTACCACACACCATTCCAAAATATGCCAAAGCATATGACTGATTTTGACTTATATCTTCTGATGAATTGTACCGTCGCTTATGTGTTTGCGTGTACCAATTTACATATTTAGGAGCACCATCAAGCATCACCAATTTTGCGATTTCATTGTTATTCTCTAGCTGTGTGACCATAACGAAAGCGATCAACGCCCCGAATGAATAGCCAGCAATTGTGTATGGACCTTCCGCTTGGACAGTTTTTATTTTATTGATGTAAAAGGTTGCTAATTCGTCAACTGAGTCGATGGGAGCATCAGCCGTACACTGTACCCCGTAGACAGGACAGTCAAGTCGAGCGGCTAGCTTTTCAAGTGGTTTAACAAATCCTTCAATTGGATGCACGAAAAAAATGGGGAGTTTCTTCGAGCTGGCGATGGCAGCTGACTTCAGTTGAACAATTGATTGAGTCGGCATTAATTCGGAGGCAAAGATTACTTGCGTACCGTCTCCAAATGGACTTGGTGTTTTTCTTGATGGTGATAATTCTGGGGAAGCACCTTCAACGGTCCCAACGGATTCGCCAGTGAGCACTTTTAGCGTACCGAATGTAAGCATACGTATTTCTTGGGGCGACATGACAATATCAAAATTTCGCTCCAAAGTTTGCTTAATTTCGGCCCCCATCAATGAATCCATACCTAGATCTGCTAAGGTTGAACTATCTTGCACGTTTCTAATGTCTCTCAATCCCAAAATATTAGCCACACATGTTATCAAACTGACACCAGAAGAGTCATTCTTACGCTTTTCTGCAACGACCATTGATGCCACCACTGGATGAGGCTGTTGCAGGAAGACATCAATAGTTTGCAAGCATGAGGACATTCTTTGAGGCAAGGTACCACCAATTATTGTATTATTGTCACCTAAATGCTCAATTACCAAACCAGTATCACCAATAGCTCCCCACTGAATGGCAGTACCTGGCAGCCCAGAAGCCTGCCGATTTTCACATATTCTCTCCATTGCAGAGTTAGCTAAACCATAATTTGTTTGTCCAATATTTCCACGCCCACATGATACACTTGAAAAGCAGACAAAATAGTCTAACTCCGGGCAGAGTTCCCTTGACAATTTGTCTAAATTAATTGTTCCCTCTATTTTGGGATTACACACAGCTACAAAATCTTCTTTGGTTTGATTTTCAAACAGTCCGTCTCTGAGTACAGCTGCCAAATTAAATATTCCTCCAACGTGTCCCAATTCATTTGCTGATTTTAAAAGTTTGCGACAACCATCCAACGTGGTTACATCCTTTGTATCGATCTTTATAGTACAGTCCTTTTGTGCCCACCTGCTAATCATCAAAGATTGATATCCAGTCTTGACACCGGCTCTGCTTGTCAGTACGATTTTTTTGGCTCCACGAAGAACAAGCCAATTACATAATTCTAATCCAAAACCACCAAGTCCTCCGACAAGAATATATACCTTTCCTGGATGCATATAGGTTCGAGGAATCGCGTTGTACATACAAAGATCTGGTTTCAGCTGGGATTTGACTGCTTCTTCCGCACGTACTTTAATGACAACCTTACCTATGTGTTTTCCAGAAGCCATGAATCGAAAAGCTTGCTCAACTTGCATTTCATTGAATACAGAGGTAGGTAATGGGCGTACTGCTCCACTCTTTATACCATCAGCAACGAGCTTAACAACTTGCATTTGCATTGATTCTTCTCCTTCCATAACACTGTCGAGAAGGATTCCATGGAATGAAGTGTTTTTCAAAAACACAGACATTCCGAGTGGTGTGTTGTTGCTCAAATCAAACTTGCCAATTTCCAAAAAGCGACCATTGAGTCCCAGGCAGCGAACTGATGCTTGCAATTTCTCTTCGGCCAATGAATTAAGAACTAAATCAACACCGTTTCCATTTGTTTCATTCATAACCATTTGCTCGAACGATATATTTCTTGAATTTCCGATATGACTGTCACAGAGTTGGGGAAATCTTTTCTTTAAAAACTCACGTTTTTCGATACTACCTACAGTAGTGAACACAGTCAAGCCATGGCTCAAAGCAACAGAAATAGCTGCCTGCCCAACACCTCCGGATCCAGCGTGAATAAGAATAGATTCTCCTTTCCTCATTTGGCCTCTAATAACAAGTGCATAGTACACAGTTGCATATACACAAGGAATTGTTGATGCTTCTTCCATTGACCAGTCATCGGGAATTGGCCACATCATACGTTTATTAGCTAGGCAAGTCGATGCTAGAGATTTTGCAGGAACCATAGCCATGATTCTTTTACCTGTAGAGTCTCGTCCAGAAAATTCAAGACCAAGAACACAGTCTTGATGCGCCAAATCACCGGGAAGGGCATCAGCCGAAAGTTTACCAGAACTAAGCATTACATCTCGGAAATTGACCGGTGCATAGTAAACACTACAAAGATCATAATCTTCACTTACAGTATCAGTTGATGGTTTTGGAACTGGCGCTTCAATCCACTTCAAACTGGCAAGATCTCCTTTTACTAAAGCATTTACATAAGCATGTTCAACAGGTAGGGTTGCCATGTCAGACTGATTTTCGATTATAAAATGCCGGTATGTTCCCCAGGATCCGTTTTTGAACACGTTAATAACTAGATCCTTTTGTAGCTCGGCTTTGTAAAAGTTTGATTTCAACGAAAACTTTTCAACTTTGTCTTGAATGAAAACCATACGAGCAAATTGGCCGCCGACTTCGTTTTTCAAACAGTTTAAGAATCCAACAGCTCCAGAGAAGTTTTCATTTTCTGAGACAAGGTAAATAAATCTGTTTTCTAACTCAGCTGTGGCAAGTTTTTCTTTCAGTTCGTCAACCCAGTTGAAGTTATTATTCGTAATGTAAATCAAAGAGATGCTTCTTTTGTCGATGTCAATTGGCAAACGTGCCAAAACGAACAATCGGTCTCCGTATTTTTGCTCAATGACAGGAAGTAAATAAAAATTTTTTAACATTGTACTACCAGTTTTCTGATACTCCAAATAGCACTCATCGAACAGAACAAATCCGTCCTCTTTAATTGTTTTAAGTATATTTTTTAGCACATCTGAACTCTTCATCGATAGAAGATCATAGACTAATACCATGTGGCAATTCTTGTCAACTTCTTCAAATGAAATATTCTTTTTAACCACTCGAATTTCTGCACCTTCTAGAGTCGATGTGATATGTTCTTCTGGGCCGGTTGTAGCGATTGAAATATCACCTGCAATAGTAGGTTCATCTTCCACTATTCTCAAAATTTCTGGTGCCAAAAGTACATCCGCACTACGATTATTGTCTAATTCAACAATTTTAATCTTTAATGAACCTGCTGAATTCTCTATAACGACATGAAGTGCCTCGGTTAAAGCGTGTAAACGAGCTTTTGTTTGATTCTCATGTAAATCATTCACATTTGTGTTTGGTACAAATGCATATCGTTCCAGTTTAGGTTGTGATTGAGACCCTGAACGGCGAGGGGCTAGAGAAGCTTTCAAACCTCGCATTTCTACGCCTGCACACTTAACAATATTCAAGAATTCATAAGAACGAACTATTAGAGTTTTGTCTTTGACGCCCTTTTCAAGTTTCTTAATGGTGTCGTAGTGTTTGGGTGGATTTATAATGACCTTGTCAATTCGCGTAGGTAAATATAAATCGCGGAGATCCTTCTTCAAAATACTGAATTGTAACATTGTATCCATAAAGCTAACCCAGTTGTCTGTCCAGGCAAGATTACCGACCGTAGCACTGATATCCGATGAAACAATTCCTTTGAATTCACCACTATAATCATAGCCCCGAAGACGCAATTCTTTGTAAACATCGTTTAACTTTAGTTCCATGCGAGCAATTTCAGAATTTTCAATTTGTGGGGGCATTTCTTCATTTGAAATCTTATCGACAACGGAAATTTTTCCGGAAACAGCTAAGCTTCCACTTTCACAGATTTCAAAACTACCAGTTCCGTCAAAAAAATTAATTCCAAACTTAACAACATTATCTTGGCTTAATATTGTGGCCCTGTGGAAAACCACATTTTCAATTATAACTGGCGTTCGATGAAAATCCAATCCACGCATTTTAATAAAAATCTTCCATGCGAGGGTTATGTAACCTGTAGCTGGATACAAAATTCTTCCGTCGATAGTGTGTCCCGCTAAGAAAGAGTTTTCTTCATCTGCGAGATTAACATCGACAACAGTTTCCCCAGAGGATGTTTCAGAACCATATTTTGGAACCATCCATTTTTGAGAATGATCCCAGCCTAACTTCGAATTCAACATTGGAGTTCCCCGTCCAACAGGATACGAGACAGGGCGTACTATTTTTATAATATTTGGTTGAGCTCCAGCTGCATATAGTTTACCAATATTTGTGAGGAAAAACTCAATATTGTTATCGTGGTTTCGTTTGATTAAACTCAAATTCGTGCAGGAGTTATCAAGAACACGCTTGAGAATAGCTTGAAGGAGTCCAGTTGGAGCAACTTCGATACAAATTGCATTTTTTGGAACTTTTTGTAGAGCTTCATAGAAAAGAACTGGTGACAGCAAATTATTGACGTGATAAGCTGCAGAGCTTTGCTTTGCTACTGGAGTATTCCATGCAGTTTCAGGAATGCTTGTACTTATCCATCTTGCTGAGCGGTTTTTAGGATTTGGAATAATTTTTTCCAAGCACTTACGAAGTTTTGGCCCAGCATCAGCAATATATTTGCTGTGGAAAGCATATCCAGAAGAGTTCACAGCCTTTGCAAATACCCCCTTTGAAGATAACAATTCTACCAGCGATGTAATTTGTGCTTCTGGTCCAGAAATCGTTACGTTATCTTCGCTATTGTGACACACCGGGAAAACTCCTGGTGTAAGGAAACTGCCACAATCTTCCCATTTCACTCCTACTGCAGCCATTTTACCCTTCGGCAATTTTGTGTCTTGTAGGCATTTTCCTCGCCAGTAAGCAGCTAACACTGTTTGTTCTGGAGTGAAACATCCATCAGCGTAGGCACATCCCAATTCACCGACCGAATGACCAATAATACCATCTGGATGTATTCCCATACTGCTAAGCATATCTGTCAAAGCAATTTGCACTGCAGCAATGGCCGTAAAAGAGTTAATGATGTTGTCAAAGCTCTCTTCAGTAGAGTTTAGCAAAATGTCCATTAGATTCATTCCAACTTGCCGCAATACATCAGCACATCGACGTATGCTTTGGCTAAAGACTTCAAATGACATGAGATCTCTTGCCATGTTGGCCCACTGGCTGCCCATGCCAGAGTAGATGAACCAAAGTTCTCGCTTTTCGTCGACTTGCTCTATTACTTCTCTCACTGCTGAACCTTTATTATTAAGCACTGTGTATCCACGGAAAAAGTGGAGAGGAATGTTTTTTAAGCTTATTTCGTTTATTAATGCTATATACTCGTCATCGCTTTTGTGTTTCACAACGTCTTCCAAAATATTTTGAACGGCGTCAAAAGTTCTACCTGAGATTGTAACTAGTTTAGGAGGACCATCTCTAGGGGTAACAGCTTTCGGTTTAGGATTCCATTTAAGAATCACATGAGCATTGGCTCCACCAAATCCAAAAGAATTAATTCCAACTATACCACCGTTCCAGGGCATATTTCTGTCGACGACTTGGAGGCGTCCCTCAACCAAGCCATATAAATCCGGGTTTGGATTGGAGAAATGCAAATTGGATGGAATTATACCTTCTTCCATGGCGATTAATACTTTAGCTATTGAACAGACACCCGACGCCGGTTCGGAGTGACCCATGTTGGATTTAACTGATCCAATAAGAAGTGGAGTTGGTCGGTCTTTGCAAAAAAAATCAGTAATTGAATTTACTTCTTGTGGATCTCCAACTTTAGTTCCAGTACCGTGAGCCTCTACATAAGCCACATCATGTGGATTTACGCCAACTTCTTCGTAAGTTTCCTTTATCAACTTATTTTGCATTTTCCCAGATGGGTACGTTATTCCCTGCTCTTTGTTACCATCTGTGTTTGTACGTACGTTCAAAATTGAAGCATAAACTCGTTTTGCTTGTTTTGGATTTTGAAGGAATAGTGAGACACATCCATCTGAACGAACATATCCACTGCCTGTTTCATCGAATGCCTTGCATTTGCCATCCTGGCTTAACATGTTAAGTCGTTTGAACTGCAATGACATTGTAGGCTTCAGTATTAGACCAACCCCTGCTACAACAGCATTATCACAAACTCCACGTTTCATATCGGAGAAAGCTTGTTCCAAGGCATAGAGTGAACTTGAGCATGCTGTATCAACGCAATAGCTTGGCCCGGTAAAATCAAATGTAAAAGATATACGATTCGCAAACATTGCCCTGGCACACCCAGTAAGACCATATCCATTAACACGATCAGGATCATTACACCAATATTGTTCAGTTTCTGAAGAGGATACACCAATGTAGACACCTGTACGGCTCCCACGGAGTTCTTGAGGATTGACGCCAGCATCAATTATGGCTTCATAAGTGACTTCTAATAGCATTCGCAGCTGGGCATCCATACATTCAGCTTGTTTTTGATGAACAGAAAAGAATTGCTGATCAAACTGTTCTAAGTCTTCATCCTTAATTTTACCCATTCTATCGGGTAGATCGTACAAGCCTAATGTTGAAACAAAAATATAAACTTGATTAAATGAAACACATAAAAGTAATCAAAATTACCTTTAGGCCATCTACGAGGATCATCATTGACCATATCTATGCCTTCAAATAAATTCTTTTTGAATTCTTCAATGTTGGAACTTTCTGGCAACCGCCCAGAGAAACCGGTTATAGCAACACATGCATCTTTTGAGCGAGTAGCATTATTTCGTTCGTCTCTTGTATCCGTTTCAACAACAACTTCATCTGTGATACGGGCTGGCATGTCTTTAAGTGTTTGTGCAGAAAATGTATGTATTTTTTAATGAATTAAATCCTGTCAAGAGAATGATATTTTACAAAGTTAAATTTGTGTGAAATCAAAAAATATAATAATTTATTAGAATTAATAATACAATGATGGATAATTTTCCTTGAAATTGAATGCAATAATGAGTTTCAATGACAGCTACACCTGGCCCCAAAAAATCTAAAACTTTTCGTTTTCTTTTAACATGTTTTAAAACCTAAAAATCGGTAAAATCCATAAATGTAAAACATGGCTTCAAACTTCACCATGTTTTAAAACATGTTTCATTTTCTAAAAAGTTTCTTTAATATTTAAAGGGGGAAAACGGCACAAGTCCACTTTTTCCAAAATTAAACTAATGATGACATCTTGTAGCCCATTGTGTGTACTATATGATTTTATATTCACTTTTTTGGAAAAAGTATGTGATTCTAGCAAACAAAAAAAAAACATTAGTCCAGTCACGTTAGGCCGTGTGCCATCAAAGTTCTTAAGGAAACGGCTATAAAGAAATATATTTATTTATTTTCTCTCTCACTCCAAGGCATCAAAAAACGTCAAACGGAAACCTTTGTTGGAAAACAAACCAAAAGTTGTGATTTTTGTAAGGAAAAGAGATCGGTTTTCCACAAAATATAAAGAAAAATTATCTTGGACTAGAATTTCTTTTTATTATTTGCTACTAAACAATTAACAGATAGTTTCTAAGTGTTTTAAATAATAATTCGATTAAAAATAGTGGAAGTGTTAGTGTTAATACAGGATTGAAGTCCGAAATTATACTCCGCCAGTAATTAAATCTACTGTTGGGAATCAGTATGAAATAGTCAATCATCCGATTCGGTTCAGTAGTTTAGAAGGTATGGTCCCATTTAAGCATTTTCATCGTATATGGTACCTACATCTTACAAAATGTAGGTACCATATACGATGAAAATGCTTAAATGGGACCATACCTTCTAAACTACTGAACCGAATCGGATGATTGATACTATTTCATAAATCAGCTAAGGACTTTCCTATATGCTGCGTTCTTTGTTTTTCGTTTTTTTTTCCTATGATTTTTTTTTTGGTTTTGAACTAAATAAAAAACTGACTATGCAGAAAGTTGAATCTGGAATGGTATCAACCATCCAGATCGGTTCAGTGGTTTAGAAAATATGTACCGGTTTAGTATTTTCAACGTCTTCGTACCTAAATTATCCAAACCTTATGACCTTTTTTTTGTTCAGATATAAAACAAGAAACTAAAAATGCAACAGGTGGGAGTCGAAAATCGTTTCGATCATCTCAATCAGTCTAGTGGTTCAGAAAATATTCACCAATAAAGCATCATTCATGACAGTATTCATGAATCATGACCAATTAGGTACTTTAACAGTATATAAAAACAAACAAAAATCAATGCAAATGATAAGAATCCAACACTTTGGCACCTGAACTTCCAAAATAAAAACAATAAATTTGTTTCACGATGAAAAGGAATGTAAAAAAAAAAGTGAAATTAGTTAATTTTATTAATTGGTTGTCAATATCAGAGCTAAACAAAACACAATTCACAAAAATACAAACGAGAAATTCAATACTAATGTTAGAACAAACTTGAGACATGGTCTTAGGCCGTGTTCCTAATTGCGTTAAAATTGTTATTAAATTTGATCCCAGTAAAAATTGATCCCTTTTTATTGAGGTGAATAAAATTTAAGCTTTTTGCGGTGTCAATTGAATGAAATAGGAATATTTTTAAATATAAATTTTCATTGATATTTCTTGTGCTCAATAGCCTATCCAGAAATGTTCAGATCCCTTTAGTACGATAAAAACAATAGTTGACTATTGTTAACAATTTAATTTAATTTAATTTAACTATTTTTTTTTGTCGTTCCTTTAATACAAAATTACTACGAATTTCATTCAAGTGTGTCGCAGTACTTATATAAATGCAGAAACAGTTTTACGTAATGAGACAAAGTTACCCACATCGCTTTGGGGGAACAAAGTCTACCTCATTTTTTGCAAGCATAAAAAGTTATTAACAAATTACGTAAAAAAAACTTAAAAAAAGTAAGTAAATAACTAATTCGTTATTTGTGCTATTATTTTTGAGTTTGGGCTGATATGAAGAAAAAAAAACTAGTCGTCGTACAAAAAACTTTGTGTTAATGTTTTTTTGTTTGAATTTCCATTCTTAATATAAAAAGTACAAGCTTACCCGTGCGACAACTCTCGCATCTACGTAAAAATTAATTAGAGTAAATCATATTAGAAATGTAATGAGTTGTGTCATTATGCCAATTCATTAATTCAAGACCTGAAAGATGGAGTTGGATTAAAGATGGATTGTTAATCCAGATGTAGACAGACAGAATTGCCGGACCCAATTTTTTCGTCTTCTCTATCATATGTCAGTTTTAATTGTTATCTCAAAGCTTTTATTTGCACGAATCCAAAACCTGTCTTACAGTACCTGGCAAGTAAAAAAGGTAAAAAAAACTGTCATAAAAGGAAAAGTCTAAAGCTACTTTTTTGAATTTGTAAAACAAAAGAAATCTCATTCTTTTATCATTGTTTAGCTACATTATTTATTCAAAGCCAGTAACATTACCTAAATACCTAACTATTTATAAAAAAATAAATGTAAAAAAAAATTAAAAAACTCAATATAAACAAGTTGATTTGAATTGAGCAAATTCAATATAAAAAAAACCCTATTTTTTAAACTTTTTGTACGTTATATCTAGGGGTTTGTCACTAATGAAATCACCTGACTACTTATATTTGAAATCATTTAAAATCTCTTTGAAATCTGGTGCAATCACTTAAAATCATTAGATTTATTGGAAATCATTGCAATCAAAAAATATTTAAATCATTAACTGCTGCTTTTGAAATCACGTGAAATCGTCTGAAATCATTTGAAATATTGATCCACTTAACTGACCCGTGACAAACCCCTCGCGGTATATTTATAAACTTTTTGTACGTTACATTTAGAGTACTGGTAAAATAACTGCATTTCAGATTTTTGGCTAAAAATGCATATGACGGATATTTGGTGAACGGTTTTTAACAAATAGGTCCATAAATGGATAACGGCTTAACCAATGTTATTTAAATTTGGTATGGGAGTCCATTTGATTATTTAACTCAAAATGGCATTAAAGGTTTTGGCTAAACAAACGTGTTATAATAGTCATCATACAACTTGGTCTCACGTTTAGGCCATTTTCTGACTATAAAATGCACTTATTTCACTAATATTCTGTAATATACCTTCGAAATAATGCAATTTAAGTTCTTTAATTGGAGAAAAATTAATAAATATCAAAAATATTTACAAAATTTATTACCAAATTCATTGTTGACATCTAATGACATTTGTTACCCTTGCACGAGATTTATAAGAGATTAACTTTTAATCATGAAGATTTACGATTAAAATTTGTATGGTAAATCTAGTGATTTAAAAGGAGATTATGGATAAATCTGGTCAAATCAAGATTAAGTATTTATTGGAAACATGGTATAAGTCTGGGATAGGGACAAAATCCCGACCGCCAAAATCCCGACTGGACAAATCCCGACTGACAAAATCCGAATGGTACGAATACAAAATCCCGATTTTCAGCACTTTTAGCACGTTTTTGTACCTTTTTTTTGCTTTTACACTAATTATTTGAAATAGGAATTGAAAAGGGCGATAGAAAATAGCGCGATCATTGTTAGACTACCTCATGAAAGTGATAAAATATTTTTACTTAAAAAAGTAGCGGAATATTACAAAACAAACAATCGATCAATTACTCTGTATGACCTTGGTTTTGGCAATTTTAACAGATTTGAGAGAGTATATGAAAGCCTTACTAAAGAAAACCATGCTCTCTTTCGGGAAGCAAACTACCAACGGAAAAAAAAGCTTTGTAGATTTGGTAGAGTGTATGTAAGAGAAAGTTCAGAAAAAAGACCTATCTGTATAACAAATCTGTATCAATTACAATCAATCTCTTCTTTACCCATAGAGACTTTTTGTGATGTTAGAGGGGGAGCTAATTCAACGCAAATTGACAATGGCAATAAAAGTACTGGTCAGAGATGATGATAAACTGTATAGAAATGATCGTTGTACGCGTGGAGGAATGACAAATGTCTCTTAGTAGTTGTGTACTGCCCTGCATGTAAATTCAGAGAAGAAAATTTAAAAGAGCTAGAGGAAACCATGATAAGTCTTAGTTCAAAATATGCTGATATTCTGATTGGTGGAGATTTCAAAATCAACCAATTTTAAGACAACACTACTACGCGTTTGTTCCAATATTTTTGTGATAAACTTTGCTGAACTGTGGTAAATAACTGCTGGCCTACTTGTTTTCAATCTCAAGTGAATTCTTTACTTATTGATATGTTCTTGACTAGTTCTAAGAGTAAAGTTTTGTGTAACAACCAGGTCAGACCAACATCTGATTTTATACATGATTTTATTTTTTGTTCGTTTCAGAACTATTAGTTATAGATCTTTCCGGTTTTTGAATCCAGAAAACATACAAAATATTATTGGTACCAACTATTGGAATGACATATTATATACAACTGATGTTAACAACAAAGTTTCTTTATTTATTAATTTATTAAACAGACTTTATGATGAGCACGTTCCAATTGTGACGAGGCAACTTAAAAGTAATAAGTTCTGCCCTTGGTATAGTAATGACATAAACTTACAAATTCGAGAAAGGGAACGTTTATTTAAAAAAATTAAAAGAAATCCAACGGACTATAATCGACGTCAATATGTTTTTGCTCGAAATAGAGTCACAAATATTATACTTTCTTCGAAAACTTGACATTTCATTAAATTCCTAAGAGCTTTGGAAAAACATTAAAGAAATCGGTGTTGCTCAAAGTAAAAACTTGTCTTTAAACTCAGAGACTATGAAAACATTTTTTGCCCCTCTACCTTGTGATGCTTGCCGTCGGCTTTATGTTACTGAAAATGAAGGTTTATTTTCCTTTAATTGTATCGATACAGACGAGTTAATTTTAGCTATTAGGTCAATAAAATCAAACGCAGTTGGTTCGGATAATGTATCACCAAAATTTTTGAAGCTAATTTTACCTATTGTTCTTCCACCTATGTTAAATATTGTTAATACTTGTATATACAGGGTGTCCCGCTACTCAACGTCAAGCGGGCACTGGTTGATAGGGTAGGTTATACCTGTATTGGAAAAAGAAAGAAAAAAATCCATCTCGCTTGGCTACGTAATAATTGCAATTTTAAGAAAAATTATGAAAATCGATACCCTAGACCACATTTTTATTTATTGTGGTCACAAATTTTCAAATTTTGCCGTTTTTTTTACGTAATCCTTAATAACCATTCTATTGATCCCAATCACAAATTTGAAAATAAATATTGTTAGTTGCGTAAGAAAAATTATGTTAGACTGAGTCTTTTATTCTTTTATTATTATTATTATTTTGCATTTATTTGTTTATAAATGTAATAGGAAACTTGGTAAGCTTTTTGATAATACTTTTAAAAGATTATAATCTTGTTGTATTTTGTTAATATGAATAATATGAATAAAATATGAATATTAGCTATGGAAAAAAAGTAAAAAAATAAGAAGCGAAACAGGCCACCCACTTATTGTCGAATTTGGAAACTTTGGACTCAGGCGCTCGCCAGACGACTGGACATACCCTAAGCAGAGCAGCGAAGTTGCGTGAACTGGTCTGACTACAGAAAGAGTGTTAAAATCCTTTAAACCCGCGAAGCAGACCAACTAGGTGCTGTTGAATATGGAAACATTGGAATCAGGCGCCTGTAAGACGACTGGACATACCCTAAGGGGAGCAACGAAGTTGCGTGAGCGGGACTGACTACAAAAAGGAAGTTAAAATCCCTTGAACCCGCGAAGCGGGCCACCCAGGTGCTGTGGAATATGGAAACATTGGATTCAGGCGCCTGCCAGACGACTGAACACACCCTAAGCGGAGCAACTAAGTTGCGTGAGCGGGACTGACTACAGAAAGAGATTTCAAATCGCTTGAACCTGCGAAGCGGGCCACCCAGGCGCTGTGGAATATGGAAACATTGGACTCAGGCGCCTGCCAGACGACTGAACCCTAAGTGGAGCAACTAAGTTGCGTGAGCGGGACTGACTACAGAAAGGATTTTGACGAAAAAATATTGAATACCATAAATGCTACCCCAGATAACAAGATAAATACATGCAAAATATCCGGTAAAAACGATACCTACATGAAGCTATGAAACATTTTTGCAATTAATTTTTATTGAAAAATTCAGTTTTAAATTGCCTTTACCAAAAAAAAGTAGTTAGTCATTCGGGATTTTATATTAATAGACTTATACCAACCGTATAAGTCTTTATGGACTTACAAAAAAGCATTATTAAGTGCGACTTTTTTCACAGCGTGATATTCTGTAATTTTTTTTTGAGACAGTTCATGAATTTTCTGTAATTTTTTTTTTTTTTTGAGACAGTTCATGGAAATCTACTATTTGAAGTTTTTTATTCCAATCGTTTATTTTATATTCCATTTTAATTTGATTTTTAATTTTTAAACTAAAATAACTTAAGAAATAATTAAAATTATAATTTAAAAGTAAAAATGGAGCAGTCAGTAAGTATTTCTATTTCATTTCAGGTATCATTCATATATATTATTTTAGTAGGAAGTCCAAAAAAGGGCTGTAGACTATTGAAATAATATATTTATTATAGAGTTTCTGCATACCATCCTGGCTTGAGCCAAGAGTATTCATTTTTGCATTGCAATAGATTGGGCTCTATATATTGCCCTACCTATGGTTATGAACAAAAACAATATTATTAGTTAAACAAAACTTTAAAATTAACAACTTCAAAAATCACATTTTGATATTAAGTTTCTATTATTGGCTTGAAATTGATGGTAAGTTTAAAAAATATTATTTTTGATAAAAGGGATAAGTTTCTTCTTAAATTGATTTATTCCACTTTCATTTTTCACTGAACTCGGGAGACTATTATCTCTCTGGTCTTAAGTTGTTATTGTTTCTTAAGTTATATGGCTGGGCATCAGAAACTTCCAAGATTCCTTCAGATATATATTCAGGTAACAATTCGTTACGCATTTTGAAAATGAAAACCATGGAAAACCAGTCAGCCTTTGTTTAACATTCAGCCAGAATCGGTGTATATATTATTCAGTTTCAAAACGATTCTCATACCCTTATACACCAGTCTTTGAAGTCGCAACTTAGCATCTTTGATCCGTATTAACGGACTTTTAGGAAAATAGAACCGCGAAAAAACAAAAAACAGGCAAAAAATCAATATTTTAATCATTTTAAAATTATACTTTAAACAGTTTACGTTCTAAAAATTGATTCTTCGGCATGATCTTTCCATAGAGTCTGGGAATACATTAACATTTTTCAGAATTCTAACTGCACTGAAAATAGCCGAAAAAAAATATTTAAATTTTTTAAGAATTTTAAAAAGTTGCAACCACGAAAAACGGTCATAACTACTTAACGGTAAGTCCAAAGTATTAAGTCACAATGTGTTTTTTGTTGCAGTTCTACAAGATGGCGTACTTACTTTTTTTATATTTTTTTTGATTAAAAATAAAAAAACAAAATAACCTTATTTTCGCAAAACACTTTTTATGCTTGCAAAAAAATGCGGTCGACTTTTTACCCTATTTTTACTCAATAAAAGAACATTTTTAAAAGTGGTTTCAACTTGTAATTATAGGTTAAATTCTAAAGTGACTGGACTAAATACCAGTACGGGAAAATTCAACGATCACCGATGAATGCGAAAAAAGACGATGAATTTCATCTGAAAAAGCGTTATTACCATGGAAAAACGACACAAGTTACAAACAAAAATCTGTTAAATGCATTAAGTCATGAAATAAAAATTAATTTATATTTTGGGTCTTAAAACATTATGTGCAACAAAAGTGTACCCTTCATTTATTTTCACTATCTCAATAAACAATTTTAAAGTTAATAAATTGTTTGTATTAATTTTATTACGTAAATAAAGTTTAACTAAAAGTATACACGACTTTTGTTGACTGTTATGCGGTACAAAGTTCGCCAGATCCGCTAGTTGATTATAAATTAAAATTTGAAACTCATGGTCAATATGTTTTATGAAAGTAGGTTTCCTACGAATAATCAGGAATAATGGTAGGAGAGCTAGCAACCGATTTTGGGACATTATTTTCGCGCGTCTGAATTTTAGTCCAGTTATTGCTTTAGCATCACTCATTAATGAATGACAATTATGTCTACCGGAAATGGCCGGAAAGCAAAGATACAGCCCTCCAAAGTGCAGGAAATTTTACCCAAATATGGTAAATAATTTTGGCACGAAATTTCGTTCACCAAAATGTAATGTTATAGCAGTTATACATTATTATTTTAAATAATTCAAACTACATTTTACTGAACAAAATTATTTACTTAGTTGGGAAATTTTTCCTGCACGTTGGAGGGCTGTATCTTTGCTTTCCGGCCGTTTCCGGTAGCCATAATTGTCATTTGCCGTCCGTCGGTGTGTCTGTGCGGATGTGCATATGTGCGTATGTGCATATATGCGGATTTACTTCAAACTTCGTATATAGCACTTTTTGGTGATTCCCTAGAGGAGAAATTCGAATTTTCATTTTAGACCGGCTATAAAGGGTGCCTCCCATATAACGGTTTTAGTTTTTTTTTAATTTTCTCTAAAACGGCTCTAACTAAATTTTAAACTTTTTGTGCGTTATATTTAGAGTACTGGTAAAATAACTGCATTGCAGATTTTTGGCTAAAAATGCATTTAACGGATATTTGGTGTGAACGGTTTTTTTTACAAAGTTGTCCATAAATGGATAACGACTTAACCGATTTTATTTAAAGTTGGTTATTTAACACAAAATGGCATTTAAAGGTTTTGACTAAACAAACGTGTTATAATAGCCATTATACAACTTGGTCTCACGTTTAGACCATTTTCTGATATTTTTCTCCCTTGAACATAATTTATTAAATTGAATTTTTTTCAATCCCGTAGTTTGCTACAAGAGCAAATTCGTGCGACCCAGTCGTGCATTTTATTTTTTGCAGTATTGCTTAAATCTGTAAAATAAAATGTTTCAAAACATTCAACACCAAATCATCATCAAAATTGTCTCCGAACTGCAACTGTTTGGATCTCTTCATTTTGACTGCACTTTTAAAAATAAAAAAAAACAAAACATTTCTTTTTAATAAAAATAATTTGTTACTAATATTATAATTATTTGCGGATGATACATTAATTAACATAAGTGGAAAAAACATTAATGTGAGTTTAAGTGTAAACTTAAGCTCAACATGAGCAAAACTAAATGCATGAAGTTTAATAGTAGAAGTGATATCAGGGTTTCTATAGAAAATTTAATGTGTTAGTAGTTTTAAATACCTTGGTGTTATGTTAAACAGTCAATTAAAATTTATAGAACATACAGATTATGTTTGTAAAAAAAATGAAGACGAAACGTTGTAAATAAAAAAGTTGTGTTGCTTTTATACAATTCGATAGTTTTACCGCATTTCACATATTGTGCAACGGTTTTATATTTATTTATTTATTTTATTTTATTTCATGAAAGCTTAAATACAGTAAGATACAAATCTTATAAAATAGTGCTAAGCATAATATATGTATAAATACAAATCAGAGCTACATGAGCTATAAACAGTCAAATATTATTATTACTTAATTACATATTTGTATAAATACAAATCAGAGCTACATGAGCTATAAACAGTCAAATATTATTACTTTATTGTATATAATGTACATTTGAACGAGTTCATTATTTTAAACTAAAAAAGAAGGATAATAATATTTTAAAAGAAAGTAAAAAATGAAGTTAATCACAAGACATTACCACAGAAATTTCTTTTTAGTTCGCTTCTAAATCTCGTTGTGCTGTCTATCTCTCTAACTTCACGTGACAAAGAATTACAAACTGAAGTTCTGAATGTTCGACAAAAGATTCAGAGTACGAAACTTAAGAAGATCATCGAAGGAAATATTATACAAATATTTGGCATATGTTGAAACACGATCAAAACGTCGGAGTCCGAAAACATATCGCATTATGCTGTTGAATGGAATTGTGACTTTCCCTTTGCAGACATAACTACAATTGTAGAATATCTCACAGCCATGGATGGTCACAGCGAGTGATTTCGCGAGTAAACATCGTGCTTTGAAAAGGGTGAAAGAATGTGTTGCCCGCAAAGTACGAAGGACACCATAAGTCTTACCCACAGATGAATTTATGTGATTGTCCCAAGTCAAATTCCTATTAAAGATCATTCCAAGATTCTTCAAGTAGCTTTTTCATTACAATGCAATACAATTGAATTTCTTGAGATTCAAAATAAGACTATTGCCATTTGACCATCAAACTATTTTTGCAAGATCTTCATTAATGCGTGAAACACAATGATCGATTAGACCTAATGTACAACTCAGAATAAGTTGAACATCATCAGCGTACATACATGTTTATCGAACATTTCTTAATAAGATTTGGAAGCTCATTTATATACAATGAAAAATTAAAAGAAGGGGTCCTAAAATGGATCCCTGTGGAACACCACTCGTTACTGAAAGAAAGTCCGATAAATTATTATTTATCGCAACTGCTTTTGATCTACCTGTTAGATATATATTTATTCGTGTTGAAATTAAATAAAGGACATATATTTCAAATACTGCAAAATAAAGCAATGCGAATGGTTCTCACATGCAGTATTTACACACCAATATAGTTTATGGTTCAGGCATTAATTTGGATGACTGTTAGACAGTTTTTGACCTTATTTATCTTCAAAATTCCTCAAAACATGCTACCTGAATACTTGAGGGAAAAACTGTCGCAGATGTCCAGCCAAACAATTTAATGAGGGGTAACAATTTCAGTTCTGAGAGATTCAATAGAACCAGCTTGCAGAATTCAATTTTATATAGAGGTCTTTTATTTTTTAAGTCTGCCTGAAGAAATAAATATTAAACATCATATTTACACTTTTAAACGAAAACTGTATATTTTTATTATAAAAAATGTATAAATGATTTATATTTAAAAATAATTAATATTATATTAATATAATTTAGCCGTCGTGAATTAAAAATTTCTTGTTTTTTTTTATTAAACAAATATTTTTTTAAGTCATTTTAGAACTAATAAATCAATACTACTACTAGTACTACTACTAATAGCCCCGGAAAATTTGACAAAATAAAACAGACTTTGTAACAATTTAACAGTTGTATGTAGAAAATTATATAAGCTACAATTTTTACCTCAACTCTTTTTCAAAAAATTATCAAAAAACTGAATTTTGACTTCATTTCCTTGTCAAAAAATTTAGCACTGGGCCAAATCATAGGTAATTTTTAGGACTTGCTCAAAACAAATGTCTCCAGCAAAATCCAGCTTTGTCCGAATTATTTCGAATTAAAACTCAAATTTTACTGGGCATATATTTACACTTAAATATCGAATTTCTTTGATTTTGTCAGTGTTGATCGGAAGAGTTGACTGTTTTTATTTCTTGGACCAACGAAGTAGCTTTTTTGTGATAAATTGTATGTACCTATATTATAAACGAGGATCTGATTTAACAATTTATTTTTATTATTTTTTCAAGTAACTTCTCGAATTTCAAGGAGTAGAAAACATTCTCTCAGAGAATGCAAACAAACAAACAAAAAATAATAATAAAAGTTATTTTAGAAAGTTGCAGTAGCTATAAAACATTGGAAATAAATTTCGCGTTTAAAATAACTTTCACGTCGTGTTTGACAACATTTTTGCTTTAATTTTAATGCCCAGCACAAGAACAAAAAAATTAAAAACAAGAATGCACATTTTCACAAACAGATCGAAGGTACGAAGACAAAAGCTATGTTTTTGACCTTCTTATCAGCTTTATGATATATATGTCAAATTTTCGAATAGGTACATAATAACAAGTCGTTTCTATTAGTTGATTTTCATATTGTAATATTAAACAACGGCTATCGACTATTTGACAGAGATGCTCAATATTACCGCTTTAAACTTTACTAAATATGAGGGTAAAATACGACACTTAGGGGCCGATATAGCTATTATGAAACTCATCATTGAACATTTTCTTTACAATTTTAAGCAAATTATTCAACAATGTTGGTGTTAATTGGTAATGAATTATAGAATTTTTTGTTAAAAAATAACGCAATTTGTGCTAAATTCAAAAATATTAACAGTTTTGGTTTTTCAATGATCATTTATATAACGCCAATTAAGATCAAATTGTGTTTTTATTTTCGATAAGTTTAACATTTGCGTTTTATTTGTCTGCAAACATTTTTTTTATAAAATACCGATTTAAATCGCTGATCGCTTGGTATCGTTTGTCGATCAGCAATCGGCAATCACAATAGGGGCTATTGTATTATAGAACTAATTTGAAAATATCTTTTTTGAAAGACTGCTGGTAGGCTAAAAGCCATTTCAGAAGCAAGGGTCAACATTCAGAAACATGTTGAATTATAAGACTAAATTTATACTTTATCAAGAATATATATTAAATTGGGAAATACAGTGCAGACCTTAAGAATAAATCCATAATAATAGTTTCAGAAAGAGTAATTTATTGATTTTGATTAGAATTTTTGAAAAATTTTTGAACAATATAAATTTAAAAAAAATTGAAATGCTTGTTTATAACATACTGAAAAGTTTTTGATAAAGCCTCATCATCAAAACCATCAAAAAACTTAAAACAAACAACGCTGCACTAAAAAATAACTAGGGAGGATCTAAACTTTGTGTTTTATTTTTGGTGTGTTTTAAAGGTGGGGCTTGGTAAACAGCTTTTCAGTATGTTATAAATCAAGCATTTCAGATTTTTAGAAATTTGAATTGCTTAGAAAATTTTCAAAAATTCTAATTAAAATCAATAAATTACGGTAATTTCAACAATTTTTATGGGTTTATTCTTGCTACCTGAACTGTACCTTCCAATTTAACCCTTATTGTTGATAAAGTATAAACTTATTTAAATATTGATATTTAAGTTTTCTAAATAATTAAAGATGTTTCTGAATATTGAGCCTTGTCTATGTAATGGCTTTTAGCCTACCAGCAGTCTTTCAAATATTTTCAAATCTCCCTTAATCTTTAAATGTATTGGACTCCTTGCTCACGAACTCTACACTAAAGCTATTTTCACTGGACTATGGTAGAAATTTTCAGGTGAAATCAAAATCAATAGGCGGAAAGTGAAATGTTATTTTTTCGGGTTGAATGTCATTCGGGTGGAATTTTATTTGGGCGAAACTCACAAAAGAATATATCTGTGGGCAAATCCTGGCAATAACAGAAGACACAAATTGCCCAGTTTTTCACACAATTGAGCTTACAAGAAAGTAAAAAAAAAAAACTACCAAATTCCGAATTGAAAAAAAAAAATAAAACAAAACAATCAAATGCATTGGACGACGATTTTGATGTTAATTTTTGAATAAAAGTTAGTTTGTTAAAATCAATTCTAACTTAAAATCAATTCTAACAAATAGGTATACAAATACACAAACAATTAACTCACATATGAAATATAATATGCAAGTTTCTTCAAATTCTATCAAGTGGACAAGTTAACTTGTTCATATTGAATTCAATTACACACATGATTTAATTATTTTATAAAGCCGACTATGCCGACTATCTGAATGGTTTTTTTATATTACAGTAACAAAGAAACAAACTGACTGAAAGGTTAGACATGTTCGCTCAATATACCTAGTTATGAAATTTAAAAAATTTAAGAAATTCGCTAGCTATTTGCTATTGATTTGATTTGTTTGATATTGCAGCCATAAATTATTAATTGAAAAATCAATGCAAATTATGTACACAAAAAATCCATAAACTATTACATTTTATTATCATTATCATAATCCTGCTGAATTGAATTTAAAAAAGATTCAAAGGAAATATTGTACCTGAGTAAATTAAATACCGCTACCTTGTCTTGCCACTCTTGCCAGCTAAGTAGCATCGGCGATTGGCGATTTATTTGAAAAAATATGAGGAGATAGTGGCGTGATTTTTAATGCAAATTTTGTCTCTCTTGCACACATCATTCTAATGTCTATTATCATACGAAAATCAATTCTTACAAAAAAAAACTTGTAAACAGAAAATCAGGCGATGTTGTTAATGCGTCACAAATTTAAAACCCAGGCTTTCCAGCAGCCGGCACCATATCCTTCGAAACTTAGAAGACAAGCATCATTAATCATAAAAGTTAAAAAGATTTTGAATTTTAAATGTTTTCTCCACAGAAACATAAATTTACAGGTAAAAATTATGAACTAAAAATGCAGTCCATCAGAATAACCCATGGTTTGTTTGAAATAAGTAAAATATTTTTACAGATTATTGAAGCTCGTCTGTACTATATGCTTTGTACTTACCCTAATGTTTTACTAAAGCCAAGTCGAACTTCAATTAGTTGTAGTATGCAATATGCAATATGCAATTTAAGTTGACACAGGTTTTTGTTTCGTTTTTGTTAATTTGTAACAATGAATTTATCTTATGAACATGTAATACATCAGCGAAGGCAATCTCTGAGCTAATAAATAATATAACTTT
This sequence comes from Baccha elongata, assembly GCA_951217065.1. Classification (NCBI taxonomy): domain Eukaryota; kingdom Metazoa; phylum Arthropoda; class Insecta; order Diptera; family Syrphidae; genus Baccha; species Baccha elongata. The sequence continues at coordinate 207,880,446 of OX578272.1, forward strand.
TCAAATAGCCGATGTAAATCTTTTGAATGAAAATCAGCAAACAGTTTCTTAACATACAACACTAGTCGCTTCAACACTTTTTATGAGACTAAACTTAAAATCGATTACAGTTACAAAACAAAGAAACAAAATATGAAATGCCAATTATTGAGCCAGATCACACGAGTCGTTTTTACGTACGTTTTAATGCTTTGTATTGTATATGCATTCTAATGGCACTTTCCATTGGTAAATACAGTGCCGAGATTCAGCTAATTCAGACCAGTGCTACCATATTCTTGTGAACGAGTAATCATACAATTTGCTCGTTTCTATCATACCAGAGTGAAAATTTTCATACGCAACCAATATTCTTGTTTTGAAGGTAAGGCGGCACCTAGCGGTACTTAACTGCATCAGCAAAACTACACTACACTGCGCGACAACATAAAATATTCTTTGAATGCAATCGTATGATGTAAACAGCACTGGCGGCAGTGGAAGCGACAAAGTTGATAATCTGAATAATCTGACAACTTTACCGCGTTTAGTGCCGCTTAAGTGCAGTTTCACTGCTGCTAGAAAAGTTTGAATCGTCACGGCACTGCGCGTCATTTCATGACATCTAACTTGTTTTATTTTTTAGTGTTCACTTTTTGTTAATTTTTACTATTTGGTTACTAAGAAAACAAAACATTATAACTAATTTTTCTGATATTTGTTGTTCAATTTTCTTTTTACTCTATGAATTCTTAATAATTTTATGTTTGACGCGTACTACATCGTACTTCAGTTTCACAAATAAGAAGAAATAAAAAATGTTTGCAAGTTTTTTTTTTATTTTATTTTTTTATGTTTATGGATTAGATACATATTATTTAATAGGAATACAATATTTCTTTAAAATATTTCATAAACTATGTGTGCATTAAAAAGCTTATACATTTGAGTTATTTTTAAACACACAAAATTATAAAAATAATCATGCCCATGGACGTATATATATGGACTGCTAGTCCAATGTCAGTTTCATACAACAATTGTCAAAAAAATGTCGCCAAAATTAGATATTGCGATACTAGCCCTCGAGCCGCCACTGTCGGCAAAACAAAAAACTACAAAATTCTCACGTAGAAACTAGCTACATCTGTTTTAAAAATTTAATTTTCATTCATAGAAATGTGCGACATCTATGAGTATTTACCTGTGAATGGTTTTGTTTTGACGTTTCAGTGTACAAATTATTTTGTAAGGATAAGGAAACATTTTGGCTCAATTGTACTACCAGGGAGGCAAAGCAACTGAACAGGACTTGCAAAAGGCTTTGGAATACTTTACACAAGCTGCCAACGCTGGAAATGCAATTGGCTTTGCTTTTTTGGGTAAACTTTATCTAGAAGGAAGTGAATATTTCAAGGCAGACCATGAAGCTGCATTTAAATTCTTTAAAAAAACCGCTGAATTGGGTGATCCAATCGGTCAAAGTGGCTTGGGTTTGATGTATTTGGAAGGGCTTGGTGTTTCTCAAGACACCACGAAAGCATTTAACTATTTTACTCAGGCCTCTGATCAGGGTTGGGTTGATGGGCAGCTACAGTTGGGCAATATGTATCTCAGTAAGTCTGCGTCTTATTCGTCATGGAATTCATTTGAATGAACATATATTTTCAGCCGGAAATGGTGTCAAAACCGATTACAAGCTGGCACTTAAGTACTTCAGCTCAGCTTCGCAATCAGGACATGTTTTAGCGTATTACAATCTAGGAGTAATGCATGCTTATCGTCTGGGAATGCTACGTTCTTGTCCAGCTGCTGTAGAGGTTTGCTCCTACCTCAATTTGACTCTTAATTTAAAAAACAAATAGATAAAAATAATTGTTATTTGTGTGTTTCAGTTTTTCAAGAATGTTGCTGAACGTGGGCGCTGGAGTGAAATGCTAATGCAAGCTTATAATGACTGCAAAAAGTATGAAATGGACACATCGTATATGAAGTATGCTCTACTAGCCGAAATGGGCTACGAAGTTGGACAGAGTAATGCAGGTTTCTTGCTCGATCGCAATGAAGTTACGATTTTTAATGATCGTGATGAGGATTTAATTCGTGGATTTTACTATTGGAAGCGAGCTGCAGCTCAGGGATACTCTGCTGCGCTGCTGCGCAAGTGAAACTTGGTGACTATTACTATTATGGATGGGGAACGGCAGTCGACTTTGAGACAGCTGCTTCTTTATATAGGTAAGATACAAAATGTTAATTTTTCAAAGTAAAATATTAAATTTAATTATATATTTCTGCAGGAAAGCATCAGAGCAACACTTTAATGTTCAATCTTGGTTACATGCATGAGCAAGGTCTAGGAATGGAGAAGGACTTGCATTTAGCAAAGAGGCTATATTGAATTTTGTGTAATAATCTTGTGATTTTTTAGTATTTCTTTGGTATTGTCATTGCATTGAAATATTGAATTAATTTGAATTATTGATTAAAAAATAAAGTAGGGAAACAAATAATGTACTTTGCGCAGAGAAAAACCGTGATGTGCCAGAATAATCACGTTTTGAATTGGAAAAGCTTGCGTTAAAATTTTGATTTATACCATTTTAATCAAGATGTCAGCAGTTAAATCATTAATTTCCCAATCAGAAGGGTCAGAACTTAATTTTTTTTTGTTGAATTTGTTGAACTACTATTATTGGCATTAAAATCTTATGCAGGAACTAAATCAAGAATATGTGCGTCAGAGTTGTTATCATTGTCCGTTGTAGTATGGTGAGTTGTTTGAGTTTCAAAACTATTATAGTTTCAAAACAGCTAGTCAGACCATTCCATCTACGATTGGATACAGATAGATAATAAGAAATGAAACTGCCCTTCACAGCCCCCAGCGGAATACTAACTGCTTCGGCAAGTGAGCTGTGAAGGGCCGATCCTTGCCTGGGAAGCTCGTCAGCCCTTTCATTTTCCTGAAAACCACTGTGGCCTGGGACTCAGATCAACGTGATCCTCAGGTTATCAGTTTATCGCTATACTAATCGTAAAGAATAAAATTAAAAAAAAAGATGATCTACCATCTTAATAAATTCCACCCCTATATTTTATGCATATTTTTTGTTTTCCTTTGTTCGTAAATTAATCAATTCAGTTTAACCTTGTGCATCGCAACGAGACAGGCTGTTATCAATTATTGATAAAATCTTCGATCTTTCTCTCGCATTTAAAAAAGTATAAACAAACTTAACCAGAAATCCCGTTTCACATCTGGAAAACTAGAAAACTGGATATCTCTGGTTTGGTAACAAAAGTAGATAAAAGATAGTTAAGAAAACTATATGGTGAATACACCAGAGATTTAACTAGAGCTGAAAAGACCGGCCCTAAGTATATATGTAAGCTTATTACATTCAGCTAAAGGCCACATAAAACTATTGAGATTACATTACATATGTAGGCTTACTATAAAATGTAGATTTTTCTGAAGGAGAAAAAGATAACGGAAATAGCTATTTCAACAGAATCTTAAAGAAGAAGATAAGATCTTTCAGAAAATGTAATAAATAATGTTAAAACAAACAACCTTACATTGTAATATAGCAGCAAAAAACGATTGTTTTGATTTTCAAAAACGACAAAAACGACACGTAATAGAATTTTTCTAACTTCGGATTCACGCTTAGCATATCAAAAACCATTAGAAAAGTAGTGTTTCGTTGTTGCACCAAAAAAAAGTTTAATTTTGTAGGCCTGTGTTATCTAATATATTATTTACAATTCAAAACAAACTTAATTTTTAATGCGCTCATGTTAAAATTTGATTTTTTGATTTAAATACAAAAACGATTAGATTTTCTGATTAAAATTTTGCTGAAAAGACCAAATCTCTGTTAACCGACTGGAATAATGATAATGACACTAACAACGGATAATCAGCTGGTTAAGTTTTTTTTTTTTGAAATAAAGAATCTATGGTTACCAGCTGAAATAACCAATGGTTAAACTTAACCAGAGCCGAAAAGACTGAACCTTAGTTTAACAAGAAGACTTTATCATCATTTATATACATTTTCATGTGAACTTCAAATTAAAATAACGATATCTTGGCTTCTTTGAAACTTTGCATAGAAATTAGACAATTATCTTTTGTCCCTTACTGTGCGAGGTAATGTCCTTTGTGCGAGGGTTTGAGATTTGGGAAGAAAATATCTATTCGAAAAATTAAATAATTCAAACCGTTATGTATGACAAATAGGTTTGGTACTATGTAAGTTTCTTTCAAAAAACTCACGCTCGCCGCGCCTTCAGATTCGACTTTCATTTGAGTGCGTGATGGGATTTTCATAAAAAATCATTATGATGTCTTGTTTACGATTTACCAATAATATTTTAGTGTAATGGAACAAGAAAACCCACCAGGCATATCATCCATTAAATCAATGAGTCTATCGATTTCAACTCCCCTAACATTTTCGGCTCTCATTTAGTTTGAATGTATGAAAAGAGGTCCTCATCATCTTCTCCACAAAGTGGATCCGTGGTGTGTGGATTTGTATACCTACCTTTTACCTTGATGATGATGTGAATCGACGGAGTGGAAGTGTCGAATGGATCTCCCACTTAGGTTGGACACGTTTACATTCGTTTCTGCTTCGGGTTTTTTGGTTTTTCAGTTCCTGCGCTTACATTTATTTTTGTTTGCTCCACCTTCAGGCCTTAGGCATTCATGCGGCTCCTATTTATATTTTCACATTTCGGTGAACCTGCAGTATGCTTTGTTGATGATGTCTCTTTGAAAGAGGATCTGCGCTGTGCTGATGATAGTGTATCTCGACATTTTTGGAGATTGAAAATGGTGTATAGGTGTCCAGGATGTCGGCTTCTTTGGACTCGATGCTATGGTTATTTTAACAGTTCAGTGGTCTAATCTTTCGAGCGTGGGAAAAATGACATTGTTATACTTTAAGAGGGATATGAGCTTTTTCCTTTTTTAATGAAATTAAATTTAAAAATGAAATTGAAAACGAAACCGAAACTATACCAGAAACAAATAAGAAATAGGTTAACAGGTTATTTTTGTTGTTGTATGTTAATGAATAATGATCAAAGGACCAGTTTGGACTTAAATCTACGTAGGTACTTGTACCTAATTATAATTTCACTAGCTTAACTCTTTAAAATAATTGATCCTTTTCGGGAAGTTCTACAACAACTTTTGATGAAGTTGTAGGTTCCATATGTTGTGGTTTCTTATCTGATGAATTTTTTTTGCCAAATATAAACTTCTCCAATACCAATACTGGTGATTCGAAGGCCAGTGATACAACAATGGCAACCAGGAGTGAAATTTCAAATGAACTCCAGAAATAGAGCAGCTGGAAAGTTGACAAATTTAGTATAATCAAATTATAACGTATGTAAATACAAACCTCATTATATGTAGAGAAAAACATTGAAGTACGCATTATTCCAAAATTGATTCTCAATACAAACATATGATAAAGATACAGGGAATAATTGAGACGTCCAAAAGGTTGCCAAAACGGATGCGACAGGAATGAGTCAATTATTCCTCCGAAACAAAAATGACAAGCAAATGTTATCCAAGCTAAAGCAATGGACCAAGACACACGTTTCCAAGCTTCATACATTGCTGTTTCGAAGTGGGTTCCTTGGCCATTGTGGGCTTTTATCGTGACGTAAGGAGCAAACACTAATGAAAACAGGGTAACAAAGCAAGCTATCCAAGCGAGCAGTTGAATGAGCTATACGGTTTTAAAATGATAATATAATACGGATAGTATCAAAGTGTTTTAAAAATCTTATACATACATACCTTTGGAATACGACTAACCAGGGAGAACACCTTGTATGCATTGGACTGTATGTCTTTCCCCATTCATCTTTATTAGTAAACCTGTGATGTAATAATTTAGTTTCACAATAAACTCATGATAATATCAATAAAATTTACCCTCGAAGATCACTGAATCCTTCGGTGATGTAAATAGCCATAACACATCCAATTGACATAAGTGCTAAACCAACAATAACAGGGGCAAACTTCTTTCCCCATTTCCACATCGGAATCAAAAGAAGCGGCGACAGAATGTAGTTGGAAATCGATGGCTAAATACCAAGGATTCAACAAATTATTTGTACAAAATAAAATAAATAAAAATCCTTCAACTTACCTTAGAGTGAAAGAAATAATTCTGAAGGTATAACAGAATACCCCACCAAGGACCCTTGCATTTCTCTGAATTAATTGTATCTTGTCTAAACGGTCCAGTACCAATAATTTCATTCAAACTGAATATATACAAGAGTCCTGAAGCTACGACTGGTGTAAGCCGGATGTATCGATGAACATACATCATAATGATGTTTAATTTTCTGTCCAAAGGGGATCGTTCCACTCCAAGTCCTGACACAAAACCACCACCGATGGCAGAACATGAAGATGCTTCAACATCCAGTTACACGCCTGAGTATCCCTTTCGAATGATACCACTCATAAGAAGCGCGCTTTGACTTTGCCACAGGAAATTCATGATTTGGCGGCAATAGCTTGAACTGGACAGCAAGTACACACATAAATAGGTTGTTGAGAAATATAAAACAAAAAGCAAACTCACCATCAATATAATCTTTTATGACTTTTATGAATAATGGTCCAAAACGTTGTATCTTTTCTTCAGAATATCCATCTAATCGAATATTTCTTGATTCCTCCATTGCGGTGGGCCGAATCTTAGCCAATTGCTCTAGCGCTTTTGTTGATGCCACCAAATAAGGCATAATGTCAAACAAACTAGCCAATTTCTTAGTCAGTTTTTTTGGTTCCCACAGGTTTGTCACCAAATTGCAAGTCGTGGGACACCCTTTGCAGACATAGTCCCAATGATTTTGTACTATCATCTGCTTCAGTTGGTATCTTATACACAGCTGTGCGCAACTGGTTGGTAAATTAAAGTGTCTGCAGCAAGGAATTCATGTAACAAGTAGCTCCTTGATTTTTCAGTCCCAAACAACCAGTGTGCTTCTTCGAATCCCACAGAACCCCATGTGGAGCATCTGCAATGACATGAACTTCAAGAACAATCGAATCATTTCGAATGTAGCCCTTTTCGGGATCCTGTAAATCAGCCCAACTGATGAAATTCTCTTTGTTATAGAACAAATGGTTTATTTTGGCTCTGGTAAATAGTGGTGTATTCGGCTTGTAACATTTTAATCTAAGCTCAGCTATGGCATTAGATGACCAAGCTGTTGAGTCATTCTCACCATTACACTGTAAAAAGAATCCCTTACCATTCTCTTCGCCGTCTTTAAGTTTAGCCAAGGATTGCTGTTGTTCGTCAACTACATATTCTATTTCTTAAGTATCTATTAGTGGGTCAGCTGAAAAGAAAGAAAATTTATCGAAATTAAAATAGATTGATTTTTTTAAGTTAAATTATGTTAATTTTTTTCCCAATAGGAATACGTGTTCCAATAAAGCAATTTAAAGTAAATACATTTTCAAAAAATATATATTAAATTATGTTTTTTTACATTTTATTCTACAGCTACCACGATATATATGAAATAAAAAATGGAAATACAAATGGACATTTTTTCGAAGGAGTACAAATGTCAAAATGGAGGTTTCATTTTTTTCCCGCTAGGGGAGCTTCGAGGGCTAGTGTCGCCCAAAATGACAAAGACTAAAATGGAACCAACTTGGGGTATGGCACTAGCAGTCCATATCTATTACGTCCATGATCATGCCTATTACTGAACCCGCAGAATTTCACTCCCCGGGAGTCGGTTGGATCCGCAGTGGATCCGCATTCTATTATTGAATCCGATAAATAAGCTGCATTATCGATCCGCGAACTACTTTTCCATTTTTGAAACTGCATTATCGTGGATGTCAAAAGTTGACATTGGGAGCGTGCAAGTACACACGAGAAAAGCAATCTAAGATACTTTAGTATCGTAAAATATCTAATATCGCAAATTAAACCTTTTTTAATGATTTTAACGACCGATCTTAGTCCGTCAGTGTTTCAGCAATCACTGGACCGATTTACAAGTTAAATATGCTGTTGAATGGAGGAAATGTCAAAATTGGTCATGGGGACTCTATTTTTTGACAGATTTCCACGGTTTGGCCAAAAAACAACACCAAAGTTGTACTTCCGGAACTCTAAATAATAGGACAAAAAATAATTATTTTGACTAAAATAATTTTTGTACCGCAAAATAAGCCATTTTTATTGATTTTAACGACCAATCTTAATCCGTCTGTGTTTCAGCAATCACTGAACCGATTTTCAAGGTTCATTTGCTGTTGGATAGAGGAAATGTCAAACTAGGTCGTAGGGAATATATTTCTAGGACGATGTCCACGGTTTGGCTAAAAAACGACACCAAAGTTGCACTTCCTAAAAAACGCAGATGACGTTTTCGAAAACGGCCATTGTCAATAAATTACTAGATATACTGCAAAAAAAACTTTATACATTTCGGCGATCCAAAAATTTTTATTTCTGTTTCAAAAAATTCAGATTTGTTAACTATCTGCTTTTTTTCATAAAAATTACTTTCATCCGCACCAATTTTACTGCGGATTTGCTTTTCCAACATTTGTATGTAGTGCGAATGTGGTGCGGATGCCTTTCGTTTTCAGTAATAGAAAAGAACAACGTTACCGACATTTATTCCCGCGAATGGCTTGCGGATTCGCTAATAGCAAATCTACCGAAAGTGAGTAAGACTCCCTCCGCAACTCATTCGTCGGATTCCCTAATAAGGCTGAAGTACATTTGAATGCTTTTTACATTAAATTAGTAGAATTAACAATGTCATCATTTTGAAAATCTTTTTCCTGATCGTACATAGTAATGTTTAGCTTTCGAATCATTGAGGAACTAGGAGTAAATTGTGTGCAACCGCCACAAGATTTCATATGTTCTTGCGAGAAGAATATGCGTGACTGAATTATTATTTAAAGCATTTCTGAGCTTGGTTTTTATTAAGCCCACATGAATTAAAATTCGCTCACAATCAGCATTAGCATGGGGCAAGCACAGTATGTTAAGCACGAATTTGGATAAATTTTGAAAAGGGTTTTCGTCGTTTTCGTTTGTGTACTCCCGAAGGTTACTCCAAAACACATCTGCTTCAGTTTCTATTAATATATTCTCTGGTAGTTTGCAATAAGGTAAAATACGCCATTCGTCGTCTAAAACTTGGTTGCTTATTCCAATTTCTGCGCATCGAGGCAGTAGTTTTATATAAAACAATAATGATGGATAATTGGTTCTTGTTGAACAATCAATGGCGTTTTTTGGGGTAAAATGTACAAGCTTTCCAAGACTTTGTCTGAAAAATCGTACCTTTGCCGAAGTGGATAACAAGCAACTTGTAAAAATTTGCGGCAGCAGTCTTTAAAATCGGAAATCATTTGTAGGTTGTTCTTTTAAGTTCTGATTGAGGACTAATGTGCTTACTTAAAATTGTCTGTATTTCCTCTAAGACTAATGAACCTAAATAAATCTGGCTGTCAGATAGTTGATATGAGGACAAATTCGGATCAATGTCGCTCAAGTTGCAACTGTTGATGTAACGGCTTTCCAGAAAGGAGGAAAGAAGTTGTTTATATACTGAACACATATTTTCATGAGCAGTGGTTATAATGCATTTTTCCGACTGGAAAAAAGCATTAAGCGCATTGAATTTGGGTAGAACCCAGTCTAAAAATAGAAAAAAAAAAGTTTTACTTGTGGATTCTGCAAATTTTGTAAGACTCTATCAGCACTTAAAAGATTTTCCTCTGTGATTTCATTAAAAAAAAGTACAAGTGCTTCCCACTGCTCCAAAATCCTGTGCAATGACAGCCAGCGCGTTTGTGCGGGTCTTAGTTTGGAATGTGGATCTAAGTCCAGAAACTTTTGAAATTTAATTAAAATTGCTTTCCTCTAAGCACTTTTTTTAAAAAAGCTATATATATCACGAGGGAGATCCTCGCATCTACGCGGCAACATTTTGGCAGCTTCACTTGCTCAAATCGCACATGAATGGCATATACACTTAGCTACATAAATTCCTTTACAACTTATTTCAAATCTTGATTTAACAGAATTATTATCACCCATCATACTATTGCAACCATCCGAACCGAACCCAACTATATTTTCCATGGGAATATTACATTTTTGTATTGCATTCTCAACTGCTTCGTAAATTACCTTTTATTGTTTTGTAATTTTAATTGTAATTGAAATAACTATCAATGATCCTAGGCATCCACATATGATGTGAGGTTTTTTTTTGTGATATACCTATACATTTTCACTATTAATGTATTTAAATTTTGATTTTTTTCACAAGAATTTAAATAAAAATATGTGAGGCATAATTTTACTGAATAAAACGCATATATTCTGTTTTTCATGTAAGGCATGATTTTATCCTGTATTTGGCAACGCTATGGAGTTTATGCAAAGAGTTGAAATAGATGTAGATGTAGAACGTCTGAGCAAGAAGTGAAGTATTTGTTTGTGTGCAGTGCGTTGGTGTGTACACTACACCTACTCATTTAATTTCATAGTGCTGTGAGTATGGGTGCATTTTCAGTTTTAAAGAAGTTTGTTGAAGTGCTGAAATGCTGACATTATCGAACTGTTTTAAGTAATAGATTGATAAGTTTCAGTATTTTAATAAAATTAATACTTTTTTCGTTTCTAATAGATTATTTTTAGGAGATTGGAAATTTAAGTGCTTTTTGTCAAATACGAAAATTATCATACATTTTGCGTATGATAATGGTTTACAATCATACATCATACCAGCCCTATGATTATCATACATGTAGCATGATTATCATACGGTTGGTAGCGCTGATTCAGACTTCCGGGAGTGAGTGAGATGAGTCGCATTTCATTGAAAAGCGATTCAGTTAACAAATACGAGTGTTCCAGTGATTGAAATGTAACGTCAGTGCTAAGATTCAGCTAATTCTAACTTCCAGGGAGTGAGTGAGACAAGTCGCATTTCATTGAAAAGCGATTCAGCTAACAAATGCTAGTGTTCCAGTGAGTGAAATGGAACGTCAGATTAGAGGCCGGTTATAGCGATCAGGAAAAATCATCAGGAAAAGTAGAAACAAATTATAACAGGAATTTGTTCCTGATGTGCGTTTACAGCCATCAGGAAAAATGTGTCAGTGAACAGGTTGTTTTCCTGATTGAAATGTACACGAAAAACTTTATCTGACAGAAATCTGTCAGTGGAACAAGAAAATTTAACTCAAATAATTAGAACTATTTGTTCCATTGTTCAATGTCAATCAGCTGGCACGAAAAATTAGTTTTCGCCAGGAAAGTTGGTTTACATGTAGGTAAATTTATCAGTTTGGATAAGTATGTGTAATTTCCTCAACAAATAGTTTCACACATGGACGTAATAACCACATAATAACCACTAAAAATACATTAATTTAATGATTTTTGATATACCTAATTTGTTTGCACGTCCATTTTGCAACAAAATAACCATTTTAACTGATTAATCAGCTATAAAACTTAATTCAAGTCATATTTAAGAAAAAAGAATGGTTGAAAATAGAGCTGCGTCAAAAAAAGTTCCGTATACTACGGTAATACCATGTTGCTCACGTGGTATTACTGTGGTATTCCTTGACACATTGGTGGTTTAGACCTTCACAGGTATATCAATCATTTTTGTTAATAAGTACAAACTTGACTGCATGCAGCGCTACATGTACTGAGTTATCTTTGATCTTTAGAGCAGATAACTTAAAGCTAGTTTTGACAACCCGTAGCGCATTTGAACTTTTCTATAAACGTGTGACGCTGTAGTAAAGTATATACAACAAAGATACCTAAGTTCTAATTTTGACTACCCATTGCGCATTTCAACTTAACCAATCCACAATTGGTGATTAGGGGGGTTCACATTAAACAGCTGATATTATTAGAGTTTATTATAGGCGTGTTTTATTGGTAAGTGTTTAGTCACTTTAGCAAAATTTTGTATGGGATACAAAAAGTGGCGATAAATTAGTCAGTAATTAAAGTGAACATAAAAGTGAAGATAAAATCTTGGAATGCCTGGAAATTTTTGGCGCGAAATATAATGTCAATACATTTTTTGCTAAAAGGTTGGTGGCACCTATTACAGCTTAAGACATGGACTCCATATACAATGAATATTAATGGATGTGTTCATTGTGTTTTCCTTTAGAGCCGCGTTTTGCGGAAGAAGTAAGAAGCTTTCAACCTACGAAAGTTGCAAAAAAGTTGTGATGATTTTGAACTTTTTACTTAAAAACACATAAAAATTGGTCAAAGCGGATCCTTAAATAAAATTATATAATTTGGAATTTAATTTGGTAATATTTAAGCTAAATAATGACTATTTATCCGGTTTTTATTTGTTTGTAGTGGAAGGTGGGGTACAAGTCAAAGCGGATCTTTAAATAAAATTATATAATTTCGAATTTAATTTGGTAATATTTAAGATAAATAATGACTATTTATCCGGTTTTTATTTGTTTGTAGTGGAAGGTGAGGTACAAGTTGACCAAATCAGCATATACAAATAGCCGTACTTTGCAGACACATCCATAAAATTATTTGAAACTTCGGCTTGGCATAAAGTCAAGAATACCAACTTTGAAATAAAATAGAAAAGTGGATACAAAAGTGAATATAGCGTTTCATTGGTTCTTTCCAGTGCTGACTAACTAAAAATTACCAACAAAACACGACTTATAAATGGTTTCTATAATTCCAGTCCAAACAAAAAGATAAGAAATAAATTAGGATTACAATTAAACGTTTTTATTTTAGAACAAACTAGAAGCGAATGAAAAAATAAAATATCGAACTTCAATATTTCTATGAAGCTCCAGTATGTTTTTTCAGAAAATACAGTGTTTTTTATAACAAGTAATACATATGTTTTTTGTAGTTTTGTATGTATTCCAACACCCCTTCTTAACAAACACTTCATTATATAAATTTATGTTAGTCCAGCCAATGTTCTCAGTCTTGACTGTTTAATATTTTGCAGAGGCTTGGGTAAGAATGTCTGCAACCATTTCTTAATGTATCGAACTTCCTTTGTTTGTTTAATGTCTTGAAGAAAATAATATTTTACGTTTATGTGTTTTGTTCGAGGATTTTATCTTTTCAAAGTCTAAAAGTTTTAAGCAACTTTGATTATCCTCACACATTGTAATGCTCTTGAGTTACTTCTGCTAAAGCAACAAGTTCCGCTTCAGCCGATGAAAGAGCTATTATTGCCTGTTTTCGACTTGCGTAGCTTAATACAGCTTCTCCCAATTTCAATATACAGCCGCTTGTTGATTTACGTCCATTTGTATCTCCAGCCCAGTCTGCATCGGCGTATCCAACTAATTTCAGGTCTCCTTTCTTGCAGCCAACGCAAAGCCAAAGCTGTTGACTTCCTTTCAAGTATCGCATAATTCTTTTGACCTCATTCCAATCACGCTGAGTAGGACAGGATACTTTTCGACTCAGAATCGAAACAGCTGCTGATATATCAGGTTTTGTGTTTCCAGATAAATACAAAAGTGATCCTATAACTTTCCGATAAAGTTCGTTGTCTTTTAAAGATTCTTCTTTTGTTGAAGATTTGAAATACCCAGTATCCAATGGTACAAACAACAATCAGCATTTCCCCTTCTGAATCCAAAATTGATTAGAGTAGTGTTAATCTTTTGATTCCAACATCTTGCTGATTGCTTGAGACCATATATGCTTTTGTTTAATTTGCACACCATATGTTTATTTCCAGTTTGTTCATATCCAGGTGGTTGCTTGATGTAAATTTCGTTTTCAAGATCGCCATTCAAGAACGTTTTTGACGTCAATCTGTTGTACAACCATGTTTTCCATTGATGCAATTGCCAAAAGTGCACGTAAAGTTGCTTGTTTCACTACCGGTGCAAACACTTGGTCGTAGTCCTGACCATATTTTTGCGAAAAGCCTTTTGCAACAAGTCTTGCCTTATACCTTTTTGTCTCATCAGCCAAAGTTTTTATCTTGTACACCCATTTACAATTAACAGCTTTTCTACCCTTTGGTAAATCCACGAGCTACCAAGTATTGTTTGCGTCTATTGCTTGTAATTCTTCTTCCATAGCACAAATCCATTGATCACTATCAAAACTATTAAATGCTTCTTTATACGTCGTTGGCTCAACCGGACATGCAGTTTTGTAGCCGTATTTTTTGTGGGGGTACACCTTTATTAACTCTTGACGACTTCCGTATATCTGTATTACGATCTTGACTTGCTTGACCATCATCAGTATAAACATTACCTTCACTAGCGGGAGTGTGAATATTTTGACAGTCTTCTTCAAAAGTTGTATCATCCTGGATTACATTATTTGAATTGTCATTAATGTTGCTCTTGATGGTTGAAAAAATTTGCAAAAAATCGTCATTATCATTTTGGGACACATCTGGGAATTCATTTAGATTGGCATTCATATCCTCAATAAACTTGACATCTCTTGATTTAATAATCTGGGCAGTTTCTATGTCCAATAATCTATACGCCTTCGATTCATCACAGAACCCAACAAGAACGCACTTTCTTGATACATCTTCCAGCTTGTGTCGAAGTTTCTTATTAATATAATGATATGCCACACATCCAAAAGTTCTTATATTTTCCATTGCTGGTTGTCTCGAAAACCATAATTCATAGGGTGTTTTTACCGTTGCCTTTGATGGTAATCTATTTAGCAAAAAATTTACGGTATTCAAAGCTTCTGCCCAAAACTTTCGTTCCAGTCCAGATTGGAGAAGCATACAACGTGTCATCTCAAGTAAGCTTCGGTTTTTCCGCTCAGCGACACCATTCTGTTGTGGAGTCGTATAAGGTGCAGTAAATTGTTGTTGAATACCTTTGCTTTTAAAATATGCCATCAGTTTCTTGATAGTAAATTCGTCACCCCTGGCAGTTCTTAAATATTTAAAATGTTTTCAAAAATAGTTTTCTACTTGATTGACATATTCTACTATTTTGTCCATTGCTTGACTTTTGTCTTTCAAAAAATAAACAATGCAGTATCTGCTGTAGTCATCTATCATCGTCAAAATATATTTGTTTCCACTTGGAGTAATTTCTCTCATGGGTCCGCAAAGGTCAGCGTGAACAAGATCCAAGATATTATTTGATCTGTTCTTGGACTTTTTTGGAAACTCTGGCCTTGACATTTTTCCTCATACGCATGAATCGCAATGATCCAAACATGTGCAGCTTTCGAGTTCCACTCCAGTTATTAAATTATTTTGAATAGCTTCTTTAATGCTACTTTTATCACGATGACCGAATCGACGATGAAAAGTGTGGATACACTCTCTTTCAACTTCCTTCACTATTCTTACGGAGTCTGATTCATCAAGTTTGTAAAGGTTTTTATACAAACTAGCCGTTGCATACACTCGACCTTGCAATGACATTTCACATTTTTCGTCTTTAAATAGCACTTGCCAACCATTTTGTACAAGTTTTCTGACCGATAACAAATTTCCGTCTAGCTCAGGAACATAGAGAATATTCTTGATGGATATCGGTTTATTTTGACAGTTCAATATCCCATCACCAGAACCTTTGGCTTTAATTTTAGTTCCATTTGCTAAATAAATGTAATTGTCAGACATCCTGTTTAAATTTTTAAAGAAATATTCATCGTTGCACATATGACAAGTTGCTGCCGAGTCAATATACCATGAACGATCCATTTTATTTGAATAAGAACTAAAACATATATCTATTTCACTTTCATTGCACTCACCAGTACCCTCATCTGCTTGAATACTCTTCTTGGCTTTGAAATTGAATTTCTTTTTGTAGAAAAGCAACAACCAAATGATCTGCCAATTGCTCAACTAATGCAACAAGGCGATCCACAATATCCAGCATTTCACAAATATGATCTTCCATCGTTTGACTTTCCTTTAGTTGCATTCGGCATAACTTTTTCAATAGCATCACCTTATTTGAAAGCGTCGATTTTTCGTGGACTTTCCTCAGAGCTTCCCAGCATTCCTTTGCAGTTTTCAGCCTTCGAATATGCATTAGTTGAGAGTCTTCCACTGAGAGCCCAATAGAAGCACGAGCCTTTCCATCTTTCAACGTCCAACTTGCATTATCAGCATTAGGATTTTCACTATCCACTACTACCCAAAGATCCTCTTTGATTAGCAATAACTCCATCTTGTACTTCCATGTTTGATAGTTGTTGTTGTTAAGCTTCTTAAAAATTTGTTTTCCATCTTCCATCTTGAAAATATTAAATTTTGCTTTTGTTCCACAAATTCTTAAATCGTCCTATCTCATTAAATTCTTATTTCTTTTAATGTTGGGATACTGGGCCCATAACCTATTAGAGTTTATTATAAATAGTTTCTATAATTCCAGTCCAAACAAAAAGATAAGAAATAAATTAGGATTACAATTAAACGTTTTTATTTTAGAACAAACTAGAAGCGAATGAAAAAATAAAATATCGAACTTCAATATTTCTATGAAGCTCCAGTATGTTTTTTTCAGAAAATACAAAGTGTTTTTTATAACAAGTAATACATATGTTTTTTGTAGTTTTGTATGTATTCCAACACCTAAAGTTTATTAAAAAATGGTTTCTATAATTCCAGTCCAAACAAAAAGATAAGAAATAAATTGGGATTACAAATAAACGTTTTTTATTGTAGAACAAACTAGAAGCGAATGAAAAAATAAAATATCGAACTTCAATATTTCTATGAAGCTCCAGTATGTTTTTTCAGAAAATACAAAGTGTTTTTTATAACAAGTAATACATATGTTTTTTGTAGTTTTGTATGTATTCCAACAGACATGACAAGCGTGGTTTTGAAAATATCTTGACATTCTGCTGTAGATTATGGTGGCAAGAGCAAATATAACTTTGGCCGTGTGCGAACAGCGTTAACATTTTATCCTATGGCTAATTTTTGACGTTTGAATTAAAGTGAATAAATTTTTAGCTTTTTGGTATGCGAACTGGATTAAATGGGATTTTTAACACTAATATATTTTTTAAATTTCTCTACATGAATCGAAAAATGTCTCTTTCTTTTTGCTTGAATACGTAGAAATATACCAAACTGTTTTAAGGTTAATTTATAAAAATAAGTCTTCGACTTAAATGTTCGGTCTTTTAATTTTAATTTTTATTTGAAAGAAACGTTCAATTTTATAATACTATTTAATACTTCGTTGGTGAAACTAACTATGATTTCCGTACAAAGCAAAGTTGGATAGATGCAAAGTTGTTATTTCGGAGATCACAAGTTTCGCAGTACTCAATATATTCTGTTTTAGCTATTATAAATTACATTTCGGTAAGGAAAAAATTATGATTTCTTTGTAAGATGAAAAATATAAGTGATTTGACAGCTGAATAAAAAAAAATTAAGGCCAAACAATGAATAATAATTTGCTAAAATACTTTCAATTAATTTTATTTATTTTATACCAATATCAGCGGTATATAACATCTAATTCCAAAAAAAATAAGCCAAACATTCTACAGGTATGTTTAATTAAACACAAATTGCTACTGGCAGGTACCTTCTACGCAGGGTATTGAATATGGCGTAAATCCTTTAAATAAACAAAAATTAATAAAAACATTCTTTTGTTTTACACCTAAATGGGTAGTCAAAATTAGAACTAAGTTATTTTGGCTCTTTAGTACAACCTTGACCGCTGCAGCACTATACGTTTATGGAAAAGTATAAGTATAAAAATACTAAAAATATTCGACACAAAAAGTATAAATGCGCTACGGGTTGTGAAAATTAGCACTGAGCTGTCTTTGCTACTTAGTACAAACTTGACTACTGCAGCGTCACACGTGTAGCCTCCAATCTCATGAATGTAAGAAGAAGAAGAATGTATTCTTTCATTCATGCTCCAATCTCCTATTCACAATTTTATTTTTTGAAAATGTTCACACCCCTACATTTTTATTGACGTTTTTTGTCATTTTTGTATCGTCATTGGCCATTGTTACTACTTAGGAAAGCTTAAGTTAAGAAAAGTTCGGCAATATTAAATCACCAAAATATTCTTAAATGGGAGGCTCATCAAATCAAGTAATCAATGATATTGAAATGGAAATTTCTCAAGTTGTTTCCGAAAGCCCAGAAGAATTTAAAAAAGAACGGGATTTTTTGACTATTTTAGAAATTCGCGAGCATATACGGCAAATTGAAAAGTCAATTGTCAGCAAGGAATCAAGGTACATCTTGTAAAAAATGTATAAAATAAGTTACTTTAAACTAACGTTTATTTAAATAGATATATCCTTCGAGTTATTCGTAGTTTGCCATGTACTCGCCCAAAAACAAATGCCATTGTCCTTAAGAACATGGCAGTGTACATATATCCCGCTGGACCGGATCGGGAAAGTGCCCTCAGTTTAATTTCAGCTATTCCAGGTGAAGTACAAGAACTTGATGGTTTGAAAAACCGCTCATCCACGAAAACTCCATTGCCAGAAGTCGATGCATATTTCTATTTGCTTATTTTACTTAAACTTATCGATGATAGGATTTTGGTAAAAGCCTCAAAATGCTCAGAACTGTTAATGAACAAGATTCTACATCAAAACCGTCGCACTCTTGACTTGATAGCTGCAAAGTCCTACTACTATCACTCTTATGTTGCCGAGTTATCTAACGACTTGGAAAGTATAAGGGGATTTCTACATGCTCGCTTGCGTACTGCAACCTTGCGTAACGATTTTGAGGGTCAAGCAGTAATCATTAACTGCCTTCTACGCAACTATCTTCACTACTCGCTCTATGACCAAGCTGATAAGCTGGTGAAGAAATCTGTCTATCCAGAAACTGCCGGTAACAACGAGTGGGCCCGATTCCTCTATTATTTAGGAAGAATAAAGGCTGCAAAGCTGGAATACAGTGTTGCGCATAAGCACCTTGTACAAGCACTCCGAAAGGCTCCTCAAACAACTGCCGTTGGGTTTAGACAGACTGTGCAAAAGGTTATTATTGTCGTGGAGCTGCTTTTAGGAAATATTCCTGAACGGCAAGTTTTTCGACAGCCGGCGCTGAGGAAGTCGTTGGCACCTTACTTTCAGCTGACTCAGGCTGTCCGCATGGGTAATCTTCAGCGTTTTGGAGAAGTCGTCGAAAATTTTGGTCCGCAGTTCCAACTGGATCATACTTATACTTTAATCATACGCTTGCGGCATAATGTTATTAAGACGGCCATTCGGTCGATTGGTTTGTCTTATTCGAGGATCTCTCCTCAAGATATTGCGAAGCGTTTGATGCTTGACTCTGCTGAAGATGCAGAATTTATTGTAGCCAAAGCGATTCGCGATGGAGTTATTGAGGCTACTTTGGACCCCGAGAAGGGATGCATGCGCAGTAAGGAGAGCACAGACGTATATAGCACTAGAGAGCCGCAATTGGCTTTCCATGAAAGAATTTCGTTTTGCTTAGATTTGCATAATCAAAGTGTCAAAGCAATGCGCTACCCACCCAAATCGTATGGCAAAGATCTTGAAAGTGCTGAAGAGAGGCGTGAACGAGAACAACAGGATCTAGAACTGGCTAAGGAGATGGCTGAAGATGATGATGAAGGATTTTAAACGAAACTAAGAAGCATCTTTCGATTTAATTATTATTTCAAATATTTAATTTAAATATAATCAAATATGATTTTTTGGTTCTAATATTTTACTGAGTTTAGTTTTGTTGTGATTTCTTGAAGAGAAAACAAAAAAAAAAGTGGAAATTGCTCCCATATGTGGGAATCTGCTCCACTTTTCAATGTGGAGTTGATCCCTACTAGTAGAAAGATTGTATACCACTTTAAAAAGTATTCTTTCCCACCTCAATGCAGAAAAATGATGTTATAAATGCAAGAAAAAAAAAACAATGCTCCTATTTTACTTCCCGGTAGTATACCCAAATGCATACCCGAAATTGCACCCATACCCGAAATCCACCCAGGTACTATTAAGTGAAAGTTAAATTATTTCTCACAGTCAGTGGGAAATTAAATTCCCATCCTCAGTGAGAAATTAATCCACACGGAAAAGTGGAGCAGATTCCCACTAAAAGTGGAATAAATTCCCATTTGGAGCACTTTCCCGTGGAGTTATTTCCCTGCAACGTTGTGATTTTTGGATATAGTTCAGGAGAGCATAAGGTAAAATCGATGTGGGCGAAAGTTTGATGTGCAGAAAAATGAGTAGGGGAGCCATCATTAAGAATAAGGGGGTTTTCATAAACCTAACAAAAAGACCTGCAATAACAAAAAAAAAAGCGTCGCTGGTCGCAGCTCATAAGCACTATTTTGTTTTTAATTTGAGTACTTGTAGTTGTTTTTATTTAAAAAATCTTATTATTCTTTGCTTTTTATGGTTCAAACTTCTTTTTTTCTTAAATGCTTACAAAAAAAATTCTCAACTAAAATACTAATTTACTATGTTTTTGTAACTTAAATTTATGTTTTTATGTAACATTTGGCAAAAATATGATTGTTTATGGGAAACAATAAACGAATAAAAATAAATAATATACAAATAAATCAAAACAAAGCTATTTTATAGAAATCACCCATAATCCCAAAAAAAAAAAAAAATCTCTATTGGACGAAATCCCCAAAGACATATGGTCCTGATCCTAAATGACAAAATCCAAATAGGGCGAGAGATGTCTAATGGACAAAATCCTGTTGAAATCATAACTTTTTTTGAATTCATCAAGTTCACTTTGCCTTTTGTTTGAATTCCTCTAGTACATTTTTGTATATCATTTGTAATGGCGGTCAATATCTTTTTTATGAAATAAATTATTCTTCCTTTGTAACTTATAACTAGCTGTTAAATTCCACTTTAAGATAGGTTATGGGCCCAGATTATCGCAAATAAATAAGTATAATAAATAAAATCACGGAAGTTCGCTGTGAAGAATCTTCTAGAATATGGGATTGTGTCGTAGGAACATCAGAGGATCAGAAGCTGATTTCAAAAGCGAAATCCAAGTTTATTTTATTAATTGAACCAGTAAATTACGTCCACCTGCAAAATTCTGATACCGCCAAGGCTGTATGGGACAACTTGAAGAAAGCATTTGAGGACTCAGGTTTGACAAGAAAGGTTGGATTACTAAGAATGTTGACACTTAGTTGGATGATAGCGATTCTATTGAGGATTTTGTTAATAAAATTTGGGCGATTGCCCATAAATTGCGAGGAATTCTAATGGACATTAGCGATGAATGGTTGGAACATTACTTCTTGCTGGCATAAAGCCTGGTGGGGGGTATGGGCCAGTTCCCTTGGCTGAGGTACCCGAGGATCTCTTATTTTTTTATGGTAAATGGTAAAGGAATCACCTCCCAACACAATTCCAAACCTTAATCCATCATAATCACCAAAATGATATCCCAACCTCCACATAATGATAGGTCTCATGAGTTTATGGTATCAAAACGGCGCACCAAGCGCTAATTGGGTTTTTATTCTAGTTGAATAGCCGCCATTCCTACCTACCTACCTACCTCTTGCCGGTTTACCAGAGCATTATCAGCCAATGATAACGGGTATCGAGAGCTCTGGAGTAGCGATTACAGCCGATCATATATAAACTAAATCGCTCCAAGATGTCAAACAAGTTCCTGACAACTATTCATCGGCCTTGTATTGCAAAAATAGTGCTTTAAAAAACAAGCAAAAAGGAGTTCGCTGTTTTCAATGTAATCGTTTTGGCCATTTTGCTAAAGACTGTCTAAACAAAAAGTCACATCGCGAATAAGTAAGCAGACGCGAATGTCATTCAAGCATGTTGGAACAAGAGCGACCGAAATAATTGAACTGGTTCACTCCGATGTTTGTGGCCCAATGTCTGTAAATTCCATAGGAGGTGCCCGCTATTTCCTTATTTTGGTTGATGATTGCAGCAGAAAAGTTTTCTTATACTTGACGAAAAACAAAACCAAGTTAAAGAAAAATTTCCAAATATTTGTGCAACAAGTGGAGAATCAAATAGGAAAGAAAATAAAGAAGTTGCGTACTGACAATGGTACAGAGTACTGCAATGATGCGATGCGTAGTTATTTGCAGCAGTATGGTATTCAACATCAAACAACCGCACCATACACACCGGAACAGAATGGGTTAGCCTAGAGGACCAATAGAACCGTTGTTGAAAAGGCTCGCTGTTTATGGTTCGATGCAAATTTAAAAACAAAGTTTTGGGGTGAAGCAGTTAACACCTCTGTATATTTAATCAATCACTCACCAAGAAGAGGATCAACTGAGAAGACACGGAAAGAAACTTGGAGTAGAAAGAAGCCAAACTTGAATTTCTTTTAGATTTTTGGTTGCCATGCTATGGTCCACATACCAAAAGAAAAGCGCAAGAAATTCGATCCAAAGTCCCGAGAATGTCTAATGATGGGATATTGCGAGAACTCTAAAGCATATCGTTTAATGGACTCTAAAACATATAAAGTGTACATCAGGAGGGATGTTGTGTTTTTGGAGGACGCCAACTAATGTTCAGTTAAAGAAAAACAGTCCAAGGACAAGCAGTGTTTATGGTCATTTCGATTCAGTGGAGATGACTTGTTACAAGCGATGAAAATACTCTCGTAGAGACCCGAAACATTGAAACCGAACAAACTTTATCTGAAGAAACTCATCAAGAGGCAAGTTATTGTTTGTCTGAATCATCCGATGACACTTATTACTCTGAAAGTGATAGACTTTCTCCGACAAACACAGACGAGGATTTTTGACCACCAAAAGGCATCCAAATAGAGACTTCTGGTCTACGTAGATCAGTTCGCAGATCAAAGCCTGTGAGACCGGACAATGTCCTTTGGCCGCAGGAGTGAATGAACTCAATGATCCAATAACAGTTAAAGAGGCGATATATAGAGCAGATGAAAGTTTTTGGCGCACTACAATGAAAGAAGAATTTGACGCTTTAGCTCAGAACGAACCCTGGACCTTAGAGCCGTTGCCACCAAACCGAAAGGCGATTGACTGTAAATGGGTGTTTAGAACCAAGAAAGATGTTACAGGTAATATAGTAAAATACAAAGCTCGCCTGGTAGTGAAAGGATGTGCCCAAAGAACGGGCATAGACTATGGAGAAACTTATTTACCAGTAGTTCGATATACTTCGATTCGTGTAATCCTGGCTTTAGCAGCACAGATCATCAGCAGACTCATGTGATTTTTATTTGCTGGAAGGAGAAAAGAAGCTATTTGTTGCGGTCTACGTAGACGATAATATTGATATTATCAAAAGATACTTCTTTAATAATTAGCCTAAAGAAAAAATGAAAGGTCTTGAAGAAGCGCGTTTCATACTAGGTATGCAGATACAACGTGATCGGAAAAGAGGCCGGATAAGAAACAATATATAACTGAAATTCTCCAGCGTTTTGGTATGTTTGACTCGAATCCCACTTCAACTCCACTTGATATAAATCAAATTTTATCAAAAGAAATGTGTCAAACAACAGAAGCAAAACAAGCTGAAATGAAAAACGTTCCCTATCAAGAAGCCGTAGGCAGTATTTTGTTTGCTGCCCAGGTGACGCGCCCGGATATTGCATTTGCTGTTAGCAGTATCAGCAGATACAATAAGAATTCTGGTAAGCCACTTTGGAATTCAATCAAACGAATTTTCCGTTATTTAAAGGGTACCCTTGAAACAAAATTGGTGTATAAGATGGGAATTCCGAGCTTGTTTAAAAATGTCATCTACAAACGAGTTTTGGGGAGCAGATAAGGAAATCCAGAAGTGACGGTATTCTAGGAAAAGTGGGAATTGGTTGAGATACTATATCGAAAAGATGGTTGTGCGAATTACAGAAAAGCCAGTCAGCGATAGCTCCTCCCTGGGGAGTTGTTGAAATATCCATCCATAAATGACGAGCGTTGAAATCGCCACCAATTATGAATTGTGTGAAGTTTTGGCAAAATGTGTTGAGGACGTCAAGGTCGTGTTTTATATCTGTTAAGGATGCAGAACATTGATTGTACAAAGATATCAGAAGGATATTTTCGTTATTCTCTAGTGCGATGACAATGGAAGTTACTTCAAATGTAACTAGACCTTGGATAACAATTTTTTGACATTGAAAAGAAGATTTCACTAGTATGGCAGTACCAGTACTGTTCGTATGTTTGTCCATTCTGAAGAGGGTGTACTTGTCAAAGTAAAGCCGATGTCTCAAAGCGTCGGGTTAAGATGAAACTTAACATACTATACCACACTTTATATCAAAAAGGCGCTTTTCCGTGCTAATTGGGTTTCTTTGGAACAGTTGTTCTGCGAAACCGCCATCTTACCTATACCGCACTTTTAATACACCTAAAAGATCTTAATTCAATAATTTGTTTGTTTTATTTAGTCTCAAACTTAGGAACTTTATAATAAACTTTAGTAAGAAAAACGTATTTTATTTCAAAATAGTATTAAGTAATTAAATAAATACTTTTTATCTAGAAAAAATAAACTAAAGCACATAA
The DNA here is from genome assembly GCA_951217065.1 of Baccha elongata. Taxonomy (NCBI): domain Eukaryota; kingdom Metazoa; phylum Arthropoda; class Insecta; order Diptera; family Syrphidae; genus Baccha; species Baccha elongata. The sequence continues at coordinate 207,905,020 of OX578272.1, forward strand.
GAACATTTTTCATACCTCAGCATTTAGCTGAAAATAGTACCTTTCCGCGTATATGATAATATTTCTATATTCTATATAGTGATGCTGTAAATAATAATTCCAAAACCAAATCATTACATAGGATTATATTTAAAAACTTAACAGTGTAACAAGTGATCATAATATTGAACCAGATGATGTCACTATGCAATAACAAAAATATTAACCAAAATAACGACTCTGCGTCTCGGGAATTGAATCACCTGGGCTCCTTAGAGAGCCTGGGTGCGACCTGAACAACTTATTATCAACAACCCAAATATCTCACAAAACAAAATATATTGCAAAACCCAAATGCCAAACCCAATCCCTCAAAATATAACTTCTATCTCTACAGGCAAAAAAAGTCCGTGCACGCCCACTTTTCCAAAGCGTTTAAAAGTTATCTATACAACTCTCCAATGAATAACACTGGTAAACAAGGTATAGCCTTAATTAAAAAAAAACACCTCACAAAATTGTGACTCTAAATGCAAACCTCCAAGCTCTTGCGTACAGCAAAAAATTAATTTACTTGCATTAATATATATTTGCCACCAAAACAACCAGTTAGCAAAAATGATCTAGACAATATTCTCAACCAGATCAATCATATAAATCCAATAATATTTGGAGGTGATCTAAATGCCTGGAACACCTTTTGGGGTTCTTCTAACACCAACAAAAAGGGATTATCATTAGAAAATATCTTTTTAGATAAAAACCTTGTCATTTTAAATGACGGATCGCCCACCCATCTTTCAACGCATAATACATTTACACACGTCGATGTATCTTGTTGTTCACCTGAGTTGCTCACAAAATTAGTCTGGAAGACATTAGATGATTTACATAACAGTGACCACTTCCCTATAATTATGACATTAAATTAAATTTTCATTGTATAACAACCACAAAGACTTTTGAACCCAAATTTAAAACTGACCTAGCTAACTGGACACTATTTAAAAAAAAGCTATTGAAAACCTGGCCAACAAAACCTCAGTCTAAATACAACAACAAAGAAACCGCTTTGTTAAAGAAATCAATCAGAACCGCAGCAAACCTTTCTATTCCTCAATCTGCAACAGTTACACGGCAACAGATTGTACCCTGGCGGAATACGGAACTTTCATTACTCAGAAAAGAAAAGATGGATGCTCTTAAAAACTTTCAAAACTATTCTTCAACACAAATCTTAATAGCTTACAAGAAATCAACTGCCAGATTTAGACGGTTGCTTAAAGAGTAAAGACAGTCAAGCAAAAAGCTTCTTCGATATCACCTAAAAATTGAACCACAGCACTCCACCTCCGAAAATATGGCAAAATATCCGTCGCTTAACGGGTGACTCTACCTCTCTTGCTATAAATAGCATTTAATCAAGTAATGACACTCTAATAGATCCACACAATATATCTAACTTTATTTCACAAACTTGGTAGAAAACCTCAGAAAATACAAATTTTTTCAATACTTTTAATGGAAAAAAGTGGATTGTCTTAACTGTCCTCTGCCGTAATATTTACCCAACGCGACAGCACGCCGCATTGAACAACCGATAACTTTCATTGAGTTTGAAACCTCACTTAACAAGGTCAAAGGCAAAACTCCGCGCAGGGATAGAATATCTTATCTCATGCTGAAAAATCTTCCCGACGAAATCAAACAAAGAACTGTTGCTCTGTATAACAATAAATAACTCAGTTATCCCTCTTAGTTGAAAGTCGGCTTTAATACCTATTCCAAAGCCTAAAAAAGATAAAAGTTCAATTGCAGGATATCGCCGGTTATAGCGATCAGGAAAACGCATCAGGAAAAATGTTCGAATGGATCTTTTATGTTGTTTTAAATCGATTTTAAACACAAATGCTACACTAATCGACTACAAATAAATCAAAGAATTTTTTTTGCTAATAAATTTTACTATAGAATAATTATTTATTGTTTAAAATGTATTTCTTTATTTTCCTGATGAAAACTAATTTTTCGTGCCAGCTGATTGACATTTCAAAAAAAATGGAACAAATCGTTCCAATTATTTGAGTTCAATTTTCACTTGTTCCACTGACAGATTTCTGTCAGAAAAAGTTTTTCGTGTGCATTTCAATCAGGAAAACAGCCTGTTCACTGACACATTTTTCCTGATCGCTATAAACGCACATCAGGAAAAAATTCCTGTTCCCATTTGTTTCTACTTTTCCTGATGGTTTTTCCTGATCGCTATAACCGGCCCCTAATCTTATGCTTTTCCAAAATAATGGAAAAACTAATAGCAAAAAGATTACTATGGTTTATCTAAACAAACAGTCCAAACCAAGTAGCTTTTATATCCAATAGAGGATGCGTTGATGCTCTCCTGCCCATAGACTTTGTTTCAAATGCGTTATTAGCTAAAAATCATGTTTCCATCCTTTCTCTAGATTTCGAAAAAGCTTTCGATAAAATCGGCCTCCTCATCGTTTTAACAAACTTGAAGAAGGGGGTGTCGGAAAAAATATATATGGTTATATTAAAGCATTTTTAACAAATAGAACTTTCTGTACCAAAAACGTTCATTCTTCAAAATTCCCACTGCACAACGGTATAGCCCAGGGATCAACTCTCTCGGTGGTAATATTTATTGTTGCTTTTAATGATATTAATAAAATCTTAATAAAACATAAACTTTTAGAACACTGCATTTATGCTGATGACTAGTGATGACATATACTATATATCTTATGTAAAGTTAGTGATATCAACAAAAGTGAATTGTTTCAAGTAGCATTAGAAGAAATTTTAGATTGGTGCCAAACTCTCTGTTCAAAAATGTAAATTGCTTCACATTTGCCGAAAACAAAATTGTGTAAAACCTACCATAACAGTAAACAATGTAGAAATCGAAAATGTTAGTAATTTAAGTATTTTAGGACTAGTTTTTAATAAAACATATTCTAGGAAAACACATTGTTTAACGCTTAAAAACTCCATAGCTGCGTGAACTAACATTGTAAGGTACCTAGCTTCAATAAAAAGTAATATGCATATAAGCTCATTAATAAACACCACTAGAATGTTAGTCCTAAGTAAAATCAACTATGGGTTGTACATGGTCAGAGTCCTAAGTCAACACTAAATATTATAAAGCCCGTTTACCATCAGGCAGCCAGAAGAAGCATCAACGCTTTTCCGACTACTCCTATAAAAAACTTACTAGCAGAAGCAGGTTTACCTAGCATTGAAGAGAGAAGGGACGAATTAACAATCAAACTGTTGGCGAAACTAACTTTTACAAAAAACATTGTAATTGAATACGACGTGAAAAAGGCAATGGACCATAAAATCACCAAGAAGAAACCATCTGCCATCGCTATGATTCTCGCAAAAGCAGCATTTCAGAACTGCCGACTAAACGAGAGCGCATAGTAATCCCCCGTCAACCCCCGTCTTTCGGTGATATTAACTTTAGCTAATCACAAAAAAGATCAGATGATTTTAAATCAGATCGATGGGAATTAATTTTCACTGACGGCTCTAAAACAATCGAAAACACATCGTTCGCCGTAACTTTTGAAAACGGAACCATAGCCTCCATTGGTAGTTTACTTGAATTCGCATCAGTTTTCACAGCAGAAGCATATGCCATACTTCAAGCCACTACGCTCGTCATGGTTTACCGAGGAAAACATACAATATGCTCTGACAGCATATCAGTTCTCAACGCCATAAATAACCCCAACAACAACACTGAACTTATATCTGATATAAGATACCAACTCAACAAATAACCAAACAATATAAAGTAAATGTGGACTCCTGGGCATGTTGGGATTCAGGGAAATGAATTCGCTGACATTGCAGCCAACTCGGCCAAAAAATCACCAGTATACAATTTCAACATCTTCACGAAATTAGATTTGCTCAAACAAACTCAAAAAACAACAAAATCAAATGTAACCCATTACTTGAGCCTATACCACCCCCACTATAAATAAGTCAACCTTGAAAAAATAAACCCAGTATACCCAACCAACGCACCGAAACACAAAATATCCAACTTTTTACGTCTGCGACTCGGACACACTGCATTCTCGCACCAGCATCTCCTCAATAAAAACGCCCGATCAGTTTGTACAACCTGCAACACAAGATTGGACATACCGCATATCTTAGAAAATTGCTCCCTATTACAACCCATCATCAAAATAATCTTTAACAACAAATCAATTTACGAAGTTCTTCAAAACCCTAGTTTTACAAATATTGAAAACGTATCTTACTTTAAATCCAAAGCTAACATCATTGTATAGTTTATTTAAATAGAACCAATAGTCTCAGCAGCTAGGCTCGGTAATCCTAATTACCATGTAATTTTAATTGCGTGTGAATAAATAATAATAATAATAATAATAATAATAATAATAATAATAATAATAATAATAATAATAATAATAATAATAATAATAATAATAATAATAATAATAATAATAATAATAATAATAATAATAATAATAATAATAATAATAATAATAATAATAATAATAATAATAATAATAATAATAATAATAATAATAATAATAATAATAATAATAATAATAATAATAATCGTTTTATTATTTATCATCAATTTTTTTTTTTTTTTACTTTTTTCCACTTTATTATAAGGAATAAATGAAATTAAATACATTTCTTAAATTTTTTTAGCAGAATAAAAAGGAATTAGGCTTACTTAGGATTTTATTAAAAACACAACATTTTATTGTTCAACAATATCTAGCATGTGATGGTTATCGCACGAACCATGGCGTGCTTTCAAAAGGGACTGATTTAATCGAGGTCTTTTTAATGAGACACAGAGGCAAATGCCTTATATTTCTTGTTCTTTTAATTTTTGTTTTGTTGAGTATCCAAAACTTGCATGCCTATTTTTTAATATTTAAAAAAAATCTCTAAGACTTTGATTTTTTTCTCTGACTTGCAATTTTTTGTGTACTTTAATTCTTTTTTACAGAACAAGGATTATACAAGTGTTACAAGATTTTAAGTGATTTTTTTTTTAATTTATTAGTTGCATTTAAAGTTATTTAATATACCTAAATCTTCAATAATAAGTCCATACGACCTAATAATGCACTTAGTTTTAAATTTATTGTGTTAAGTCCTAGAGCAACTAGCTACTAGTACAACAATAAGTTTGCATACAGCTTTCAGCTTGCATTAACAAGATTTTTGCCTCTTTTCTTATAGAACAGGAGTTGAAAAATAATAAAGCAGTAACCATTAACTTAAGTTTATAAATGCGTTAGTAAGTATTGTTTATTCGCGACGAGATCTTTTAGGTCGTGTAGCAATCGATGTGGGTTCTGATGGGTGGTGTACAACTGTTGGCCCTCCGGAGTTAAAATTTGATTTCTCGGATCCGCGAGCTTTCTTGTTTGCGACTGAATGAGCCGTTACTTGTAAAGAAATGGCGTGTGTGTTCAGTTTTTCATTTAAAAGTAAATCTTTAAGACCCTTCATCTTCTGGCTGTATAAAAATATCACCGGTTGTTTGGGCATGAACTCATAATCGTCGTTATATTGGAGAATATGTTGTGGTGATGTTGATAAAAGAGGAGGCAATACTAGTTTAGGTACTCCGAGCACGTATGTTTTAGGTGTGTTTTGTACAATGTTTACGTTATTAGACTGTGTTCTACATGTTCCAAAGTGTTCTTGATCAGATGTAAATATATGTCCACCACCTTGAAGGAGAAAATCGGGGTTCAAAATTTTTTCACCACAAGCAGTTGTAAGATCCGCGAGAGTAGTGGATAGTTCTGATTTTGTATCGTTCTTAGCATCGTCCATCACAGTCAAATTCTAAATAAAAGATTTATTAAAAAAAATTAAAGAAGTTTATTCATAAGTGATCATATTGATGAATTATGAAAATATCTTTGAATTTTGGACTATTATGCAGACTAAAAAATGATAAAAATAACAATAAAATGTTGTAATTTTATCCCCTTATCGCTCTAATTTTTTTAATTATCGACCAAATAAAAAAGAAAAAACAAAGATTCCTCGTTGTCAATTTTTATATAATTTTATTTTAACATTTTTGGATGTTATTTGAAAACAAAATTCCTCGATATAATCTGCCTTATTACAATAGGGAATAAGCATTTTATATTAAATTTTATAGATTGGAGTTTGACTTAAACAAAATCGAGTTTTTAGTGACCTTTGTATCGTAAAAGATATATAATTGTTATTTGTGGGCTATAGGTCGATTGTAATAAAAAGATGTTATTTATTCATTGCAACGTTTCGAGTATGTTTGTACTCTTCATCAAGCCTTTATTATAACAAAAGAACAAAATAATACAAACATATATTAGTATACAATTTTTAAATTCATTTTTGAAAAATGTGACGTCAAAATTACTTACAACAATTATCAAGAAACAAAGAATATTAAATTGAATTTAAATGTAGTTAGACATCAATCAAACAGTAACTAAAAAAATCAAAAGTTAAATCAATAATTTTTATACTAATTATTTAAAAGAAAAATACTGACGACAGTTAAAATTTTCCATTCCACTGCACTACACAATCACCTACTTTTGAACCTACTTTTTGTTGCTGGCCTTTTTATAATTTGGCTATAGGCATTACTCAGATTGTCGCAATCTGACCTACGGTTGACGGCATTAGTGTTGTCTAAGATATGCAACATTTCTAGCAACATTCGTTTAAAATAATGTTGTTCCGTTTGAAGTATTTCAACATTCTCTAAGTCTGGTGTATGTTTCTCTTAAACGCCAATTATTATTTTAATATTATGATTTATTAACAGTCCAGTCGGTAGGAATAATTAAGATTTTCTCAAGTTTTGGATCTTGAGGACCCTGTGCAAAAAGAGGAAGGGTGGGAAAACTGCAATATTTTCGTCTTTTTTCCGGTTTTTCCTCTATAACTTTTTTTCTTACGTTTTACGGCAAAAGCGTTCAGGTACGTTTTGTAAACCGTTCAATTTGCTACAATTTTGATTATGCAAACATGTTTGTATGTGAATGTGAAGTACCAAGATGTGGCGCTTTTTCAAATTTTGTAGACAATTTTTTTTTTACAGCAAAATTTGTAAAATTAACCTTAATACAAACAAACGAGCTTTCACAGATAATATTGTAGAAAATTTGACGCTCTACAATACATACTGAACAGTTTTACCGTAGAACATAAGATAAAAAAGTTATACCAGGCAAAAATAGGAGAACATTTGAATTTTTCTTAATTTTTTTAGCAAAATTAGAAAAATTACTCCTTTTTTGGAACGCCATTTCTTGGTAACTATAGAAAAATATTATTATTCTGTGGACCTTTGGTTCTTCATTAAACAAAACAAGTTATGTAATAAATGAATGTTTTATTATTAATTAAGAAAACAACCTTTTAATAAGACAAACTGAATGAGAATAAAAATAATTTAGTTGAAACATAAAGCTTTGATAAACATACATATTTGATAAAATATTATAATTTGAACGACAAGTATATTTTTTCAACACTCCTCCTCGTTCAAATATCTTTAAATAACTTCACATTTTTCTCTCAGTTGGATGTGTCTGGATGGTGCTAAAGGTTTTGTAAATATATCTGCAATCATTTTATCTGTTGGACAATACTTGCAGGAGATATGTCCTTTATCAACATGATCCTTAACAAAGTGAAATTTTGTATCAATATTTTTGTGCGATAACTGAATTTTTCCTCCTTGATTATTTTTATACAACTTTGGTTGTCTTCGTAAATTGTCGTCGGACTTTCCATCCGGTGATGCATGTCAACCAACAATCTTTGCAACCAAATTGCTTCTTGACAGGTATCGGACAAAGCAATAAACTCGGCTTCAGTCGATGATAATGAAACACAAGTTTTTTTTCTGCAGGGCCAATTGATGATTCCTCCGTTTAAAAAGAAAACGTAACCGCTGTTGGATTTTCGCGTATTCTTATCTTCGGCCCGATTGGCATCTGAATATCCGATTAAGTCCATGGTGTCATTATGACCATCGCTAAGTCTGAGCTTCAATTTTGACGTACCTTTGAGGTACTTCACTACGCGTTTGAGCTATTCCCAATCATCTTGGTTCGGACTTGAAGTCTTCTGAGCCAAAATACTTACACTCGCTGTTATGTCCGGTCTCGTATTTATTGAAATGTACAACAGATATCCCAGTAATTTTTGGTAGTTCGTGTTGTTGATCATTTTGTTAGACGACTCTGAATTTGATTTGTAATACCCTAATTCCATAGGAGTTTTGGATTCTTTTGCGTTTTGCAATTGCAAAGCAAATGTCTTTGCAACTTGTTTGATATACTTTGATTGGCACAACGCGAAATTCCCATCTTTGTCCCTTGTAACTTCCATTCCCAGATAATGGTTGATTTTTCCGAGATCATGCATTTGAAATTTCGATGCCAGTATTGCTTCTATTATTTTGACTTGTTCTCTGTTTTTGCAAGCGACTACAACGTCATTAACATAAATCAGTACGTAACACCAATCATCTCCAATTCTTTTTGAATATAAACATGGATCTGCCTTGCCTTGGATAAATCCCCCGTCGATCAAAGTCGAATTAACTTTTTCATTCCAAGTCCTCGCCGCCTGCTTAAGCCCATAGAGACTTTTCTTCAGTAGGTATACTTTTCTTGGTTCGTCGCAGATAAATCCAGGTGCCTGTTTCATGTAGATAGTCTCCTCCAAAGTTCCGTTGAGAAATGCCGTTTTAGCGTCAAGATGATGAACTATCAATCCTCTTTTTCCTGCTATAAACAGCAAAGTTCTAAACGTTGATTGATGAACAAGTGGTGCGAAGACTTCATTAAAATCAATTTGCCAGTGATTCCATTTCTTCTTTCATCGCTGCTATGCACATATTTTTCTCTTTGCTGGACATCGCTTCTTCAAATGTTCTCGGCTCGTAAGATTCTTCACTCGTAAAATTTATTTCCTCGATCAATCTTACAGGTCGTTTCCTTTTAGTTGATCTTGTAGAGACTTTATTTACGTGGTGTTGGTTCTTGGTTCACTTGCATTTCCTCTTCTTCTATTTCAACTGATTGTTCTACCGGTATGTCTTTCTAATGGGTTCGTTCTGTAGGTTCTGTCTGTTTTATATCGGCATCTTTTCTTTTTGTGGATTGTAAATCGACATCTATTTCTAAAAATCTTTCAACTTCTTGAGGAAATCTAACATCACGACTAATTTCAACTTTGCGTTTTGTTAAATTGTAACATCCGAATGCTTTTGATTCGCTGTCATACCCCAAAAAGATCATTTCTTGTCCTGTTTGATCGAGTTTCCTTCTTTTCTCCGTGGGCACGTGGATAAAGCATTTGCATCCAAAAGAATGCATATTTTTTAGCGATACTCTGCTTCCACTCCACTGCTCGTATGGGATGGACTCCACTCGCTCTTGTGATGACTCGATTTTGAAGATAATTTGCCATTGAAACTGCTTCTCCCCAAAAAGAATTTGGGAGTCCTGCGTCTATCAACATGCAACGTGCTATTTCCATAATGGTTCTATTTTTTCTTTCGGCAACACCATTTTGCTGAGGCGAATATCCTGCTGTTAGTTGAGTACTGATCCCTTCAGCCTTGAGATACTCCTTGAGCTTGTTTCCGGTATATTCTCCTCCTCGATCTGATCGTACAACTTTTGGTTTCTTTTCAAATATGGTTTTTGTCATTTCCACGAATTCATACAAACATTAATTAATATTGTAGTAAATTTAAAGCTCTACAAAACGTACCTGAACGTTTTCCCCGTAAAATGTAAGAAAAAAAAAGTTATAGAGGAAAAACCGTAAAAATTTGCAGTTCCCCTCCTCCCCTCTTTTAGCACAGGGTCTTCAAGTTCAAAAACTTAAGAAAATCTTAATTAATCACCCCCAAACAACATCTGAAAATTTCATGGACATCCCTTTTTCAAAAAAAAAAAAAAAATACAGTGAACAAGTAGGAAATAAAGGCGTTTTTAGGAAAAAGGTTAGAGGTCCATGAAATTTTTAGATGTTATGATGATTAATTAAAATTTTCTCAAGTTTTGGACCTTGAGGACCCTGTGCTAAAAGAGGCAGGGTGGGAAAACTGCAATATTTTCGGACTTTTTTCCGGTTTTTCTCTATAACTTTTTTTCCCACGTTTTACGGCAAATGCGGTCAGGTACATTTTGCAGAGCTTTAAATTTACTACAATATTAATTAATGTTTGTATGTCACGTCGTTACTGTTGCAGAAATATACTTGTCATTTAAATTGCTACAATTTCGATCATGCATGTTTGTATGAGAATGTGACGTACAAAGATATGGCGCTCCAAAAAAGGTGTAATTTTTCAAATTTTGCTAAAAAAAATTAAGACAAATTCAAATTTTCAACTTTTGTTTGTCTCGTATACAGTTTTTATCTTACGTTCTACGTTAAAACTGTTCAGGTATGTTTTGTATAATGTTAACTTTGCTACAATATTGACTGCGAAAACTTGTTTGTAGGTCACATCGTTACCGAGACATGGCGCTCCAAAAAAGGGGAATTTTTCAAATGCCAATTTTCACGTTTTTTTTCTTTTCTTATACCTTTTGTATCTTACGTTCTACTTTAAAACTATTAGGGTATGTTTTGTAGAGCGTTAAATTTGCTACAATATTGACTATAAAAGCATGTTCGTATGTCACGTCGGTACCGAAATATGGCGCTCCAAAAAATAGGCTATTTTTCAAATTGTGTAGACAATTTTTTTTTTCATAACAAAATTTGTAAAATTACCCTTAACGCAAACAAACAAGCTTACATACAAACAAGCTTTCACAGATAATATTGTAGAAAATCTGACGCTCTACAATACATACCTAACAATTTCACCGTAGAACGTAAGATGAAAAAGGTTTACGAAGCAAAAAAAGGTAAACATTTGAATTTTTCTTTATTTTTTTTAGCAAAATTAGAAAAATTACTCCTTTTTTGGGAGCGCCATATCTTGGGAACGACGTGACATAAAAACATGTTTGGTTAATCAATATTGTAGTAAATTTAAAGTTCTACAAAACGTACCAGAATGCTTTTGCCGTAAGACGTAATAAAAAAAGTTATAGAGGAAAAATCGGTAAAAAAGGCCCAAACATTTTTCGATATCCTAAGTGATCCTACTGTGTCAATCTCTATTGTTTCAAAACAAGTTGTAGGCGTATCTGTTATAACCATTTTTACTTGCGATTATAGGTACTATAATATAAAAAAAGAGTTTTTAGATAACAATCAAACATGACATTACGATGATAGCGAAGTCGAAAAAAGTGGGTCTGGCAATTCTGTGTGTGTCTGTCTGTCTGTCATTCGGGGTTTTTGAGTTTTTGTTCTAGAACTAAAACTAACAGTACCTGCCATATAACGGTTGTGAAAAGACTCGTTTTTCTCGAAAACGACTCTAACGATTTTAATAAAATTTGACATAAGTGATACGAAATTAAAAACCTTTCAGATGGCAGTAAACATATTTCTTTAGGAACAGTTTTAACGGTACCTGTCATATAACGGTTTTTTTTTTAATTTTTACTTTCTCATTTACGATTGGACCTACTATTAAAAAAAAAGTATTTTAAATATATTGTAATATATAATAATTACTGGCATACCACGATTTTCTCGGAAAACTCTAGTTTGTTATTAAGTGATTTTCAAAGCTATTTGTTTTTATTATTTTTCAAAAATTATTTATTATTCAATTTTTTGCAATAATTTCATATAAAATAATTTCGTGGCAGGTTCTTTTAAGATGAAGAATAAATTTGTGTTTTTAGCTTGTTTTGCGTTTACAAATGTCTTTACCATTTGTCTCATATTTTTCCAAATGTATTTTTGTTGAGTTTTATTACTGTCTTTCGAATGCCTAAATGTCCTCCTTTCGGTGTGTTGTGGACAAGCTTGTGATACAAGCTTCTCCAGGATCGAAGCGTGTTTCGCTGGATTACCGCTGCATCTCACAATAACTTTATTTTTATTCATTTCAATACTAATATCATTCACATTATTTCTTTTATTACAACTCGCTATTTCAATTTTTTAATTTTTCATATTTCTGACGTCAGTCATGAATGTACAATCCCACATGTGAAGGTATATAGTCTTCTGCTGAGATGTGTAGTTCTCCTTTTTATTATTATTATTTTTATTGGTAATGTATTTTGCCATACCCCTTGTTATTGCCATGATCCCCTCCTTGGAGTCGCAATCACTTTTGCTTGTATTATTATCAATATTTACCAACATGGATTTTAAAATGTCACTGTCAATTTTTATTTTTGAGAGTTCATCGGCATTTGTGTTTGCAGAACCTTGTTTATAGACTATTTCAAAATCATAGTCTGACAAATCTATTCTTATTCTCGTTAATTTATTGGAAATTAGTGATACTAACGGTCTGTGATCGGATTCGACTATGGATTTTCTTCCGCATAGATAAGGTCGAAAAAATGTATACCCCAATAGATAGCTAACAACTCTTTTTCTATTATAGGCTTATTGATGTCATGTTTTTGTAAAGATTTGCTTACGTATGAAATTGACATATCATGTCCTATTTCACCTTGATAACTGCACCTAATGCAAAGTCTGAGGCGCCTGTGATGAGTATGAAAGGTTTGTCAAAGTTTGGGTACTGTAAAATTGGAGGTTTAATTTGTTTCTGTTTAAGATTTTTGAAAGCTGTGTCACATTCGTTAGACCAGGGGCCGAATCGCGTCCTACGTGAACAAGCAACTCGTGAACGGAATTTACCAGTTTGGAATCATCACTAACGTTGACGAGTACACTTAACGTAGTTCGGTATCGCGTCTTACGTTAGCGATTGCTTGACTGCGAACGTTACTCGAAATATCATACGTCAAGTCCGGAGTTAACGAATTGGTATTAAAGTATTTAATAAAAAATTGACTAATAAATACAATTTTGAATAAATTAATATACGTTAGCATTTAACGAACAAATCTGCATAATAATATTTATCTCTTATCTTATCTAGGAGGAATTTATACTTGAAAATTAAAAAAAAATCTCCTTGCAACAGGTTTATTCGCTTAATACACACAAAAATGAGATGGAGAGATTTTGTCCTCCATTTTCTCTAGCACTTTTTCGGTAATGTTTGATATTATTCAAATTGCGAGTTGTTAATTTTTTCTTACGCCTAAATAGAACGGGTTGCTTTAATTACGTAAACCAATTTTTTCACAACATTAATCATATCAAATTTAGGTTATTAATTTGTTTCATTCTTATTACAAATCAAAAAATTACTAAAGGCCAGTTGTTCAAACATTTAAACCGCAGTTCATATATTTTTATCTCGCAAACTCGGTTACTTAATTCAAATCTAGTTTTTTTCGTATAAAAAACAAACAATTATCACTTGAAACAAATAAATATATTTAATCAAAACCAATCAAAATCAAAAACAACCCAAAATCACATATGGATGTGTTTGGAAATTTATCTGTTACAACTTTCAAAATGAATCTGCTACAATGACACAAACATTTTATAGTTTACGTTCCGTCAGCTAACGTCGATCGCGATCCCGATACGTCAATCGATTGTCGAGTGACGTAATTCTCATGAGCTCGATCGCCCGTCCGTTCACGACGCTATTCGGCCCCAGATGAAAGGTTGAATCTTTTAAGAAGTGAGTTCAAACTTTTTGCAATTATCTTATGTAATACTTACATACAGTTCGTCTACATATGTCTTAGGGTTATTATTTGTCAGTTTTAATTATTACTAATTAGTTTTAACTTGAAAGTCGTTTTACGGATTTGTCCTGTGTTTAAATGGAAAACTCGTTCATACTGGTCTACATCTGCTGTTGTATTATTTTCCAAAGTTTCCGTTTTTGTGTCGATTCATGGTATTAGTCTTCTCAGTTCGATCGATGTATTCATCATTTTTCCATTTTTCGTTTATCCATTGAATTTGACAATACAGTACAGTGTGGTATCAATTTATTTTTTCTGTATTTAAATAGTCCGCAACCTGTTGTAAACATCTTTTAAGGTCCAAAACGAGAAAATTTTAGGTCCGTTTGGGCAGGATCGCCATGTAAGGTGTGTATACTCGAGGTAATTTAGCAATGTCAAAGTCCTACGAAGGGCAGGGCACTTAGGTTAGGTTAGGTTAGGTTTACGTGTCTGTCAGGAAAACGGCTCACACAGACCAATATAAAGGTCTATTGTGATACCAAACGTATAAGAGTAGTTAACTCTTTAGTTTAAAACCAGTTGGAGCTTTTAATGAAACGATTTAGACACTTAATTTCTATATTTGATAGATCATTTCGGTCGTGGAAGAAGTATTCACCTAGGTATTTTTCACGCCTTTAGGAGAGAGCAGGATCATCCATACAACTTCTGCAGAAGTCGTTGGAGATAACGCCAAGTCTGGTTGCGTGTCTTCCAATGAGACAGTGTCCAGTTATGACACCAATTACGGAGCTAGGATGCATTCTGCTTATAGGCAACAAACATTTGGTACGTTTCAGATCTATCTTCGGCCACATCTGCTTAGTCGCGAGGCAGGTAGTGGAATTTGTCCATCTTATGTTTGTTACTCTTATGACATCTTGCTTTAGCACGAGTTTAATAGTAGCGATAGGTTTCCCAATATCCACCTTGTTAAGTGCGGCCTTACAGTTTCCTGAGATGCCTCTGTGACCCGGCACCAAAAAAAGGTTAATTTTAAACTGTTCTGCCATTTTCATCAGAGTGATTAGGGGAATTTTGTATTTCCTAGTGAAGAGGACACGTTCGGTTTTGGTGGGGTTTACCCCAAGTCCATTTTTTTAATATGTTAAGGGCACTAGTGCCATAGGTTTCTGCCATATAATTTTTCTGGTATCGATAACCAGGGCTCGAAAGCCATACAATAGAAACAATCAACTTGGTGGTTAAACTGAATCTGAATTTTATTCTTTGAAAACATCTCTTTTAAACAATTTCCTAGCACTATACCAAAACCGTTCATGTGTTTCATTTTTGGTGGGAAATACATTCTAATAGGAAGTGCATTAAAATCAGTGCACCACAAATTATGTAACCTCTTATCTAGGTTGCACCAGTTAAATGCACAGTGCATTTCCCATGATATTCTTTGTATCCACTTGACCACTTGACTCAGCCAAAGAGTCACACTTTATTTCTTTTCTATTAGTTCCATATATCAATGGTCAAAGTGTCAATATCATAAACAATAAACTCAATGCTATGAGTGTGGAGTTGTGATGACTTCTTCTTCTTCTTCTTCTTTTCCGACGATATTATGATCTCGAGTGGGATCACAACTTTCCCACTTCACCGCTTCCCTACTGATCTGCTTGTGGGGTTCGTCGGGTTGACCTCAGAAAGTGTCGGCAAGCTTCCCGGTTATGGATTGTTCCATGTCTGAGGCCAACTGAATGCTGGTGTCGTTGCATTTGTTTTCTCCAGGAGTTCTTGGGCCTGCCTCTCTTCCGCGAATGTACTGGAACGTTGTATGATAATGCTTTTTGGACGGGGTTCTCAACGTTTCTCCTAAGTACATGACAGTACCAGCTGAGTTTGTCGTGCTGTATTTTTTGAACGATGGTTTCTTTGACGTGGAGGTTTTTCCGGATATTTTTACTACGTATTCGGTCAAGCTTTGTCACTCCTGCTGTCATGCGAAGCATCTTATCTCAGTTGCTGTCATTTTGCTTTCATACCAACATAGTCCAACATTGTGAACCGTATGTAAGCGCTGGACGGACCACTGCAGTGTAGAGCTTTCCTTTCAGCTTAGGGGGCATTTTTCGGTCACAGAAGATGACAGAGTTCTCACGCCACTTCATCCACCCTACGCTTAAGTTGTAATGTGAAATATTTTTACTTTCATAAATAACGGGCAGTGTGCATTGAAGGCATTGACATTGAACTTATATGAATGAAATTTGGTGAGGTAGGTTCGTACAGATACACTATAAGGGTCCTCAAGGTCCAAAACTTGAGAAAATCTTAATTAACCATCCCAAACATCTTAAAATTTCATGGCCTTCCGATCTTTTCCAAAAATAAATACCTGCCGACTTAAATATTACAATAAGAGAGTTTTTCGAACATGAACATTTTTTCACACGAAACTCACAATAAGGGAATAGTGAAATGGGATTTTTTCGTGTGGAATTTTGCTCCCGTGGGACTCACATTTTTTTTCGATTTCATCTGGTATCCGAAGTTCAATTCAGAAAAAATTGAGGTTCTACAGAATTCAGCTCCTGTCTAATAGGTTCTGGGTCCGTAAAAACATAATTAGCATCCACTGGTTGTGGCCTTGGATTATGATTTTGCCTATCAATGGTTGCAAGTCTTATTTCGTTTTGATGCTCACTATATCTAGGTCAGTTCTGTAGATAATGGGACGATAGTGCTGCTTAAAGAGTTCTTTTGAATCGATCCATGTTGTGGTGTTGTTCACAAGGAGAAGGTCCATCGCTCTTCCTTTTATTTTTTACTGCTGGATAATTTGCCAAGTCTGTTCCTGATCCCCCGCTGAATTGGTATGGTGATTGTCTATCATGACTTAGAAGTTAGTCAAGTTCACTTTCACCTTTAAATTCAGGTAAGTATTGAATTTCTCTCAATACGTTACCTCCAATGCTCGCCTGTAGTATTCTCGCTACTTTAGCCATTACGCTATTTAACAAGTCCCGATTTGACACATTTGGTTCTATATTTTCTGTCTTAATTAACTTGTGAGTATATATTTTTTTTTTTTAACCATCACTGTCTTTAATTGAAAAAAAAAATCACTTTCACTGTTTTTAGGTGAAAAAAGAAAGCAAAATTCACTTTCACTGTAATTCACTTAATTTAGGTACATAGTGATCTTTTTGAACACAAGATCAGTCTCCAACTGCGCCAACAAAATTCTTAACTTCCCGAATTTTTGTTTTGCGGTTCAAACCATAAAAAAAAGGCAAAGACTACACTCAATTTTATTGGGGATTTTTTTATTTTAGAATAATTTCTTTTAATTCCGTAGGTTTTGTCACTGTAGCCACCGTCGCTATCTGTTGCGAATTATAATATAAACTGAATAGTAATATGAATATAAAATATACATTTACATTATTTTTGGTAGCTAGGAGATTTTATTTTTGAATGAGTCGGCCGAATTCATTCTGTTTCCCATCATGCCCAAACAATAATGACCATGAGTAACACCGACCCATAATTAATTATTGATTATGTATTATTTTAAAGTATATTTCCCAACAAGGCAATCGAATGCATTGGCTCGATTTTACTTTTTTTTTACTTTTTTTTTGCGACGTTAAAAATTTTCAATAACGCACATATATTTTGTACAAAATACATTTAATCATTTTCCTGATAGAATTTCTCTACGGAAAATGAAGTTCCATGAGGAAAATAGACATAGCAAATTTGTTTGCAGCTCAGTTAACTTTACGCTGCCACATAGTAATATGAAAAAGCGAATCTTCTTCCCCCTCAAATTATCGACCGATTGCACTTACGTCCCTTCTTTCTAAGGTCATGAAAACGCTGATAAACTATCAGCTTAAGAAATATCTCGAAGAACGAAAGCTTCTTCATATCCGGCGGCAGTACGGTTTTCGTAGCAATAGGTCCACTGGTGATCTGATCGCTTATCTCACCGGAAAGTGGAACCAATCTTTACATCGTTTTGGTGAAAGTAAGATTATTGCTCTTGAATAGAATAGAATAAGTTTATTTTCAATTCAAATTTAACTTTTAAAATTTTTAAAATAATAGATAAATAAATTTGGCCTTGGTTTAAAACTATTAAACAAAATTATTTTATGTGCTTAATTGTTTTATACAATAACAAAATATAAATAATAATTATTTTTATATTGTTTTTTGTTTACATTTTAAATTTACATAGATATGCATATACGCTTTAATCAGTAATAATCATAAGATAATAATCATAATTCTGGAACAAAAATGGAGTTTTAGTATAGGGAAACGTTACTAATTAAGTTTAAATCGGCTAATAATCATCGATAAATTCTTTTCTGTAGTTAAGTGTTTCAATGCAGTATTGGGCAAGTTGCTTCCAGTTTTTTCCATTTAAAATAGCTACAGAAACATTTTCGCTTAGTACTGTTTTTTGAAAATATACAAATCGTAATTCTTTTAAAATCGGGCAAACAGATAAAAAGTGAAAAGAACTTTCTCTCCTCTCCTCTTACACGAAAAATAATGGACATTTCATACAAACTTAGTTTGTCAGTGAAATAGTTAGTTTTGCGCTTGATATTTCAAAAGCATTTGATAGAGTTTGGCATCAAGCTCTTTTTTCGAAAATGCATGCTTTCGGTATTGATGCATCTCTAGTTCGATGGATTAGAAATTACATTTCGGACCGTTCAATACAAGTAGTACTGGATGGTTTCAATATAAATGCTGGTGTGCCCCAGGGCTCCGTTTTGTCTCCAACTCTCTTTTTGATTTTTATTAATGATCTTTTGTCTTAAATTTCTAATCCACTAAATTGTTTAGCTGACGACAGCACCCTCAGCTTTTCATATTCGATTCCAGATTCACAACCCAGCACTTCGGTTGTGAAACTGGAGCGGCAGCGTATGATAAGCTCAATAAATTCCGATCTTGACAGCATTGTTCAATGGGGAATTAACAACCGCGTGGAATTTAATGCTTCTAAAACTCAATGTTGTCTTTTGTCGTTAAATCGTAACATACCCCTTATGCCACTGTCTATGAGTGGCACTTGTGTAGAGGAAACTGAAAAACTTTCCATTCTCAGTATGTGTGTTACCAACCACCTTCTGTGGAATGATCACATATTTGGTGTCGCCAAAAACGCTTCGAAATGCTTAGGTTTCTTACGACGATGAAAGAAATTTTTTTCTCCCAATGATCTGGCTATTGTCTATAAGGCGTATATTCGTCTAAAACTAGAGTACAATTCTCATGTCTGGGCAGGAGTTCCTATAACTTATTTGAATCTCCTAGATAGAATTCAGAAAAGAGCCTTAAAAATGATAGGGGACACGAATATAACGGAAACATTTGTGTCACTTGAACACCGCCGAAATGTTTCTTGCCTCTCTTTATTTAATCGCTTTTTTTTATAAAGTGCTCGCAGAAATAGCCAGTTGTGTTCCTCCCCTGAAACAATTCAACCGCAATACTCGTACTGCAAGAAATGCCCTCCAGTTCACCCTTGAGCCCAACTTCGGACGGACAGTTAAGTACAGAGATTCTTTTTTTAGCCGCACTACACGAATGTTGAATGCTTTACCCGGCTGGTTTTCCCTTCCATTTTAATCTTCAAGCATTCAAAACCAAGGTGCATCGGTGTCTCCTTTCAATTCCTAAACTCTCGTACTGTGTTAATCATATAAAGGGTATTCATAATTCCCTTGCGCGCAAAATAAAAAAAAAATCATTTTTTTATAATAAGCACTTGTTGGACTGAAAATCTAATTATCAACAAAAATTCTTTGAGTTATTTGCCATCGATAAGTATAACAATTATAATTTGATTCCAATGAAAACATAGGTCGAATTCCTTTGAAATAAAAAGTTGACTTTTTTCGGACTAAAGTCGCTTTTTTTCGGACTAAAGTTGCTTTTTTTCCGAAAATCATGATCCATAGACCAGAAAAAGTTGCTTTTTTTCCCCTCAGATCAACTTTTCTTGAATCTCGATTTGATAGCAAGATTCACACATATTTTCACACATACTTAACAGATTTGATTTCTTCTGTCAGACGAGCAGTTTAATTATGTAGTTTGGTTTATTTTAATATAGATTTCTCAAATAAAATAATTTTAAAATAATCTATTGGACGTGAAACTTGTTGTTAATAGCGCAATATGTTAATAAAGTGAACTTAAGTGAAATGTTTAGATCGCGTCTATAAAATATACACCACACAATTACAGAAAAAAAGCAACTTTGTTTTTTCAACATCCATAGGAAGGAAAAAAAGTCAACTTTTCCGATCAAATCTGAAAAAATCAAAGGAATTCGACAATAATAAATTATCGATGTGAAATTTTTTTCTGTTCCGTTTTTAGCAATATAATATTAATTTTGGTTTAGGACCAATACTTAATCGCGTGCTTATGCTTTCCAACTCCAATCGATCCATTTTCCGAAAAAAAAGTATCATTAGTTGTGTTCGTTAAATTTTACCAATTTTACCCAGGGTCGAAACAGTTTTCCTTGACAGCCCCAAGAGCTGTCAAAAAAACCTGTTTTTTTGGTTCTCAAAAAACGCACAAGGGTAGGTTTTGTGTTGTTGACAAAAAGGAAGAAACAAAAAATAATTGTTTCCGAAATTAAAACTTGAAATTTGTTGCTTTTGGTACATTCCAAAACATAAAACAGTTACATTTTGTTTTATTTGTATGTTTCCTATTTATTTTCATTAAAATAAATCTATAATTTCTTTTCTTTGCATTGCAAAAGCAAAATAAAATATTCAATTGTAAATTGTTTACCTCAACTCGCCCCAGTAAAATACCTAGACCTACTTCAGGGCGAGTTGAGGGCGACCCCAGTTCTCAAAAAACAGAGAATTTGTTACCCAGGCGAGTTGGTTTTTCAAAAAACGCTTTGGGGCGACTTCAGGGCGACCCCAGGGTTCAACGAACAGAACTTTTGTCATGAAAAGTGCATCGCACCTTAGTCGATCGTAGTGCCACATAATTTATTTTTTAATTTATTTTAAATACCTTAACGGCAACATATAAACATAAAAATATGATATTAGTTTAAGGAACGTTGGCAATTGAAACAAACGAAAAATGTTGCTGTTAAGTTAGTTAAATAGGGAGAGAAAGGAATAGTATTTGCTCTACTAATGCGCTACAAATAAATCAACTTAAGTAACAAGATAAAGAAGTATTTAAAAAAGATAGCTTACCTCACAGCATGTGATAGAGTTATTGTTTCCCTCGCTCAATTTATTTCCATTTAGTAAAGAATTTCCTTTGGAAGTGTAAGTACTTTCCTTTCTATTTGCCCAGTTAGAAGTTTCACTTTCTTCTAAGACATTGATAACAACTTGTGATCTTATATCATAGTCGAACTTTGAAATAGTATTAACCAGCGGCTTGGCCCAACCTATATGAAGGATCGGCGTTGAGCTTTCTTCTTCCCATTGGCAGACTCCATCATAGAACCTCAAAACATTGGCAAAAACTTCAGAGTCTCGCAACACACTTCTTCCTGAATGGCCTGAACTTTCAGTTTTTATTATATAAGGTATCATTTCGTTTGCGATTTCGACAAACTCTTTATAAATTTCTTCATCGTCACGGCAACTATATGTGTACAATCGGATGACGTCACCAGCATTAGCCCAAGAGCGAAAAGCTTCTCTGTATTTTCCAATGCGATAGTAGTAAGTGCCCTGATAGGTGTATGGATACACGTGATGATTACTATAGTAGACTTTAGCTGATTGTATTGCCTCTGTGTAAAGTGATTCGCAGCTCTTTCTTCCTATAGTTGGACTAACTTCCTCCAACTCTCCAAGATTTCCTTAAAAAAAAAATATGAAAATGAAAATATATAACTAATATTATATCTTTGAAAAAGTTCAATAAAGTTATAATTTCAAGCAGGTAGATCTAACATTGGGTGGCAAGAATGAAACGAAGTACCTTCTCAAAACTGAGAATTGTGCTCACAACGGTGTTATTTCAAACGGTGATTTCATTTTATGAAATCTTTTCTTTTTATTGATTACAAAAAAAATTTACATACTTTATTGGAAACAAAATTATAATAATGGGACAATTATAGTTATCGTTGATATACAGAGAAACAATTGAAATTTTGTTTGACAAATAAATAAAATTTAAATGAGGTGGAATAAAATAAATATAACAAACGAATGTTATCACCTGAAACATTTTAATTGAGTTAAGATATTTGATTTTGTCTGATAATATAGCAGGACTAAGTAGCAAATGCTTATTTACTGATTTTTTTCTTTATTTAAACCAATTTTATTTAAAATTGATAAATTCATCATCATCATCATCATCATATTGATAAAGCGGAAAAAGGCTTTTGTTTATGTTTTTTTTTTTATTCTGGCTGTTAAATAGAAACAAATCTGTTTTTTTTGGTTGCCCTTTAAAATTTTAAGGAAGTAAAATTGACTGACTTGTTGAAATATATTTGAAAAAAAAACTCGTTGTTTATTTAACATAGCTTTATTTTCAAAGTCATAAATTATGTTTTTCATTTTACTTCTGGAATATTATTCAAACATAGTAGACGTGTTCATTTCAATTTTAGTTTCAGCATTGTATATAAATTTCTATAGTACAATCATGGAGCATCGTCATCTAAAGAAACTTGTGAACCGCACATTTGGAGGTTCTTACATTTACTAAGTGTCTATTCTGTTACCCTAACAATAATCGTCAACAAAACAAATTAAAAATATTTAATGTATTTTATTGAACAAAACTAAAATCATATATGTTTACGACTGTTGTCAGGGTAACAGAATAGACAACTAGTAAATGCACGAACCTAAAAATGTGTTATTCACAAGTTTCTTAAGATGGCCAGGCAGTGATTATTCAACATGAAAATACTATAGAAATGTATATAATATGGTTTCCGACAAAATAAACATCTAATAAATTTGTTCTAGAAAAATATCACATTGTTTATTTTTACAAATATAAAAGTTAATAGTTAAAAATATAAAGTACATTTGTTTGAGAGCACAAATTTTCATAATCGGAAATTTCGTTTAATGGCGCTGCTGGAGGAACATGGTCTGGAGGATTTTGTAGTCAAGGACCTGGCTGTTATTTTAGCAGCTGAAACAGATGAATCCAAAAATCAACTTTAGTTAAAAATGAAAAGAAGTGTAAGTCTTTAATAATCCATGGACACTGGGCAGCCATCTTGAATACGTTGACGACAAACTCACAACAAAAGAAATATTTATGAGTCCCGTAAATACTTTTGAGAGGAAAAGTATTGTGCGGAAGGAGGAGACATGGAAAAACACATTTTTGAGTTCGACAAACTGATACGCGATTTGCGGTCTATTGGAGCAATCTTGGAAAATGTCGATGTTATTTGTCACCTGTTAGTAACAATGCCGCCATCGTTTGAGTCTCTGGTCACTGCTTTGGAAACCATGGATGTAGAAAATTTGACCATAGAATTTTCTAAGAAGAAAACTAGCTTGGAGGCTCAAAATAATGATTCGGTTGCAATGTATTCTAAAAGCAAAATGAAATGCTACAAGTGTGGAAAACTTGGTCACAAGCGCTCGGAATGCAAGAGCGCCAAAAGGCAGTATGAAAAACAACCGGAAGTGAAGGCCATAGTGAGTACAAGTATTGATGAAAAATGTATGTCTGTTGCACATAGCAGACGCAAACAATTGTCTTAAGTTTTATTTTGATTCCGGAGCTACAGACCACATGACTAAAGGCGAAAAATATCTGATCAAGTGTATAGCATTGGAGCAACAAATTAAAATTTCAGTGGCAAAGAATGTGGTTCACTTATGTAAAACAAATATTGGAACAGTTAAAGGAAGTATTTCAGTAAACGGAAAACAGTATGCTGGTGTCATAGAAGATGTCTTGTTGGTAAAGGATCTTTCCTGTAATTTGCTTTCTATTCGTAAGTTGGAGTCCAAAGGAATGAAAACAGTGTTTGAAAACGGAAAAGCACAAATTTGGAAGGATAAACATCTTCTAGCTGAAGGTATAAGCAATGGAAAACTTTATAAACTGTGTATGAATGTTGGTGAAACCGTGTTCGCTGGAATAAGTGTTGGAAAAAGTATTGAACTATGCGAATGGGTTATATGCATGTTGCTGACATTCTTAAACTGAAAAGGTCTAAAACGGTAAATGGACTTGATGTTTGTGAAAGCGGTAAAAACAACTATTTTTGTGAATCGTGCGTAGCAGGAAAACAACATCGTATGCCACATAAAAATGTTGCGGATAGTAGGTCATCAAGGCCATTGGAACTTGTACACAGTGATGTTATGGGGCTGATATCACCAGTCAGTTATGATAAAAAAAAGTCATGTCTTCATGTTTATGGATGATTTCACTCATTTGCGGTAGCATATTTAATGGAAGGCAAACACGAAGTATTTCACAAATTCGTGAAGTACAACGCTTTGGTTACTGCTCTTTTCGAAAGGAAGCTCGTCTACGTGTGGATAATGGAGGTGAATATACTACAAACAATTTCAAGAAATTCTATTCGCAAAAAGATATTCAAGTAGAATATACAGTTTCCTATACACCGCAGCAAAATGGTGTCTCGGAAAGATTTAATCGTGTCATTATGGAAAAGGCAAGGACAATTATCATTGACTCGAAAGTCAAAAAATCTTTATGGGGAGAAGCTGACTTGTCATCTGTTTTCTTAACAAATAGAAGTCCTACGCATGCGTTTCAGAAAAGGAAGGAAAAGGATGTGACTCCAGCGAAGTTATGGTATGGACGTCGTCTTTGGGTTTCTGGAAGTAATCGGTAAAATTCGAGCTTACCGCGAAGAAGGGAAATCCATCCGTTTTATAGAAGATTAAAATAAGCAAGTGTGTTGTCAACAATTATCTTAAGGACCCGGAAAGGTATGGAAAGAACCGCAAAAGAATAATCAGAAGATCACTAACATGTATGGAAAGGCGGGCGATACTGACAACAGCTTTAAATTCAAGGCTCTCCGTAAGTAAAATCAAGGCAGAAACTGGAGTAAAAGCTAGTAGATCGATTGTTTTTTGGGCGATACAGAAGACCGACCATATTCGCCATCAAAAAATGAAGATGAAGCCACCATTGAATGCATCACGTTAAAGCCAACGGATTGAATTTGCAACAAGTCATATCAGGTGGAATCGAGAGTGGCATGCCGTAGTCTTTTCTGATGAAAAAAGAAAATTTAATTTGGACGGACCTCATGGATACAGCTTTTATTTTCATGATTTGAAAAAAGAATAAATGCATCTCCAAAGACGACACAGCAAAGGAGATGGTGTAAAGGTATGGGGAGCAATAAGCTATTACTGAACTGTGGAAATGGATTTACAAAGCTCTAAAACGACCGAATCCGTTTTATAGCCAAGAAGATTGTGTGTTGTCAACAATTATCTTAATGACACGGAAAGGTATGGAAAGAACCGCAAAAAAAGAATCAGAAGAGAATTAACTTGTAAGGAAAGGCGGGCGATACTGACAACAGCTTCAAATTCAAGGCTCTCCGTAAGTAAAATCAAGACAGAAACTGGAGTTAAAGCTAGTAGATCGATTGTTTTTCGGACGATACAGAAGGCCGACCATATACGCCATCAAAAAATGAAGAGGAAACCACCATTGAATGCCGCACGTAAAAGCCAACTGCTTGAATTTGCAGCAAGTCACATCAGGTGGAATCGAGTGGCATACCGTAGTTTTTTCTGATGAAAAAAAAATTAATTTGGACGGACCTGATGACAGCTTTTACTTTAATGATTTGAGAAAAGAATAAATGAATTTCCAAAAACATACCGCGCGGACAACAAAAGCAAGGATTCAGAACCAAAATGTAAACCTGTTTTTTAAGCTTGAAACAGAGAAAATTTGTCTACTGTCCTTAATCGAGTGAAACAAAAAATTATCAACATACTCCTAATTTTTTTTAACAGTATAAACCTTATATATCCTTCATTTATTGTGCATTTGGATTTTCTCAAAATACCGAGGGGCTTGAAAAATATCGCAAAATGAAAATAGAAAACTGCCTGTTCTTAATCAAGTGACACGGAGTGTATTACTGGCCAACTTCCTACAAAACTCGATTCACAGTCCTTAAAATATATTTTGGTTGGATACACTCCAAACGGTTATCGATTATGGAACCCAGATTTGGAGAAAATTATGATAGCTAGAGATGTTATTTTTAATGAAACACCTAAAAAGACACTGGAATCAAAAACTATCGAATCAGATGTTTGGGACCAACCGATCGAACTAAATGAAGATGAAAACGATGTCAATTATAAAATACATTCAGGAGTTGAAGAACCGAGGGAAGATGAAGATTCGGAACAGGCTGACGAGATCTAGATCATTTAGAAGCATCAAATAGTAAAAGTGGACGTAGTAAACGAGCTGTGAATCCACCTTTAAGATCGCGTTTGCTCCTAACGCTGAAAATCTTGTGGATGACGAACCAACTTGCTAAGAAGACACCAAAAAAGAAGTACGGATTCGAGCGAATAGAAATCAGCGATTGAGGAGGAGTGGCGCTCATTAAAGGAAGTCAATACGTGGAATTTAGTAGAACTTCCGAAATCTAAAAAGGTGATTGGTATTAAATGGGTCTTTAAAATCAAAAAGGACCTAAGAAAAGGTTTTGACTAAACACAGTTAGCATGTTACTAGCAGTAGAAAATAAATATGATTTACATGTGTTGAAAGCAGTATATTCAAGTTTTGTAAAATAACTACTTTGATTTTGTTATACTACTTTATTTTTTGTTATCAATTTAGTTGTAATATTATTATCAAATAATTTTCTGATAACGAATTTATTGTTTTAGTTTTCATTCTCAATAAATATCTTGTTTCTGTTATTACTTAAAATCTCGTTTGGTTATTTCAAGAGCTTCAACAAATAAATTCAAAACGTTATGGGCCCAGTTGTTAGCAAATAATAATAAGAAATAACACTGCAACATTTTGTGAGCGAAAGGATTGTATCAAAGGAAACGCAGTTTCATTATTGAATCGATTGCCTATTTTGTATTTGCGATTGAAAATATTTTTTCAGATAATTGCTGGAGATACATCGAGAAGCATCGATAGAACGAATTAATAAATTGTATTAGGATATTGTTGCAAAAATAAACGAGATGGAAAAAGATATTTCAACAATAGAGAAGTTCCTCAAACCATCACAATGGATGATGTGGAAATTTCAAGTGCGTGTGAACCTAATGGCCTTGGATCTCTATGGGTACGTTAATGGAACGTCACAGAGGCCGGCTGAAGCACCTAAATTGGCAGCATGGTCTGATGCATGCTGTTAAAAGAGGCAATCTGATGGTGTTGTCATACAATGGAACTGAATGGATAGAGAAGGTAATACAAAATGTTTTGTATGCACCAAGTTTGTATGCAAATCTGTTCTCTTCAACTAAAGCCATGGATAATAGCCACACAAGCTGGTCAAACAGAGATTCTTTCAAGTTGTGGCAGTGGGAGCAAGAAAAGGTGGTATGTTTCAAATGCTTTTCAAGATAAATGAGCCAACTTCCGACAAATCAATGGTGGCTATGAAAAGTAATACGTTGCGCATCTGGCATGAACGTCTAGGACATCAAAATTTACCTCATGTTCGAATTTTTTTGAAAAACAATAATATAAGATTCATAGATGAAAACTTTGACTGTGATGGGTGCGCATATGGGAAGCAACATCGGCTTAGTTTCAATTCTAGACCAGACAGATCTCTAAAGTGCAGTGAAATCATCCATGCTGATGTATGTGGACCTATGGAGGAAAGTTCACTTGGTGGATCAAGGTATTTTGAACTTTTTAAAGATGATTTCTCAAAGTTTCGCTTTGTTTACTTCCTGAAAAATAAATCTGAGACTTTCGAAAAGTTTAAAATAGTTTTGAAGATAGCTGATAGCCCCAAGAGCTGTCAAAAAACCTGGGTTTTTTGGTTCTCAAAAATCGCACAAGGGTAGGTTTTGTGTTCTTGACAAAAAGAAAGAAACAAAAGATATTTGTTTCCGAAATTAAAACTTAAAATTTGTTGCTTTTGGTACATTCCAAAACATAAAACAATTACATTTTGTTTTATTTGTGTGTTTTCTATTTATTCTCATTAAAATAAATCTATACTTTCTTTTCTTTGCATTGCAAAAGCAAAATAAAATATTCAGTTGTAAACATATGTTTGACAATACACATGTCAATTTGTTTACCTCAACTCACCCCAGCAAAATACCTAGATCTACTTCAGGGCGAGTTGAGGGCGACCCCAGGTCTCAAAAAAACAGAGAATTTGTTACCCAGGGCGAGTTGAGGTTTTTCAAAAAAAGGCTATGGAGCGACTTCAGGGCGACCCCAGGGCTCAACGAACACAACTTATGTTTAATAACTTTGGAATGGATGTGAATGAATGGAAGGTAGATGAATATCAGGCTGGATCAAAACAGTCTAATCTTATCACTGAAAACGAAAGGTTCCTGAGTTAGAGTTTACTTTAAGCCTAAACCATTGAACGAAAAATACGGCAAGTAGATGGATGACACATGCTGATAAAATGCTAAACAAAAAATTGAAAAACGACCATTGCGAAATGAAAAATGCCAAATGAAAATCCGCCAGTTGACCCCTTCCCAATAATGTTCATTGAAGAGATTAATTTTGTTGTATTACTGATAACAACTAAAATAACAAAGTAGAAAAACTTTTATACCTAGTGCCATTGGATATTTCTCCAAATAACCCATGTCGTATAGTAGCCACAAGAGTCGTTGCTGCAACTCCGCTACTTCTTCACAATCGATATTAGCTGTTAACGATATATTAATTGCAGTCACAATCGAAGCAACTTCTATATGGCGATCGCAAACTACTGGCATTCCAGATAAGTATAACCATGTTTTTGATTCTATTCCAGCAGTTACATTTTGTCCCCGCTTATCTTCGTTTCCTTTTCCGTGCCAAGTTACTTCAATGGCTTCTTGACGCTTTTTTCCAAAAACAACCCATGCATGATCCTCTGAAATAGCTAGATGGACATCTTTATATCCCAGTAACTGACAACCAGCAACAACCCCAAGTGCGACTCCGAAACAATCCAGCTTATTGTAAGACAAATAGCTGTAAAGGTTTTGTAAATGTGCCCGATCCTTATGACTGCTCCAAAACAAGGAATGCCAAATAATATCTGATACCCTTTTAATCACGTCTCGATTAGCATAGCGACCAGACTTCGGCTTCTGTACAATAGTCAAAATATTTTTATATTTCTGATAAAGGCTGCTCACAATTTCGTATGTGACAGCGGGAAATATTGCAGATTTGCTTTCTTTTGCATTACCAGTCGTGTCATCCAACAAATTTTCATCGGTGGCTGCTTCACTTATTTTACCGGTGGTCAACGATATTTCAACAAAACCGACCACTATTGAGAGCAATGTTAAATCAGGTTCCGCATCACCGGAAGTATTTTCAAGGCATTTACGAAAGAAATCAACAACGTCACATATGGAATTTAAAGGAAATAGTTTGCTGTTAATAAATGGATGAACGTCGCCTGATGACATTGCTCGTTAAAAATAGTTCGAGACACCGGGATAAAACTTTAATCAACTTTAATATTTTCAAAGGTTTATAACTATTGTCAGTTTTTTATTCAAATAACAACACTACAATATTTTATTGCTAAACATTCTGATGGTGAAATTTATCGCCACCAATCACAGAACATAGCTACTTAAGTTGTTTTTCATTTGTCGGAAAAAGTGGTTTTTTATTGGTCTATTTATTTTTTCCACATCTTTTTTTGATTTTGCATTTCATTGGCCAAAAAAATAAAATCTAGATTATGTCGAGATCAAAATCTTGAAATCTCGTTTTGAAGTGAGATTTTTGTATCTACGTTCGCATACACAACAAAATGTGAGACTGTCAACTTGTCAAGTTAGTGCGAACCAAAGAAGAAGTACCCTGATTACACCAGTCCTTCTTTCGTACGTGACGTGCATTGACGTACTAGTACGTCAATGGTGACGTGTTTCGTTTTTCTTTCAGGTACGTACACGGTTCGTTGATATTATGCCCGTTTCCATTCGTCATTTTGACGCCGGAAAGCAAAGTTGTGGTAGTTTTTTTTTATTGAAAAAAACAAATATTATTGTTAAATATTATTGCAAATAGTTTCTTTTCAATTATTGTTCACATTTACAACAAAATTATATCAAAACAGTTGCAATATTTAATATTCGAAATAATTCAATTTCGCTTTCCGGCGTAAGACAAGAAACGTCAAAGTTCAACCAGAAAAAGTCCTAAAATTTTTATACGTGCTTTCGTAACTTCTTTCCTCCTTCGTTTCTACACCCCTCACCAAAAATGTCAAAAAGACGTATGACGAAACTTACGGAAAAAGGACTGGTCTAATCAAGGTGAAGATGTTCACTTGCGTCACCCGACGCAATTTCACGTCTATATGTTTTGTCTCCTTCCCACTTCGTTGCAAGAAAGAGACGAGGTTTTGCGTCCAGATTTTTAGATTTTTTAAAATTCTCATGGATGCATTTTGACATTTGCTATTCCGACATTTGTTATTTATTATTTTTTCGCTTTTTGCACCCATGTTTTGAAAATTTTCACGAAATTCGATCACTTTTGATTTGAAATTTCAATTAAACATGAGAATATGATGAAAGTTGTATAAACATCTAGGTTCATTTTAAATATTTTGTTTTTTTTTGTTTCGTGTGGTTTCGTGCATCCATTGTGCTCACACTACTTTGTGTCTGAACACGGCGGACTGGATTTACGTCAAAATGCGTCGCATTGTATATACATTTCTATAGTCATGGACGTCCATGTCTATAGTATTTTCATGCTGAATAATCACCGCCTGGTCATCTTGAGAAACGTGTGATAAACACATTTTTAGGTTCGTGCATTTACTAGTTCTCTATTCTGTAACCCTGACAACAGTCGTAAGCATATATGATTTTTGTTTTGTTTACGACTCTTGTCAAGGAAATATGGATTAGAGAGCCAATAAAATACATTATATATTATTAATTTGTTTCGTAGACGACTATTGTTAGGGTAACAGAATAGACACTTAGTAAATGTAAGAACCTCCAAATGAGCAGTTAACAACTTTCTTTAGATGGCGCTGCTCCATGGTTGTACTATAGAAATTTATATACAATGTGCGTCGTATGAGCACTGATCTCAATATATAACTGGATAGTGTATTCCATACAAAGTATAACAGTGTTTGTGTGCCCATTTGAAGATGACATTCAGGTATTTGTTTATTTTATTTGACAACTCTTCCCACCAAAAAAAAAAAAAAACAACCACAAATTACGCCATTCGTTATTTTTTTCGAGGAACAATTGGATAGGTAAGTTGTTTATATTTTCAAAGTTAAATTAGTTTATATTTCTTTTTAAAATAAATTTTGTTGAATTCCACTTGATATTTTCATTTGCTAAAAAAGTGAAATGTATTTCAGTGAAGGGTTGCAGCTCTTAAAATTTTTGCAAATGTTGTCCATATTTTTTCCATGTTGAAAAATACAAAATGCGCCAAAACATACAAAATTTATATTTATTTAGAAATATCCTTATTCTATATTATCATGATGTACATGGATGTACCATCGACCCTCTATCCCATATTCGGGAGGATCTAGAGAATATTATTTGATAAATTATTCAACTTTTGTTCTTTTTATACACATATATATGAATCTTGTCTTCATCCCACTTAAGTCACTTTCGTTTTTATAGTAGGTACAGCTCTTTTGTGATCTAAGAGGAATGTGTGCAGTTCTGGACTCCCTGGAGAGGTTACAATAGCCAATGACTTGGAATATTGAAAACGGTATAGGAGTTTTTAGATCGAGGATGGCAAGTTCCACATGTTTTATGGAAAATGGCCATTTGTAAGATACATTGGTATGCAGGAGCCTGCACCGGTTTTGTTTTTCATTCTAAACCTGATTGCTCATCTAAAGGGAATCAGAAAACTGCGTAGAGAAGTGCGAAAAAATAGTCCGTGATTCAAATTGTGACATTATCACTTTGTTAAGCCCTAATGGATAGACATGGTCAACAATCTTCTATACGAGAGATTTTTCAATAACCTCTTGGATTATACATTTGCTTATTATTCGAATGATTTATAATCAATACTAATCCGTGGAATTGTAACTGCACTATCCATTTGTCTTTTTACTTAAAATATTTTTCAGATTAAGATGTAAGTGTTGGAAAGTTTAGTTATTCATGTTATGCTGGCATTCTTCAACGAGCCAGAGATTCCTTTTTAGTGGCGGAGTGAAAACTATCACATCAGTTGAAGCTTTCTTTTAATATATGCCACTGGTGGCCTACATTTGATACTGAGGCAAATATGTATGGATCAGCCGAATTCTTTTAATTCCAGTTTTTCGTTGTTAATATTCTTAGAAATCCGCATGCGTGCGGTCGAATTTCCAGAATGTTGTTTTTGTGTGTCTCTATTAACTCTAATAAGCTTTCTTTGCAGGTTTCTCTCTCTAGTATGTGCATAAATCAAACAAGCTCAGTCCTAAAAGCTTGTCTTGTACCATATTCTACGTCTTGTACCATAATTTTTTTCCAATGACAATAATCAAAATATCAATTCTTAATTGTTTTTAACTATCTAATAGAATGTCTAATTGATTGTTTTTCTAATAGTGAATTATTACAAAGTGAACATTCAAAAGTTAAACATAATTTAAAATGGTGCAACGTTGCAAATATTGCAAAAATGTCGTTGGTATTGAAGCCAGAAATCAAGGCATAACGCTTCATGGGTAAAAACGTTTTTCTAATAATCTTAAAGCTATACAGGGTGATTGGTTTAAGGTGCACCAAAAAGCTTGAGCGTGTAGGTGGAGTTAAGACAAGACAAAAATCATATAGGAGGCGGGGGTCTATTTTCCCCCGTTAAGGAGGGAGGGGCAATTTTTTAAAAAATTGACTTAAATCAGCAAAAAAATTATTTAAAAACAACGGTGAATGATACAAAGCCTTGTTATATCTTTTTGAAAAGCCAGAAAACTACTCTTTTATTTAATTTTTAAATTAAGTTGTTTAAGTCAACACTTTTAAAAAAATTAATTTTCAAACTCAAAATTTTGAAAAAAAAAATTAAAAAAAAATCTTAATCTAATTTTTTTCAAAATGTAGGTGGGGTTAAGAAAAGAAAAAAAATCCTATGCGAGGGGGGTCTATTTCCCCCCGTTTAGGCGGGAGGGACAATTTTCAAAAAAATTGACTTAAATCAGAAAAAAAATTATTTAAAAACAACGGTGAATGATACAAAGACTTGTTATATCTTTTTGAAAAGCCAGAAAACTATTCTTTTATTTTATTTTTAATTTAAGTTGTTTGAGTGGACAGTTTTAAAAAAATTCATTTTCAAACTCAAAATTTTGAAAAAAAAATTTAAAAAAAAGTTTTTAAACTAATTTTTTTAAAAATTTTATGTAATTAACTATTATTTTTATTTTCAAAATTCAATGCTCTTATCAATTTTTAGTCAAAAACAGAAAACCGGATGCCAAAATGTATCTTAGTTTTTGAGAAATTAAGAAAATACTAAAAGCACTTTTTCAAAAAAGGGGAAATCTGGTTAATCTGGTAAAAAGCAATTAACTGGATTAACCAGATTTCACCTTTTTTTGAAAAAGTGCTTTTAGTATTTTCTTAATTTCTCAAAAACTAAGATACATTTTGGCATCTGGTTTTCTGTTTTTGACTAAAAATTAATAAGAGCATTGAATTTTAAAAATAAAAATAATAGTTAATTACATAAAATTTTTAAAAAAATTAGTTTAAAAACTTTTTTTTAAATTTTTTTTTCAAAATTTTGAGTTTGAAAATGAATTTTTTTAAAACTGTCCACTCAAACAACTTAATTTAAAAATAAAATAAAAGAATAGTTTTCTGGCTTTTCAAAAAGATATAACAAGTCTTTGTATCATTCACCGTTGTTTTTAAATAATTTTTTTTCTGATTTAAGTCAATTTTTTTGAAAATTGTCCCTCCCGCCTAAACGGGGGGAAATAGACCCCCCTCGCATAGGATTTTTTTTCTTTTCTTAACCCCACCTACACGCTCAATTATAGTTGGGAGGATATTATAATATCTTCATTTAGACCCACTGATTTTAGCTCACCTCATTTTCTACAAAAAAATGTCAAAAACAGTTTAAAAGAACTTCTAAGACGCAAAAACTTACTCAAATTCTATTCGCTTTGGTCCTCATAGGCATCCATCTTCTTGTAACTAGCTTTCTGTTTGCAACCATTGGTTTGTAATGTTGTATGGATTTGGGGAAAATTAAAAATAACAAAAACATCTTCTAAGGAAAAAAAAAACAGTTTTCCTCAGAAGAGGTGGTTTTGGTTATTTAATCATCTTAAGTGCAATTTGTGTTGATTCTTGTACAGTCATATAACTCATACGGATGATCGGATAGAATCAAATCGGATTGTCCAGCGTCCATAAGAGCTACTGTCACTCGAGGACTTTTTGTGTTTTTAAGAGCAGCTTTTCCGGCCAAAGATATGGCATTGCACAGATCTCCACCACACTAGAATTTAATAATTTGGTAGTCAAACTTATCGGTGTGTTTATTATCACTTACCAGCATATCAACATAAGGTTTCCAGCATTGTTGCCCTGGAGGAACGCAGAGCGCTTTCAGATCAAACGGTAGAGCCGATATTGGTATGAAATGTCAACTCAAGGGCCAAATCTTCGCCACGGCGTCCTTCAAATTGTGGAGCTGCATTTGCTGACCTACGGAATAAAGTAAATAACCAAATTACAATAAACATAGATGAGGCACACCCTTAACAATCAACAAACCCTTGTCAGGGGTTCGAAATGATTGGGACATCTATTTTTCTTTTGTTTCCAACAAAAATATCTGTATTTGCCAATAATGTTTTTAGAATAATTAGCTCATCATCAACTTCGTTTTGTTCTTTTGAAAGATGGATGTGATTTGATGGATATTAGAGTTGATGGCGCACTAAAAGAGTGCGCACTGAATTAAGGCCAGTCAAGACAATTTGTGGCCTCGTTTTTAAGCAAATCTTTTTTCCACATCTGACAAGTGGTTCATTTAATTCTGGGTTGCAATTTTTTTATAAATAAAACACAAGGGAAGGAAGAAAAATTATTTTTTTCTTTTTCTAAATGCACGAATTATATAATATATTTAAAGCTTCACTTTCAATTTAATGATAACGAAAATATATTATATTTTAATTAAATTATATAAAATCACAAACAAAATGTTAAGATTTTACGAAAATTTAGCAAAATTAAAAACTTATTTATACCAACCACGAGCACCAGCCACAAAAGTAAACAACCCACCATTTTGGCGGTTGAGAAACTGTCATAAACTGGAATACTGTTATATAGATAAACAAACGATTTTGGTTTGTTTATCTGTATAACAATTCTTCAAATAGGCACAACTTTTCGGTGTCTATCCACTATCCAGTTATATATTGAGATCAGTGCGTATGAGTACATCCAATGTGAACATCGTCTAAGAAATCTAAAAATCTGGACTCAAAATCCCGTCTCTTTCCTGCAACGAAGTGGGAAGGAGACAAAATATATAGACGTCAAAATGCGTCGGGTGAGTACGTCCAATGTGAACATCGTCTTACTTAGACGATGTTCACATTGGACGTACTCATCCGACGCATTCTGACATACGTCCATTCCGCCGCGTTCAGTTTACACAAAGTAGTGTAAACACAATGGATGCACGAAACCACACGAAACAAAGAAACAAAATATTTGAAATGAACCTAGAAGTTTACAATTTTCTTCATATTCTCATGTTTAATTGAAATTTCCAATCAAAAGTGACCGAATTTTGTGAAAACTTTCAAAATATGGGTGCAAAAAGCGAAAAAATAATAAATAACAAATGTCAGAATAGCGAATGTCAAAATAAATCCATGAAAATTTTAAAAATTCTAAAAATTTCATTTCGTCTGTGTTTTTGGAGACGACAGAAAATTTCGATTTCATTCAGCTGCATACTAGGCTTAAAACAAAAAAAATAGAACGGAGAACATCTTATAGAACCCGATCAATTTCTTCACCATCTTCTGTAGCAGTATAGCCGGTCAATGTGAACAACTTTTGGCTTGCCTCTAAGACCTCGCTGAATTCGGTAAACCACATCATTGATCCTTGTAACAACACGGTAAGGTCCTTCCCAGTTTTGTTGAAGTTTTGGTGACAGTTCGTTTTGTCGATGAGGATTATACAGCCACACTAGATTTTGCGCGCACTCAAGGGATTATGAATACCCTTTATACGACTAACACAGTACGAGCGTTTATGAAAATTGGATAGGGGTTGAAAGGTAATACCGATGCATATTGGTTTTGAATGCTTATGGAGATTAAAATGGAGGAGAAAAACAGAGCCGGGTAAAGCATTCCACATAGCTCCAACGTTGTACTGTTGCAGCTTACTCTGTAGTTTTCTGCCTGGTCCCTTGGTGGCTGCACAAGTGAATCATTTTCTGCACCATTTTTCCACATCGTCTTTTGCATGCAGCCAGTAGAAACGTTCTCGAATTTTCTACAGAGTTTTGTTGATACCCAAATGGCCTCCAGAAGATCCATCATGCATCTCACGTAGAATGTCATTGTCCAGGGCACAACAAGCTGCATCACATAGGTTTTTCCATCTGAGGATTCCCTTCTTCATTTGAGCAAACCTTTTTTTGCACATGAAGGGAATTCCATTGTGCCCCAATAGGCACAATGGAAATGTCAGAAATTTCTCCCCATTCTGGTTTCTCTTCATGTTCTTTCCATGCAAGAATGGGTTCGATATACAAATCATTCATTCCTGATTTTCTCGTTACTCCATCAGCAACCAATATGGGTTCAATTCTTGTTCGCTGTATGGCAATCCTTTTCTTCCTGGCGAGTGCAATGCTTGCAGTCTTGGTTACATGGCTGACGAGATAGGGCATCTGTATTCGAGTATAGTTTTCCTTTTCGATGTTGGATTTCATAGTCATATGTCTGAAGTCTCTAGATCAACCTGGCTACTTGACCTTCTGGATTTTTAAAATTCAAAAGCCATAGATTAACACTGGAGCATCACACAAGCGTCTTTTAAGTTCCTTAAAGCTTTTCTCGCACTCATTTGACCACTTAAATTGTTTCCCTTTTTCTGTGAGTTGGTGCAAGCTTTTGGCGATTCCGGCAAAATCCTTCACAAATCGTAGGTAACATGTAGCTATTTTTCTGGATTGAGTTTCAGATGAGCATTTCGCAACCTCTGGAATACCCCTTTTAAGTTTTCACAATTCTCGTCAAATGTTTTCCCAAACACAATGACATCATATCCAAATAGACTAGACTGCCGTTAACCGTTACCTGTTGAGAATGCAGTTTTCTCTCGATTTTCTGAGTGAATTTCAACCTGCGAGTGACCACTCTTCAGGTCCAATGTTGAAAACCATTGAGCTCCAAACATCGCATCCAGAGTATATCGCTTATCCTAGAGGATAACTGTCCTTCTTGGTGACATCGTTCAGTCTTCGGTAGTCCACACAGAATCGAGAACTTCCCTCCTTCTTTTTGACTAGTACGACTGGTGATGCTCAAGGACTTTTTGAATTCTCGATTAAATCATCTTTCTGCATTGTCTATATCATTTAAGTAACTTCGCCTTGCTGGTTGATGGATCGGCCTTGCATCACCAGTCTCGATTCTATGCTGCACATAGAATAATATATAAATAGAACATCAACTCAGGAGGCTCCACCTACTTTTGCCTACAAACTTTCAAAACTGCAGAGATTTAACTCTGTATGCGTGCATTTTAAATGGGACTGTCGAATTTGGGTAGACCATACATTCTTACAATTTTGCATTTTGCTGTTCACACGTATTCATGTATAGAAATTTATTTTTCTATGGGTGGAGACGGAGGATAACAAGTTGATGACCTGTGATGCTGTAGAAGTTGTGTTCGTCCATATTGCCCCGTCCTGTGAAGCGTAAACATCAGCAAACTCTTGTGGAAGGTTTCCACCAATTCTTAGCTGTTGTTGATCGCGTTTACAGCAGTTAAACATTTTTCTCTTCAAAGCAATGACTTTATCTGGATTCAATGATTTTTCGGGATGTGCTTCGGTTATCTTTGTTATTGCCGCTACAGGGTCACAGTTATCGACACCTCCTCCTTTTCTGAGCTTGAAATCATATGGTTTGATGTTTAGTATTCGTATGGGCACATACGAGGTGCCATAAGCGCCTTTTCCACGATGTCTGGTTCCACCATGAGGTATCGATGGCTCCCAGAATCATCTTTGATGTTTGTCCAAACAAATACTTCTGACGAAGGAGGTAGACACATTTCTTCTTTGATGATTGCTCTTATCGATGATGAGTTTTGATTGCCGCAAACCATTGGAATCTCTATATTACGGTATTAAGAACTTGGTTACCAATGGCGAGAATTTGTTTCTTGCTTTTTCATAAAGTCAATTCCAATAATATCTGCCACTAGACAATAGCTGTTTGGTGTTGTGTAGCCATGCCATCTTGACCAAGTCTCTTCGTACAATGATAGCGGTGGCACCGGTAACGATGGTAACCACGTATTGCTTGTTGTTAATAGCTGCTTCCACAGTTAGACTTTTATTTTTTCGTTTAGTCTGTGAGACTTGGATGATGTTTTTGGGGCCATAGATACCAGAAACCAGCTTCTGCCATTCGAAGTTGGTTCTTACTCGTTTCCCTGCTGGAAAACTTGATGAGGTGGGGCGCTGGTCTTGTTGTGTAGTCTCATCTGATGTATTATTTCTGCTTTCGCAATGTTGACATGCACTTCTTCTTGGTGGCGTTCGGCACTGGCGCTGGAAATGTCCGGTCTTGTTGCAATTCCAGCATCGGATTTGTCCATCTCGACGGTTGTTATGGAACGCCATTCTTTGGCAAGAACATATTTCTTCTATAGCAACTTCTCTTACCCGATCTACTCCTAGTGAAGCGTGTTCAGGTGCTTCCATA
This sequence comes from Baccha elongata, assembly GCA_951217065.1. NCBI lineage: Eukaryota > Metazoa > Arthropoda > Insecta > Diptera > Syrphidae > Baccha > Baccha elongata. Next base: position 207,943,951 of record OX578272.1, read on the forward strand.
GTCAAGGCGAAAGCTAATGCTTCTGGAAGTGTTCGTTTTCCGGCAGTTCGTACTGCTTTCTGGATATTAATTTCAGACAAGACACGAACAAAGGCTTATGCGGCAAATTGGTTTATGATTTCTTCGCTCGCAGTTGGATATGCCAAGTGAGCTAGTCGTTCGATGTCTGCTTGAAGCTGCTGAAGAGTTTTACCCCGTTTCTGAACTCTGGTGTTTAGTTGAACTCTAAAGACTTCTTGCAAATGGCCATTTCCAAAGCGTTTTTCAATGGCTTGTGAAAATGCACTAAAGTTGCTGGTATTGTTTGCAGTAACTCAGCGGCAGGTCCTCTAAGAGCCAGTGTAAGTGCAACAAACTTGTCTTCATCGTCCCAGCCGTTTGTCATCGCGGATGCATTTATTTTCTCTTTAAATAGTCACTAGAAGTTTCTCGTACCTTCAGTTTTCTTGCCTTGTCCAATTCTTTGGCAATATTTTCAAATGTTTGCTCAAATTTTCCTTCTAAATTCTCGAACTTCCCGTCAATCTTAGTCTCAACTGTTATGAGTTATATTTCCGTTTTTAATACAACTAACTTTACGTCTTTTCACTTTTAATTCCACTTCATATTTCAAAACACTCTTTATTTCCTTTTTACTTTCTTTATTTTAAATTCAAACTTTATCACTTTCAAATTACCGACTTATGCACGACTCATTGACGAACTAGATATGGACCGCCAGTCGGTTGAAATTTTCATACAAACAGCCCAGAAAAGTTGTTCCAGCTAAAAACAGTCTAAACACGCCATCATCTTTTAGTGTTAAATACGTGTACTAATCTCGCCATTAGAATTTAAATGAAAAAAATAATATATTCATCTGTAAGTAACTCATGGCATAAGGAGTGGATGCGTTTTGTAAAATAAAAGTAGTTTGATAATAATTCCCACCAAAATATTTCAATAGTAAATAATTAATTAAGGAAATCATATCACTGCTATACGCAGATTCCCCGCTAGTAGTTGATGGCGCCCCTAGTTATGTTGGAATACGCGTGAAGTTGGCTACTGGGTGGTCCATACCTAATACGTCAATGCTTCTATGGCTCAAGTATAACAAAACGCTAATTTTTATTATTGTTTAAATCTGTTATTTGTATGATTTGGTGCTATGCAGCATAGCACCAAATCATCCCTCAAAATCGTCTCCAAACTGTTACCTTTTAGAACTCTTCGTTTTGACTGCACTTTTGAAAACAAAACAATATTTTTTTGAAATAAATATAATTTGCTACTAAACACATATATTTAAATACCGTAGGTATTCCTTTGATTTTGTCAGAACTGATCGGAAGAGTTTACTTTTTTTATTTCATGGATCAACGAAATGGCTCTTTTTGTGATTTATTGTAGGCACCTACATACAAGGATGTGATTATTTAACTTTTAACAATTTACTATGATTTACTTTATTCACAAGTTGCAATATTCACAACAAATACACGTCCAAACGATTGTTTAAACAATTTAATTTTGCAATTCCTTTAAAAAAACAACAACACAATTATCGCTCTTCTTTAAATCTATCAAATCAGAAACTAGGTGTGTTCATTTATTTTTTCAAGTAAATTCTTGAACTTGAAATATTCTCTCAGAGAATGCATTTATTACAAAAAAAATAATAGAAGATATTTTAGAAAGTTGTACTTAGTAGCTATTTAATTATAAAAATGTAAAATTCAAACCGAAAATATTTCAAAATCAAGATTAATGATGTTTTTTTTTTTGTTAGAAATGAAAAACAAAACTGTCACAATTTGTTCCGGGGCAGCCTCGCTTATTCGAAATGTCACTGTTGATTCGAAGTGAAAAATCGTTCGGGCGGAATTCCCAATAGCTTTTAAAATTCCAGGGGAACAGATTTTTGCCAGGCGAAATGTATTCCGGGTGAACTTCACTATAAGGCTGATTATAAAAAATATCGTATGGTAACATTTAAAGCAAGATGTGGTCTTCTGAACTTAAATGTTAAAGCTTTTAGTAATGATATTGTTGGCCTATGCACTATTTGTAATATAGATGTCACAGAAAATACCTACCACTTGATTGCTGTGTGACCGATCTTAAGAGAAGCGAAATCATGTTTTTGTAATGAATTAATTGAACATAAAACTATTTTATCTTACGAACAGTAATTAAAACATACATGACTTCTCTATGTGTATAAACTCATTGCTAAAGCGTAATTTAGTTTACTAATTTAGAAATTACCACTTCTGTGAGACAGCATAAGTATGGACTATCAATCAATGGAAGATGCAAGTCGATGAAGGAAAGTCAATATTAGCTGTATTTCTGGACTTTAAGAGAGCATTTGAGATGATTTCTAAGAAATGTTACTAACAAAACTGGAAGCATATGAAATAACTGCAAGAGAGCAGACTTGGTTTAGAACATACCTGGTAGACTTCAAAAAACGAAAATAATGGACCAAGAATCTTCAGCTATCAATATTTTATTTTGGGGTTCTCTAAAGATCTAATTAACGTCTAGATATTTTTTTGACTTATATTTAGGTCTTTGTTAAAGTTCTTAATTGGTGTAAAGTCGAATTGTTTGCAGACGATACTCTATTATATATTGAAGGCACAAATTTATCGGAAATGAAAACTCATTTACAAAAAGATCTAGATAGTTTAGTTCAGTGGGTGTGTATCTATAAGTTAAAAATAAACGTTGATAAAACTAAATTCATGATAATAAAATCGAAACAACATAACATTGAACTCAAAATAGGAAAAGAAAATACTGAAAAGTTATGTAAATAAAGTATCTAGAAGTAATTATTTTACTATAGTGTGGACTTTAAAGAGCAAGCAAATTTTATTTGCTCCGAAATAAGTAAAAATATCGGTTTTTTCGAGCGAACTAGAAAAGTTTAAATTTTCAAAACGCACTTCAGTAATTCAACCTTCAATCTGCAGCTGACTTCAGGCTAGGGAGATGTAACTTGAGCACCACACAAAACTCTGTGATGTACCGCACATAATGGAGATTCGGTGTAAACGGTTTTTACACATTTTATCATAACTTGATAACGGCTAAGATTTCATTAAAATTTGGTATAGCAATTAATTTACATTTAAAATTTCTAGCTAAGCAACTGTTGAATGATAGCTACGATACAACTTAATCTCACGTTTAGGTCATTTTTTGCTTTTCAACATAATTTAATATTTTTTTTTGTAGTCCCATAGTTTGCTACAAGAGCAAGTTCGTGTGACCCAATCGTGCATTTTATTTCGGAGGCATGTCCGATTTATCAATCAGAACCCTTTGTACATTTCAAAAACTTAATTTTAACCGGATCAACATACGACATACGATGATGTCGTATGTTATACACATTTTGATCTCTTACAAAGGAAAATAAAGAAGATTTGACTTTAGACATACTCATTTTGTGTATTGGGTCGACGTAATATCTTGGTGTATCGCATAGATACAATTTCTACCTCTTTTCATTTAGGGGTTCAAAATTAAACTTCGATTACCTACACAAGATATTTGGATTCTTTCTACGCTCATTTTGGAGTTCCAAGTCGGGTTCATCATTAGTTAGGATTTGTTGCCGAACGTTAATCGCGAGTAGGACACCTTCATGGCCACTGGTAAGAGTCGTGCAGTCGTAATTTTGCACGTTTTACTAATTTGAAATTTCAATGAAAAATCTCAAAAGTTTTTGGACCAAATTTACAACAAGAAAACAAATTTTATGAAACAAAAATAAAACGAAGATACATCAGTCGAACTAATTTAATTATTAATTTTCCATTTTGTTTTTTGTTAATAAGAATAGTAATTTGTCAAAAAGTATGTTTTAGTTATCGCTTAAAATCTAGCAAGTCATCTACCTTTTATTTTTTGTTTATCGATTGCAAGCTGACTTATTTTTTAAATTTTCTTAACTTTTTGCCTATTTTTAAATAAGTGTATTAAGTTAATAATTTTTGTAAGATTTAATTAAGTTGTTGGATGCTATATTGGCTTAACGCAAAAAGCAGTGTTTTGTTTGGATAATTTTGTTCTTATTACATGAAGTTAATGATAAGTTGTACAGAATATGCTGCTGTGGTGTGCATTGAATACGTCTGCCTTTTATTTTTGTTTTCTACTTGTTTGTTATTTTAATCATGTTCTTTTAAACAATTGTCTAAGAAATGGCACACGTATAACTTCGACCCAAACAAATATTTTTTTTGTTTACCAAACTAATTTCATATTTTTACAAAAAACAATAAATTAAAAATAAAATATTTCATTTTTTTTGCCATTTTAGTTAGAAATTTGATTTCTTCCTTCGAATGTACATACACAAATATTTTCTAATTTTTTTAAAGAAAAAAACTTACGGTTTAAAAGTTAATAATATAATCTTTTTTTAACAACTGACGTTGGACAATTTTTTTTAATGAAAAACGATATAGTATTTTTCATTCCTCATCTTCTATTATAGTCTTATAATAATTTATTATAAAATGATCACTTCGGAATAATGATACTATTCGATAGCGAAGACGACGACGACGTTGACGCTGTAGGGGATGTAGATTCGGCGCTCATTTCATTACTAGTCATAGATTGCTGTGTGCAATTACTCGTATTGTTTCCCGCAAGGCTATCTCCACTGGTTTGTCCTATGGGCGAAACTGATGATACTGTGTAGTCTAATTTATAGATAGCTCCTCTGGTGACATCTTCCATTGACGCTTCGTTACAATCACGGCCGTTGTGGCTTTGTGAGCCACAATTGTAACATGACAGTTGTTTGCTCACTCCTACTGATAACGATGTGTAAGGTGACGTGGTCAAAAGCGCGGCACTGGGTGGAGGAGGATTATTTTGAGCCTGAGGCAGCACTGACGGTTGCTGAAGTTGTGGTGGTTGCGGCAGTTGAATGACATTCGTTGTAGTCGGAGGAGGTACAGAATTTGACGGCGGGGAGCGAACAGATGACACAGCAGGCGGAGGTGGCGCCGTTCCCGAAAGAAATGCAATACTGGCTGGATGATACGGATAGATAAGTTCTCCATTTGGAATTTGAAAGGAGGGCAAGCGAAACGTTCCGTGTGGCGATGGTCCAGCTATTGCATGACTATGGGGAATTATTGGCGGTCGCGTCGTCGCGGCTATGTGCTGAGCATGGTACGGATGTGCGGCAGTATATTGCTGATGCTGCGCTGGTTGTAAAATAACCGAGTTGGATGTGATGACATTACTTAAGACGCCGGCACTAGCGGCGTTCATCACCGATGGGGACGTTATAAGAACTGTATTTGCACCAAGGTTATTATTAGTTGATATCCCGCCGCTGCAAACTACGACGGAGCTCCCTCCATCACTGGCTGCGCCACCTCCTTGATTATTATTTGTCAGAGAGGATTGAATCATATTGGAACCACTGTTGACAATGATATCATTTGCAATATAATGCTGTTGGGGACTAGTTGCAGGTGGATATATAAGTGCCGCCGAACCAGTATTGGAACCAATATTGATTGGCAACAACTTATCCGACCGGCCATTTATTCGGGCGATATTTATTTGCTTATTATAGTTCAATTGTTGCTGTTTCTGGGTCACTTGTTGCTTATGTTGTTGTTCACTTAGTTTCGTGGTACCTAATCCACTACTATTGACAATTAAACTCGGTGTTTCAGGTGGTGATATATCACCTGAGGATCCAATTGAACTGCCAGAATCGCTTCCAGCACTCTTTTGTTGATTCATTAAGGTAATCATGCTGTTATCTATTTGTGGATGTTGACCTTCAAGAAGCGTCATATTCTGTAGAGTATAAGCCAAACTTGAATTTATACCAAAACTGCTGGATGAAAGCGACTGAAAATGCTGGTTTAGTTGCTGATGTTGTTGTTGCTGATGTTGTTGTTGCTGAAGCTGTTGTTGCTGATGCTGTTGTTGTTGTTGTTGCTGCTGCTGTTGCATTTGACTGTGATGTTGTTGCAAATTAATCGCTGACTTTGATAACCTTGGAATTGTGTGGTTTGTTGGTCTAGCATAGCCGTTGCGAATTAATGCTTGCAGTTGTGTCATAGAACTTTCACTATTAACCATACTCTGCAATTAAAAAGTATAATATCACATCTTGAAATTAGCAAAAAGAAAAAAACAAAAACATATATATAAATTACACAAAAAATAAATTAAGGAGCTCATATAGTTATTGCTAAATGATATTCGCCACTTTTCGTAAAACTTTGGGCTAATTTTATTTTGTCCGGCCACCAAAAAAAAAGTCGTTATTATAACATTTTATATTTCTACACGAAAATTCTAAAACTTATAATGAAAAAAAAAACTTTTGGAACGAGTAGACAGGAAAAAAATTGTATGAGAAAGGGGAAATATTCAACAAATAACAATAATACAACTAATGTAAAATGTAAGTTATTTTTAAAATAGTTAAATACCTAAGTCATATTGTGTGAAAAATGAAATTTACATTACAGTTAATAATAAAAAGTAATCTCCCCTGAAGAAGTTGGAAAAACCACAACAAAACGTAGGGAAAAGAATGAAATAGTTTTATTTGCATTCCGAAAATACTTATCTTTAAGCCAGTATAATACCAATTTTTTTAAAAACGAAATGGAACGGTAATATACTTAAGATATAGATAATTAAAAATTCTCTTAAATCTGAATAATATTTTCAAGATACATACATTTTTCTTCAGCTGTTTTTGAAGTAAATCTTCTTTACGGAGATAAGCTAAAAAATGTTTTACGCCAAACGAAAATGAGTTGCGCTGTATTTTGTCTGCCGCCGTTCGGGCTTCTGCAGTTGAGTTGAGAGAAGTACAAGGAAAAAACAACAACAAACTACATTTGTTATTTCTGCTACAGAGATACGCGAAGAGATGGCATTGAAATTTCACATTTAATATCAAACATTTTTTTGAAAAATAAAGACTAACTAAATAAACATACAAAATTAAAACAAATGGGTAGTGCCGCGATTTTTTTCGAGGTTTCCAATAAATTTTGGGAACAATTGATGTGAGAAACTCAAAATAACAAAATATTTTTTTTTTTTTAAAGTGTGTGTAGTTTTTTGAAAAGTATATGCGTATGTGTTTAGAACTGAGTTACCGACGTTGAATGTTTCCCGTCGAACATTTATTTTCAACGAAACGTTCTCCCTGCCGTTTAACAGAATAGAGCTGAACTGATTTTCGGGAAACGTTCCTCCCGCCGTTTAACAGAATAGGGCTGTATATATTCAGTTTCAAAACGACTCTCATACCTTTATTCTACAGTCTTTGAAGTCGCAACTTAACATCTGCATTACAACCAAACAGTAAAGTTGAGCAATAATTAAAGTGCGGCATCACAAGGGAATAATACAAAAGAATAGAACTTTTAAATGTCAGATGTCTTCTTATTCTACTAAGAAATAGACTTTTTTTGAAATTTTCGCACAAACATGACTAGCGTGATCCTTCAAATTTAGCTTCTAATCAATTATTACACCCAGATAATTAAAACTTTGAACTGTTTCGATTGACGCGTTGCCCATTCGCCCATTAATTTCTGAATTTCATGCAATTAGATTTTCCCACATTCACCTTCAACATGTTAATTTTCAGCAAAGTCATCATTTATTCGTTGACACATTACGTCACTGTCATCTCCACAAATGTAAATCAGACTATCATCCGCAAAAAGCTTTAAACTGCAATACTTAAGACATTTTTTTAAGTCATTTATATATAAAAGAAAGAGAAACACTCCTAAAACTGAACCCTGAGGAACGCCTAGGTCATTACTAACTGTATCTCACAATTTATCATTCACTTTTGTTCTTTGCTTCTATTATCCAAATAAGATTCAAACCATTTCAATTCTCGATAACGCCCACCCTACAAGCACTACTTTTTTTAATAAAATTTGTTTATCAATAGTTTCAAATGCACGTTTTAAATCCAAAAACACGGCTATAACTGATTTTCCAGAATCAATTTGTCTTTTCCATTTCCACACAACACAATAATGGCGGTTTCACATGAATGTGCTTTTCTTAACCCAGACTGCTCCTTTATTAAAATATTATTACTCTCTACGTAATTTTGAAGCTGATCTGCAACAATTTTTTCTAATATTTTTTCACAAGTAGTTAACTTATTCACAGGCCTTAATTCTATTCGCATTGCTGACTTTTTCCACGGGAACAACAACTGACTGCTTCCATATTTCAGGAAATCTTCCAGTTTGCAAAGAGGTGTTGATTATTTTCATGAGTACAGGGCCAACAATTTCTAATGATTTCACTATCATGTCTCTATTAAGTCCACACACATCCTTTTTACTATTCAAATTTTGAATTAGTTTATAAAATGTTCTTGCATCACAGAATCGAAAATAGAAGATACACTTATATCAGGCGGAACATAACAAACTACAAGAATTGACGCATTTATTTCCCTAATACTATCTACAAAGTACACATTAAACTTATTCGCAATTTCATTCGCAAGAACTAATGTAATTTCTCCAAATTTAACACTTTTAATATTGTTCGATGCTGCATTCTTTACTACAATTCTTTTTAAAGTTTTCCACATTTCTATTTGATTGCCATATTTAGATCTTATTTTAGACGTATACAGGGTTTCCCGCAACTCAACGTCAAGCGGGTACCGGGTCATAGGGTAGGTTATACCCGTAGTGCATATAGTAAGAAAAAAAAATTATCTCGCTGGGTTACGGTATAATAGCAATATTTAGAAAAATTATGAAAATCGATACGCCACGTTTTTATGTACTGTGGTCACAAATTTTGATATTTTTCAGTGATTTTCGCCAAAAGCCCCCTTTTGGGGGATTTATACCCCTCGCCCTCCTCCGGATAACCCCCCAAGGATCAGGACCGTGGGTAGTGTCCTAATTTTTTTTAAAATATGATTTGTTAAGTTTGCTTACAAAATTTGTTTGAAAAATGACTCAGTCAAACTTCATTTTTCTTACGAAACTTACAATATTTATTTTGAATTTCGATATTGCATTCAGTAGCATGGTTATTAAGGATTACATATAATAAAAATCACTGAAAAATATCAAATTTTGTGACCACAGTACATAAAATTGTGGCCATGGGTATCGATTTTTATAATTTTTCTAAATATTGCTATTATTACGTTACCCAGCGAGATAATTTTTTTTTCTTACTATTCGCTGTACGGTTATAACCTACCCTATCACCCGGTACCCGCTTGACGTTGAGTTGCGGGACACCCTGTATGTAGTTGTTTTTTGTAATTTTTATATTGACCAATTTTTTACCGTATTGTTTAGAACTGCTTTCTTATAAGCTTTAGACTTTGATTTTTTCAACTTTTGCAAATGCTAGTTAAACCATGCATTATCTATTGTTAATTTCATTACTTTTTCAACTGTTAAAGCTTCACAATATGCGTTTATCTATCTTTTCACAAAACATATTCGATAGTAAGTTAATATCATTCTCAAAGTATAAGTCTGAAAAACCTTCTGCATATAGAAAAAAGTCAAAACGTTCTTTAGTATAACGAATAGATTTATATTTTTGTTCTGTTATATGCGATTTATTTTGAATTTGCACTGCACTAATAGTTTCATGGTTCGATATTTTATCTTCTGCATCAATAATAAAATTAACCTTAGATTTTAAATCCCTATTTGTTATAATGTAATCTATCAATGTCGCTGACACATCAGTCATTCTAGTAGGCTGATTCACTAACTGGGCAAGGTCCTGGTCAGCCACTGCTTCCAACATTTTCTCAGCATTACGATCCTGGACTAGTAAATCTATATTAAAATCACCCGTCATTAAAATGTTATTATCATTTTCCAATGAATGACAGCACCAATCGTTAAAAAAAGTTAAGAAATCTCTAACTGAAGAACTAGGAGATCTATACAACAGTACCAATGTCCACTTTTCATCATTCAAGCTCACATATACTTTCAGAATCCAAACAGAACTTTGATATTTTGAAAAATCAGCATCTTTTAAACGTATACATTTTTTAACATATAATAATACTCCTCCAGTGTACCTAGAATGTGAAGTACATACTAAGTGCTTGTAACTAGCAATACTTATTTCCGATTCTTTTATTTCATCAGTAATACACGTTTCAGTCAACATTAAAAAATCAGGATGATAATTTTTTATTAAAACTTTAACTTCACTCTTATTTGCAAGCAAACTTTGTATGTTTAAATAATAAAAAATGGTTTTTAAATTTTGCCTTGTTTGCTACAAGTACTTCTCCTTTAACCCTTTAAGTCTACGTTGATACACTTTGCAGTCATTATCACACGCACATCGATTTGTATTTAAATTCAGCTCACAATTCACACAAATTAGTTGCTTAATTTGTCATTCAGGTCTAACATGAATTTCACCACATTTAGCACATATTTTCTCTTCCGATTTACATTCCTTGCTGGTATGGTTGAATCCCAGTAATTTAAAGCATCTTTTCACATACAACGATTCCTGTACAAAACATTTTTTCCATCCAACACATAATTTATCAAGTTTCATCACTTCATTAAAGCTATTAACATCGAGCTCAACACCGCACAATAAAATTTCTTATTTTAGGTTTCCCAAGTTGCCTTAAGTTTAAATTCAAATCCGCATGAAATTTATTCTGACTTTTTATTGAATCAATAACCTTACACTGCTAAATTTTTCGATATATTAATTATTTTTATTCTCGGATTATTTCTTTTTAAAACATTCACGTCATTATTCAAAATTAAAGCGTTTAGAGGTCCATAGTCCAAGAAAACATTGCGTTTCGTATAAAGAATTTGTATCATTAGACGTCAAAATCATTCTGGGTGACTTTAATGCCAGATTCGGAAAGGAGGGCACTTTTGGTACCGTTATAGGACACAGCTTGGAGAAGCAGTGATCAAAAGACCATCAATAAAATTGATCACATCGCGTTAGACGCCAGACATGCTTCCAGTATCCTGGATGTTCGAACATTCCGTGGGGCAAACATAGACTCTGACCACTACTTGGTAGTATCTCGAGTACGAATGCGGATATCCATGGCTGATGCTGTGAGAAGGTTTGATATAGCGTTTCTACCAACCTCTCAATAAGCCTGCCACCAGCAGCAAGTGCAGATGACTAGTGGATACATTGTCAACAAGCCATCAGAAGTGCCGCCTCTGATGTGCTGGGTTTCACATCGAAACTCCTGGTTCGATGAAGAATGCCGGTTGGCGCATGCAGCGAAGAACGAGCTGCAAACCAGAACCAGAGCCGCTGAGAGAGTAGCCCGGGAGCTCTACGGGCAAAAAAGAAGGGAGGAACGCCGACTTCTCAGCAAGAAAAAGAGAGAGCACGAGAAGCGAGCGGTCGAGTCTATCGAGCAGGAGTGATGTAAGAAAATTCTACCAAACGGTAAAAAGATTTACCCAAGGCTTTAAGGCCAGAACAGAAGCCTGCCGAGAAGAGAAGGGGTATATGGTAGCAGATACACAGTCAGTGCTGAGGATCTGGAAAGACCATTTTTCTAGACTGCTAAACGGCGAAGATAGCCAAAATTCCGCTGCAAGGCTACTTATTCCATCTAACACGGACGGTGATGGCCAACATTTTCGTCCATCCGACCTGAATGAAGTGCGGCTAGCTTTTGCCGAACTTAAATCAAATAAAGCTGAATAAGAAGAGAAAGAAAGAAAAAGAGAGAGCACGAGAAGCGAGCGGTCGAGTCTATCGAGCAGGAGTGATGTAAGAAAATTCTACCAAAGGGTAAAAAGATCTACCCAAGCCTTTAAGGCCAATTTTTTTACGACCACTAGGTTATTTTTTAACTTTGGCAACACTATATTGAAAAAAATTTCTTCATAAATAGCGTTTTTTATATGCAAACTTAATGCTTTAATTTATTTCCAATCTGCTACTGAAAACTGATGGTCCTACAGATTTTAATTTTTGAGATATTAAATAATGAAGAAACGTGCTTTTTTCATAAAAACAAGACCAAACTAGCCTAATGGTAACTTTAAGCTTAATTTGTTGTTTCTTGAATTTTGATGAATTTTTTTATCATTGTTGACAAATTGATGGCAAACAAGAGCGGAAATTGTAATGTTGTGCCCGAAAATTGTGAATAGTGTATTATTAAACTTTTTAGTCACGTAAATCTCAAATTTCGCAGGAAAAAAAGAGATTGTTTACAAAATACTTGTACAAGTTTTTGAGTTTGACAAAATTAAATCTGCTATCCACGTAGTGTGAGAGCTGCCATTTATTTTTTTACAACATAGTAAAATTCCCTACTTTGTTTTTTGTTGCAAATATACAGTTCTACAAAATGGCGTACTTACTTAAAAAAAAAAACAAAACGAGTGTGCTTTAGAACACACATTTAAAGTAAAATAAACTTGCAAACTACCTAGGTATATTACAGCGACAACAAGCTTAAAATGTAAAAACTGCATTTAATTCAACATCCAACACATAATTTATCAAGTTTCATCACTTCATTAAAGCTATTAACATCGAGCTCAACACCGCACAATAAAATTTCTTATTTTAGGTTTCCCAAGTTGCCTTAAGTTTAAATTCAAATCCGCATGAAATTTATTCTGACTTTTTATTGAATCAATAACCTTACACTGCTAAATTTTTCGATATATTAATTATTTTTATTCTCGGATTATTTCTTTTTAAAACATTCACGTCATTATTCAAAATTAAAGCGTTTAGAGGTCCATAGTCCAAGAAAACATTGCGTTTCGTATAAAGAATTTGTATCATTAGACGTCAAAATCATTCTGGGTGACTTTAATGCCAGATTCGGAAAGGAGGGCACTTTTGGTACCGTTATAGGACACAGCTTGGAGAAGCAGTGATCAAAAGACCATCAATAAAATTGATCACATCGCGTTAGACGCCAGACATGCTTCCAGTATCCTGGATGTTCGAACATTCCGTGGGGCAAACATAGACTCTGACCACTACTTGGTAGTATCTCGAGTACGAATGCGGATATCCATGGCTGATGCTGTGAGAAGGTTTGATATAGCGTTTCTACCAACCTCTCAATAAGCCTGCCACCAGCAGCAAGTGCAGATGACTAGTGGATACATTGTCAACAAGCCATCAGAAGTGCCGCCTCTGATGTGCTGGGTTTCACATCGAAACTCCTGGTTCGATGAAGAATGCCGGTTGGCGCATGCAGCGAAGAACGAGCTGCAAACCAGAACCAGAGCCGCTGAGAGAGTAGCCCGGGAGCTCTACGGGCAAAAAAGAAGGGAGGAACGCCGACTTCTCAGCAAGAAAAAGAGAGAGCACGAGAAGCGAGCGGTCGAGTCTATCGAGCAGGAGTGATGTAAGAAAATTCTACCAAACGGTAAAAAGATTTACCCAAGGCTTTAAGGCCAGAACAGAAGCCTGCCGAGAAGAGAAGGGGTATATGGTAGCAGATACACAGTCAGTGCTGAGGATCTGGAAAGACCATTTTTCTAGACTGCTAAACGGCGAAGATAGCCAAAATTCCGCTGCAAGGCTACTTATTCCATCTAACACGGACGGTGATGGCCAACATTTTCGTCCATCCGACCTGAATGAAGTGCGGCTAGCTTTTGCCGAACTTAAATCAAATAAAGCTGAATAAGAAGAGAAAGAAAGAAAAAGAGAGAGCACGAGAAGCGAGCGGTCGAGTCTATCGAGCAGGAGTGATGTAAGAAAATTCTACCAAAGGGTAAAAAGATCTACCCAAGCCTTTAAGGCCAATTTTTTTACGACCACTAGGTTATTTTTTAACTTTGGCAACACTATATTGAAAAAAATTTCTTCATAAATAGCGTTTTTTATATGCAAACTTAATGCTTTAATTTATTTCCAATCTGCTACTGAAAACTGATGGTCCTACAGATTTTAATTTTTGAGATATTAAATAATGAAGAAACGTGCTTTTTTCATAAAAACAAGACCAAACTAGCCTAATGGTAACTTTAAGCTTAATTTGTTGTTTCTTGAATTTTGATGAATTTTTTTATCATTGTTGACAAATTGATGGCAAACAAGAGCGGAAATTGTAATGTTGTGCCCGAAAATTGTGAATAGTGTATTATTAAACTTTTTAGTCACGTAAATCTCAAATTTCGCAGGAAAAAAAGAGATTGTTTACAAAATACTTGTACAAGTTTTTGAGTTTGACAAAATTAAATCTGCTATCCACGTAGTGTGAGAGCTGCCATTTATTTTTTTACAACATAGTAAAATTCCCTATTTTGTTTTTTGTTGCAAATATACAGTTCTACAAAATGGCGTACTTACTTAAAAAAAAAAAACAAAACGAGTGTGCTTTAGAACACACATTTAAAGTAAAATAAACTTGCAAACTACCTAGGTATATTACAGCGACAACAAGCTTAAAATGTAAAAACTGCATTTAATTATTTTGCTGATGGAATTTCCGTAGGTACCTACGGAAAACAAAATTTCATCAGGAAAATAAATAAATGCATTTTTTGTTGTTCCACTCAAAATTTTATTATCACAGAAAATTCTTTGAGTTTGAGTAATATGTCATAGATAAACGTAAGTAGCATTTTTGTTTCAAATCGAATAAAAACATAATAAATTATCTATCTGAAAAAAGTAGGTACATATAACATATACCTACCTAAATAACCTAGTATGTACCTACCTAACCTAGTATGTACCTAGCTACAAAACGTTGTTTGTTATCCACCTAAAAACAAAAATATTTGCATTTTGCAAGGTTTTGCAGAACTGTGAACACATGTACATTAGAAATTAGATTTTTCACGAACAAATCCCATACAAAAATCAACCATCCTTCTACAAACGACGCAGATGGAATAAAAGAAATACGCAACATAAAGAAAAACAGAAAGAGTACAGATCGATAATGTGTGCAACACGACACTCGAGGTCGAGGTACCCGAGCGATTCCGACTTCTGCGGCCAATGTGGATACGTTTCTCTTCAACAAGCTCAAAATCCGTCAACCCGAATTAACCAACCAGAGATGGCAGAATAGTAGGTGAGGGAGTTACTGCGCGATTAACAACGCGTAGTCAGTACAGAAATGGTACTTTATTTGAAAAAATAATTTTTTTTCAAGTCTGTTATTAATAATAATAATAATATTTCAACTACGTCTCTGTAAGGCACGTTGCCTAAAATGCAACAGGTGTTGCACGACTCTAGTTAGAAAGATAGGAAAGATTTGTTTTGGTACAATTAATGCAATTATTAATGTAGCAAATGTAAGTGTAAATAAATGTAATGTGGGAAGGATTTTTATGCCATTATGTCGTGTGTAATAGAGTAGTGTAGTGCAATTGTGGTAGCATACGTAACAAATGTGGATAATAAAAGAAACAAATCGGGCGTGTTTACTGTTTATTCGATATACTAAGAGTAGCTTATAGAGTAGATTATCTTCAGTGATGGCCGAACTGTCACTTTTTAGAAAAACTACATTTGTTACATTTGGTACGTAGTTTATGTAGTTAATGAAGTATATTAAACAAATTGCAGCAAATATACATAGTTTCAACTGTCAAATTGTCTGTCAGCTGTAATTTTAGCGTCACTTTGAAGTTGGATGTTTAAATTAAAATGTTTAGTTATTCTATTGCATCGAAATCAAAGTAGTAAGCGTACGTATAAAAGGCAAACGTTTATAAATATCAATGAAATAAAAATAAATTTTATTACATAATAAATATTTATATATTACGATTTGTTTCGTGCCGATAAAAGTGACCCAAGAGGTGGAGGGGTAGCTATTTATATTTGCAGTTCTATCAATAATAGATTCGTCGTTCGATCGGATATCTCTTCTCAAATTGACTATTGCTTTATTGAAGTTTTTAACGGTCGAACCAAATGTTTAGTAGGTGTTGTTTACCGCCCAAACAAAAAAATTTACCTCACGGCAATCTTTACCGAAGAGAGAATATTTCCTGTATGTTTTCCGATATTGTTGTATGTGAAGACTTTAACTGCAATTTACTCAACAAGGAAACCTCAAAATCATTTATTGAGCGAATGAATAGTTTGGTCTCAAAACAAATAATTTCTGGCAGACGGCTTAGGCCATGCCTTAAAATGATTTGTAAATTTTTTATAACGAATTGAGCTTCATGATAAATAAAATCATATTAAATCTTAATCTTAAAAAAAAAAAAAACAAATAATTTTAGTAATCCCACTCATTCTACAAATGATATTTTTTATAAATAAAATTGATAATTTACTGCTCTATGATCAGCTTTCGGCACCTGCGTACTCCAAGCATGACTTGATTTTAGCAACACTTGGCATTGTTCCTCAAACAGTAACTACTACCTTTGAATACCGGGATTTTAAGAATTTTATATTTTATGACTTCTGCTGAAGATCAGGTCACTTTTCTACAAAATTCTATTCGCAATTTATTTGAGACACACGAAAACGTAAGACTAAAGTAGTCAAAAACCAGCATAACTCGTGGTTTACTGATGAAATTAAGAAATTAATAAAGCAAACAGACTTAGCTTTTAAAAAATGGAAGCGATTCCGCCTGCCAGAATTCCTCAACTCTTTTCGGGTTATTCGAAATAACGTCAGTATAAATATAAGAGAAGCTAAGACCCATGTATACTCATATCTTCTGAGTAAAGATTTACCTCCTAAAACACTTTGGCAAAATATTCGGGATCTTGGCGTTGGTTGATCAATAGCAAAATACCCTGATAACATTAATCCAGACGTTCTTAATACAGGCTTTGCGAAAGTTCAATCCCAATCTCTAAATGTACTGACAAAATCTGATGTTCTATTGCAACCTTTTAACAGTGAGAATTAAGACACCTATTTTTATTTTCACAGTGTTGAAGAAGCGGATGTGGTGGCCAGAATATTATAAATATTAAATCAAAAGCTTCTACTTTTGATGATATGAACCCTTTGTTTATCAAAGTAATTCTACCACACATTCTTCCTACTATCACTCATATTTTTAACACTAACATCATGACAAGCTCCTTCCTAAACCAATGGAAAGTAGCCAAAGTAATTTCAGTTATTAAAAAAACTGCGACTCGGTTATCGCCACCTGCGTACAGGCCCATACCAATCCTCCCTTTCATATCGAAAGTGTTAGAAGTGTTACACAGCCAAATCTCTAAATAAATAATAATTAATAATCTTTTATGCGAAAACCAATCAGGCTTTAGAGTAAACCACAGTTGTGTATCAGCTGTTCTTAAAGTTACGGATGATATCAGATGTGCCATTGATGAAAACTTAGTTACATTTTTAGGATTGCTTGATTTTTCTAAATCTTTTGATACCGTTAATCATGGTGTTTTAATTTCAAAAATGCAAGTGCCGTTCCGGTTTTCCGACTCAGCAGCAAACCTTATGTTATCTTACCTTTCTGAAAGAAAACAAGCCGGTGTGGTTGGAAAACATGTTTCTGGTTTCTTGGAACTGTTTTCCGGTGTACCCCAGGGTTCGATTATTGGAGCACTGCTGTTTTCTATGTGTATAAATGACCTAAAAGAGCAAGTTCAGTACTCAACAATAGATTTTTATGCTGATGATGTACAAATTTGACTTAGATGCAAATTGGGTATGATTGAAAATGGTGCTTACTGAACAATGATCTAATGTTGGTCTGAGAAAAATAACCTGATATTAAATCCAACGAAATCCAAGTGTTTAGTAATATACAAACAAAAGCTCGATCTCAGTTATTTTCTTCCTATACTCAATGAAACCCAGGTATATGTGGAAAAAACGAAGAACCTAGGAATATGGTTTAACTCAACACTTAGCTGGGACTAACACATACAGCATATTATAGGCAATATATACAGATGCCTCCGTAGCCTTTCTTTTACAAAACAATATACACCAAAAAACATAAGACTTCGCCTGGCTTAAACTTGAATGTTGCCAATGGTCACATATGAATGTCAGATATTTAGTAGTCACAGTTCTGCACTGTGGAAAAGGAACTTAAATGTTGCTTTTAATAACATCATACGTTACGTGTATAACCTTAAACCGTTTGATCATATATCCGGGTATAAGAATGATTTACTAGGGTGTACCTTAGACACATATATACAGTAAATGACTCTTAAATACTTAAATGATGTAATAATAAGGAAGAAGCCATTATATCTCTACAATAGAATCGTCTTTTCAAATTCAAATTGGTCTTATGTGTTAATTCAACCCCTGTTTACTTATACTACAACCAAATGTCAATTCTTTGTTTGTGCTGTCAGGCTATGGAACTCCCTGCCCTTAGACATGCGTAAACTACGAGGAACACATCTCTTTAATCGCGTTCTGTTCAGATATTTGGCTGGAAATTGATTTTTATTACAAATGTAATTTTATATTTTATTAATATAGAAATTTTAGTTTAGCTTGTTGTAAACTTAAATGTATTTGAATTCAACTTTTGCTGAAATAGACTAAAGTCCATTGTAAAAGATGAAATAAAATAAATGAAAATGAATTAAAATGAAATATTATCTTTTTTCTGTATTGATAGTTAATTAAGAAGACGTAATAATTTGTAGTAAATAAGGGGTGCATTTTATTAAATTTACTACGCGTAGTAATTTACATTTACTACATTTAACTTCACTAACGTCATTAACAACTTTAATTAGGTAGCTGAAACAACAAATGTAGTTTATTCAGAAAAGTAGCACTTTTGCCATCTCAGAACTGAAGCCAAACCTTTTCATTATCTTTCATTCTCTATCTTTTCTTTAGTTTTTGCTTGTACTTCTCTCAATCTCAATTCAACTGCAAAAGCAGAACCCCAAAGATACCGACAAAATATAGCGAACTTATTTTTTAGCGTAATAAGCTTCACACATATTTTAGCATTCCCCTGGTAAAGAAGTTTTACTTCAATAATAAATGAGATATTCTTATAAATGTAGTTTTGCACTTTATTTTGTCTGAGCGTACCTACTTATCATAATTACATAGTCACATCAAAAGCACATAACTTCGTGTTGACATGGAAAAAAGCACTTTATACATTTATAAAAATCAAATTTGAAAAAAAAAAATATTTCTTCTTTACAAAATTTTGACTTTGAAATATTATTTCTTAACAACTGACTTAAACAATTTGAATCAAACATCAAATCAAAGAATTGTAAATTTAAAAAAAAGCTATATATATTATACTATTGCATGTGCTTTCGTTGATTTTTAATAATTTTTCTCTATTCAATCCAGTAAATTAGTGAGGAATTTGCCCTTCCCGCCTGAGGGGATTTAGACTGCTTTTCTGTATCTTTTTCTTGTGTTTTTTTAACCTACTATCTCTAGCTTTTTGTTATTGTAAAAACAGCAGCATTTGGTTATGTTTTGGCTTTAATGAAATTTAGTTTTCAGGTTTTTATACAGAGCCATTGACAGAAAAAACTTCGTATACCTGCATTCATGTCATCTTGCTGAAATGATGTGAATGATGCCATTTCATTGACAGTATTACAGTATTATTTTCTTGTTTATAAAGACTCAATGAGCAATATGTACATATTAAAATATGAACCCTGCTGAAATGAGGTGAATGAGCATTTTTTAACACTAAAAAATTAAGACCTCATTGAAGCCGCCGGAGTGTGAAACCGCCATTTTACTATTTGTTGGGCCTAAACCTTTTCATGGAATAATTCTTAACCATACAGAAATGAGGTTGATAAATCGGTCGCTAGCTCTCCGTCTATAACTAAAATAGCTATCGAAAAATCGAATCGAAAGTCGAACGAAGTTAACAGTTAAAATAATCATTACTCAATTCATCGATCGCCGACGCTGCCGATGCAAATTTTTTTTAAATGCAAATGTGATTTAAGTAAAATTAAATGGATACACTTACCTCTTCAACATTTTTAATATTTTGAGGCCCGATCATCTCATTGTTAATAGATCCTATCGTCTGCTGATGCTGTTGTAAAGCTGGTGGAGGGGTTGTTTCTGCCGATGGCCGTCGAACGGGTCTAAGTGATAGTCCCGTACGCTGTAAGTTACGTACTGTTTGTATCGCTTGTTGCTGCTGTCCTTGAAACAAAGTGCCTCCACTTGTTCGATTTGGACTTGCAGTACGACTATTTGAGGGCGATGATTGCTGACTTAGCATCGGAGATGAAGATTGCTGCTGATATTTGCAGATAAATCAATGAAAAAAATAAACAGTAAAAACATAAGTTTTAGATTATTTTTTAAAAGAAGTAAAAGTTCAAAGGAATGATAAAATACCTCAACTGGGGTGGCTGGATAACTTTGCATGCTTGACCTTACAGACCATGCATTAGAATGTGCAAGAGTCAGTTCAGCTGGAATGCCAATATTTGATGAGAGCATATGCGTTATACCGTCAACTGTTATTTGATTCTGAAGTGTACCATCAGATGGAATTATCTAGTGAGAAATAGAAAATTTTGTATTTGTTTATATGATGTTTTGGAAACAAAAACAGAACAAAATTAATTTTTTTCAAAACTAAGCATAACTTAATGCACAACAAATGTTAATAAGGTCTGAGTCGGCCGAGCTGACTGATCCAGAAATAACAAACAGATCTTTACACCAAACCAAGTTATTTAGTTTTTTAACACGAAGTAGGCATTAGTCACGTGTAATAAAACTAAAGCTAAGAGATAGTTTTATTGATAAAAGATTGATAATTTTAAAATCGTCGACGAGAATGGGGGCTACACCAAAATAGATAGCAATATTTTACCATCAAGAACTTTCTGGTGGTTTCAAATAGACCAAATTCCGCATTTAGCAGGTGATTTAATTACAGATACATCGATTGTATCTATTTTTATTTTAGTTTTTGTTTTGTTTTCATCAATTAGAATACATAACATCTCTTAGTCTAAGATAAATACCTACATAACTTAGTATTAGTGGGTGAACATGTACATACAAAAATTTATCAACACATGCGTGTTTTTGTTAAGCAATAAATTTGAACTTTATATCAGTTTGAAACCATTATTAATATATTAGATTATATTCGACAAAACAAGAGATTTAAATGATTCTCTCGAACAATTTGATAAAAATCTACTCTAATACACATAGAATTTGCTTCCCTGATGCTACGGGAAATAGGTTAATTGCGTCCATAATTGCTGCGATGAAACTGCTCATAAATTATAAATAGACAGCGTGTGGTCCTTGATGGTACTTTTTCTTAAGTAACTAGTGTTAGCAAAGGAGGACAGTCAATATGAAATGTTAAGATGTCTCTGATAACCACGACGGAATAGTACACCCTGTGATCTTTGCATACCAAATAGTAAACATCTACTGCTATAGAAGGCCTTGGAATCTTCTAATTTAATTTGAAGAAAGCATGCTTGGTAAATTGTTTTTGAACTCTTTCAATCCTGTCCATTGAATTATGGTGCAATACTCAAGAACTGACCTTACTAGAGAATTATATAAAGATTTTAGGGTGTAGGGATCCGAAAATTCTTTTGTGTTTCTTTCGATTAAACTAAGCATTTGGTTGGCTTTGTTTATCATATAATCAGAGTGAGGTAAAAATGACAAGTTTGTATCTAAAATTATTCCTAGATATTTCTTCCTTCTAACTCGCTCTAGTTTTTTTTTTGTTGACGTAATAATCGAACAGAAATGGATTATGAATTCTAAAACATGATAATACTTGACACTTAGAGATGTTAAGAAGGGGATTTCGTTGGCATCACCGATCAAGTCTGATCAGATCCTCTAAGAATTCGTAGAGTGCATGGGATAAAAACCTCTGGTACCATTATTATATTTTATTTTTTTTTATTTGAAAGGTTATCTTTATTCCATTGAGTTTATACACATAGAGAAATAATGTGTAAGTTTCAAATACGGCTCGTGTGCTGTCGTTACTATCGATTTGTTTTTCTTTTACTCTGGTAGCAATTATTCTAGAGCTAAAATGCAAAAGAAGTAAAGAAAAACATATACAAATGTTCGGTTTTAGTTTTGTTCGTTACCAGTTGTGTATGTACCTAATATGTATGTAATAAAAACTTTACAATAAACTTAAATTTAAGTAATTGGTGCAATCAGTGTGACATCGTGTTTGTTTTATTAATCCATCTACATAATGTATGGCAGTTGCCAGATCAGATGGTGACAGTAACGACAGATCAGTTGTGTGCACATAAATATCTTGCTGATTAAGCGAAATGTGCGGAACTTATTAAAACTTCTTTAGTATCGACGTTATTCCAACATTTTTGGAACGAAAATCTGACACCATAGGACTAAACATACGGAAGAATAAGAATAAAATACGACACCATAGGACTAAGCAGACGAGGGAATGAGAAAAAATACAATACACAATATTTTAAATTTTTCCAACTCTCGTCTACTAGCATTGTTCATAACTCTCGTCTACTAGCATTGTTCATAATATGTAGGTACATACCTATGCATTTTTGCATAGGGGGGCAAGAAATGAGTAAAAATTATTTAATACATTAATTTCAAAATATTTGTTTAAATAAAAAAACATATTTTTCACTCGAGACAACTGAATAAAATGATTTGACGTTTACAAATTGCCACTGTTTTATTACAGTAGAAAACAAAAAAAGTTCTACAAACAAATTTTTTTGTTTTATATTTTTTTTTTATTATTTCACTAATAATATTCAATAATATTAATACCAAGAAATAACTAAATTTCTCAAACAAAATGCACAATAAAAAACTGGATGAAAATTGTCAACAAAAAATAAAGAATATGAATACCCATAAAAAAATTAAGCTTTACGTTTGGGCAAAGACTATCTAATAAAGATAAAAATCTATCGTTACGTCCGTCCACTTTACGTATACACTTGAGTGTAAAAAAAATCTTAACCTAAAAAAAAATTCAAAACAAAATTGTATTTAATATTTTTTTAAACTAGATATGTAGTAAATTAAAAAATCCTTCTTAAAACCTTTTTAAATACCAAAACCAATTATTTTTAACAATGATTTGTTAAATATCAGTTCCACATATAGCATCGTGGTATAGAAATAGAGAATATTGTCAATTTCAAAGTTGTTAAAGTTTGGTTGTACAATTGTTAAGCTCCATGTTTACTTGTAGCACAAACCAATGTCTTTATAATTAAAATTTGTATCTTGTACTATAATTGTAGTTTCGTGATACAGGCCCCAGGACTTTCAAATACAAAGCAATATTTACAAATTTTCGTTAATCCATTCACAATCAGTTTGACTGAAATAATCAGTTATCCTGCCAATATCAGTTGGAACCCACGTAGCTGCAAAATTTTTCTGCACTAAATTAACATTTTACAAAAAAAATTGCTTCAAAGCCAAAAGCTTCTTTAGAATAATTTGGAGATTTCTGGAAAATGGTGCCAAAAGAAGAGTTTCCTGCAATAACAACTGATCTGGCCTTTTAATTTGTATGCAGTTTTCGATCGGCGTATGTATGTTTGTGAAAAAGTTTTTTTCAAATCTAAATTTTATAAAAAAAAAGTGTGTGTGTGTTTACACGCGGTAAAAGTGAAACTTCAGAAAAATAACATTATGAGAGAATGCTATAAATATAATACAGAATCCTGAATCTAAAATACAGAATAACAAAATCACGATAGGTATACATAATCTTGACACATAATCCTGAATTAAGAAATTCCGACACTAAAAACCCAAATTACAAAATCTATAACATTCTCCCAACGTCTCGTCTATTAAGCATATTAAGCATTGTAGATGTATGCGCCTGTATTTTGAATTACTCGATAACAAGAAAACTTACAATGTTATTTTGGCCACAGAGGAGCTAACAGAGAGGGTAATCCTGCCATTTACTTTGACGTTACCTACAAGCTTCGATATCAACTGATCTCAGCTTAGGTGAGAAAGTGTGCGTGAGAACAAAGGAAAACTGCACACACTCTCACCTAAGCTGAGTGGTGGATTAATTTCCGCCTTTTTCAAATTCATCAGCTTTTTGGGTCTGTTCACAAACTCGTTTATTTTTTGGTTAGGCTGTTCCTACACCGGTAACTCATTACTGCACTAGTTGGGTTTTCGTTTGTTTGTTTCGATATAAAAAGAAAATTGGGATAAGAAATTTACCTGTATTGAACTATTAGTACCTAATATTTCGAAGGTTGAATCATAGAAAACAAAAATACCAAAAGCAAAACTTAAGGATGTAGTACACGGAACGTAAAAAACCGTATGCGTATGCGTATCTGACGTCCCGTACCAATGATGTATTTGAGTTACAAGCGCAACATTTAGCGACGTTGTTATATTCACGAATATTTCGGTAGTACAGTTTACCCAAAAAGACCCATGTGCAAATATTTGGTGCTTACGTATGGCTAATATACGGCATGTAGTCAAATGTAGACTTGTCATATTATGTGTACTGCACAGTAACTATTTGACATTTTGGTATTGTGTTCTAGTTCAATATAAATTATACAAGAATATAAACGAAATAATTAAAATTATTTGTTTAAAGTGCCAATTACAAGAAGAAACATTCCAAACATGAAAAAATCTAAATTTCATTACAACACTTATTAAAATATTATTGAACAGTTATTCGCACAAAAACCCAATATTATTTTTGTTTAGATTAGATTTATAGCCCGATTCTCCCCAATATCAGTGATACTGATACCTCACAAGTCATAACAAGAGGTGAAATTAATTTTGTTACTTTTTCGGATTCTACCCCGTAGTCACAACTTTTAAGTTATAAAAACAATCGAAATTGTGATCACAGCACTCGAATTTCAATTGTTTTTTTTTTTTCTTTTTTTGCGAGTTGAAACGAAAGGAATTCTTTATTATTTATTTTTATTTTGATGATGCATTGGGTTATGCAACTTTTTGTTTTAATTAAAAAATATCAAATCAACAAAATTTTTTGGAATTGTTGAACTGTTATAGGTAAATTCTAGTAATTAATAAATTGCTAACAAAAACTCAGAAGTGGGATAAGAAAACACACTAATTAAAAACTATTGTGAAAGTCGTGTGAGTACGTCGTGTGCGTACTTTAACAATGGCGTTCAAAGAAAAATTTCCAGAACTTTTTGCTCATTTAGAAAAGTTTGATGATGAGTTATTTTTCAAATAAAGTGAAATGTTATTTTTTAAGAAAAGTAGCGCCACTCGTGAGGCAATATTTAATGAAATACAAAAAATTAATGGCTGAAACATAACGAAAAAAATGTATGGAGGTAATGAAAACATTATCGAATGACGACTTGCTACAGATGGCGAATTATTTCATCTGCAGAGCACCCACCCAAAAGAAATGAAAGAGAATATAATCGAAATCATTAAAAATCTCCATGGAGAAGTATTCAAGTCAGCAATCGCCAAAAGGAGTGACTCAGTAAGAAAAAAAATTTTAAAGTTAGAACTTTGATATTATTGACAAGCTAAAATCCAGAAGAAATTCTTTGCGTCCTGGAAGAGAATTTCGGTAGGTCAGAAATGCTTATAAGGTCTTTCAAAGACGAAGTGAACAGAATATCGATTGTAGAAGGTTGGTCAGATTTTATTAGATATTCGAATACGGTGCGTGGTCTTTATTAAAGCGCTGTGAGCGCCAAAGTAGATGTCAACAGTTGTAATGGTTTGTTGCCTTTGTTCTTAAATAAACTCCCACCATTTATTTCTCTGCAATGGGGCAATTATATGATGACCAACGAAATCAATAAACCTAGCTTTCAGCATTTTACGGAGTGGATTATAACCATGAGTTCTTCCGTAATTCCACTTAGTTTTTTTGCAAACTTGAATGTTTACCAACAAAAAGAAACATCATGGAATAGCCCTTTACCACCGAAAAATGCACCACCAAGAGTTACACCACCGTCCCGACTTCCCGATCGCAATAGAGACAACCAGCCATTATGTTTTAAATGCCGAAAATATGGACATGTTGCAAAATATTGCAAAAATAGTTTCCCTTTGCAATTAAGCACTTCTCAGGCAAAAGACAATTCTTGCAGTTACAAAAAGATAATTTACATCGATGGCAAGTCTATTACGGCACTGGTGGATATTTGGAGTAGCCAGAATATTATTCGCGAAGACATTGCCGACAGTTCAAAGTCCGAGAAAATTTCGTGCTCATTGGTAGGACTAAATAATCGAAAATAGTTTGTGAAGCCAGAATTAACACCTATGCAACCATCGATGGAGCAGAACATTCATTAAATCTTGTAGTCGTTCCTAAAACAGCCATCGAAGACGAAATAATACTTAATCAAGATTTTCTCAACACTGTACGCTGGAGTTGTGATGGGAAAACATCGTATTTGAAAGATGTTCTCAAGTTGAAAACCAGGAAGTTCATACAGATTATCCGTTTATGAGAATCGAGGTTGAGCAAAATGAATTGGAGATAAAATTAAATTCGAACATAAAACCGGCATTAGCTACAAAAGTTCAAAACATGCTATGCGATTTTAATGAACCAACAGACTTCCTTGAGTATAAGATAAGATGAAAATTAGATTGATAGATGACCTCCCCATTACTTCAGCACCTAGACGAATTTCTTTTTATGAGACTGATGAAGTGGCCAAAATAATCGAAGATCAACTTCAAAAGAAAATACTACGACCGCGTCAAACTGTGGACGAGCAGAGAAAGATAGCACTTCAGAATATCAAGGAAGACCAAGAAAATCAAAGCAGAAGATTCAATACAAAGAGGTTCGTAAAGAAATACAAAACGGGTGACCTGTTTCTTGTGGAACGTGAAGCTCCTGCAACGAACACTCCAGGAAATCAGAACAAAAATATAGAGGTCCGTATATCATCACAAAAGAGTTACCAAACGATCGATATGTGGTAGCAGACATACCAGGAGTGTCCCAAAAGTTTTTCGAAGGTGCCGCTGCTGTCGATAGAATAAAATCGTACAACCCCAAGAGCTTTCAAAAAACCTGGGGTTTTCGGTTCTTAAAAAACTCATAAAGGTTGGTTTTGTGTTATTGACAAAAGAAAGAAACAAAAAAATATTTGTTTCCAAAATTAAAACTTAAAATTTGTTACTTTATGTACATTCCAAAATATAAAACAATTACATTTTGCTTTATTTGTAACTTATCTATTTATTCTAATTAAAATAAATCTATAATTTCTTTTCATTGCATTGCAAAAGTAAAATAAAATATACAATCCAGCGAACGATTTTTAACATATGTTTGACAACACACATGCCACTTTGTTTACCTCAAGTCGCCCTAGCCAAAACCTAGAGCTATTTTAGGGCGAGTTGAGACCCCAGATAACAAAAAACACAGAATTTGTTCACCAGGCCCAGTTGAGGTTTTTCAAAAAAACGTTTTGGTCCTCGGTCCTGGAGTTGGACAGCCTTATACTATATCATACAGCACTTCCTGTGAACTTTTTGATACAGAAAAATGTAGCTGATGTAGTAAAACTCGATTAATATATGATGTAGTTAATGTGATTAATCTAGTTAATGAGAAACAGGCCCCTGCAGAAAACTTTTTTCCATCCAACACACAGCATATCGAGTTTCATTTTTCATTAAAGCTATATACCTATTCCTACAAAGTTGCTCATTATAACGTCCCTAGTTTTGAATTTTATGTTTATACAAATAATAATTATTCTGCTGGTAGAGTGGCAGTTTTTGTTAAAAATGTGTACGAGTGTGAAGTTAAAACTATTAGTTTCAATGGTGCTGAGATCATTAACGTTCAATGAAGCCTTTACTTTTGTGAGTGTGTACAGACTTTAAGCCTCGACACTTAACTTATTTTTGGATAATTTTTCGAGGTTATTAGCAGATTTAAAATATCATCATTATAGGGTACATAGATATTCTAAATCCTAGTATATTCGATATTGGTATCAAGCTGTGGCCTGAAAATTGTTTAAGATCTGTTCGCAAAATATTGAATTACATCTTCTCGCTCGCATTATTCTGAATTAAAGTATTTCTAACTAGAGCATGGTAGGATTTCTTGAAGAAAATATAAAATGTGTTAACCCCTATAAAAGTCCTGATTCTTACACAACGAAAATAAAATTCAATTAACTTATCATTACATTACGATTTGAAAATTGGGAGAGTGTTATTAATGACGATGATGCGTATATATTGTTTCTAAAAGTGTTACAAAATCACATAGTGTTGGAACTATTAAATCACGAAAATCAGGAAGCAGTTAAATTTCAAGAAAATGTATTTACAACGTTGCGAAATATTCAGCCCTATTCTGCTAAACGGGTAATCGAACGTTCATTTCACCCCTTCGATTCCCGTTCACTCGTTGTCTGTATTCTGTTGAACGCCGGAGGAACTATTTTATCAATTTTAATTTCGAATCTTTCAAATATTAATTTTTATTAAAATGTCACTGTCGGCGCGCAGACTTCCAGAATAAAACAAATTCTTTCCAAAATAATATCCAATTTGTTAAGATGATTTTATTTTCTAAAGAATTACAATTTTAAAAATATTAAAGAAAATATAATTATAATGACTTACATAGGTAAGAAAACTTTAGCTTTTTATTAAACTTTGTCTGCGGCCAAACTCAAACTCTTTTATTCCAATTGAAATTTCATTTGTTTTTTTTTTGGTTAGGTTAAGCCCGCGGAAAAATCTAGACTTTTTTGACATTTTACTTTGTTCTTATAACTCTGTGGCGCGGTATTGCCAGAATAATTAAATATCGATTTTTAAATAGTGGGGAGTTTATGGCTCGATGACATCCCGGGGCCCGTCTGAAGCTCTATCTGAAGACTCCAGATCCAAAACAGCGAGCCTCCCAGACGACCTCTTCACCAAAATGTTCCCCTTTGGCAGACGAACATCAGCTACCCGCACAACTCCATCAGGACCAGGGAAAATGTTTGTCACTCTGCCAAGCCTCCAAGCAGATCGAACTTCTCCCGGCTCAATAACAAGAACAATGCTTCCAATCTCTACTGGCTTTGTTTTTGTGTACCATTTTGATCGCCTCGTCAGCTCAGGAAGGTACTCTGTGTACCAACGCCTTGTTAACTCTCTCATTAGGTGTTGCGCTCGACGGCTATACAGCCTACTCCATTGATCGTTGCCAGAAAACACTCCGGGTGCGGTTAAATCCCGATCGGCATCGCCAAAAAGTATGGAATTTGGAGTAAGTGGTCGAGGATCCTCTGGGTCGACTGGTATATGAGTTAGCGGCCTCCTGTTAATCTGCCCCTGTGCCTCATATAACGCGTTTAAAAGAACATCTTCTCGAGGTGTCACTCCCTTTAAGGTAAATTCTATGCTGGATTTAATGGATTTAATAAGGCGCCTCATGCTCCACCCATCCAAGGTGAGTATGCAGGTATGAAACGCCAGAGTATGCCCTCGTACTTGGCGCAGTACTCACCGAGAGCAGCCTCCATCTCCCTTACATCTTTATCTAAGCGGTTCTTTGTGCCGACGAAGTTGAGACCATTGTCGCTATAGATGAATTTAGTGACCACACGAATGATGAGAAATCGACGAACAGCCATATAACACTGGTCCATGGTGAGATCATTGAGCACTTCAATGTGAACGGCACGGAAACTCAAACAGGTAAAAATCATCCCATATCGTTTTACTGTGCCTCTTCCATTATTTAACATGCATGGGACCGAAACAGTCTACCCCCACATGGGTAAAAGGTCTCAACTCAAAGGCTAACCGACCTTCAGGCAACTGACCCATAAATGGTGTTACTGCCTTTGCCTTGAGTCTTTTGCACATAAAACACTTTGATTGGACTCGTGCCACTGTCGAACGAATGCTTATAATCCAAGCTCTTTCCCTGATGTCTGAGATCGTTGTTGCCGTTGCAACGTGATTGTTAGCTTCATGGTGGTGCTGAACTAATAACTCAACTAGCGGATGGTATTTCGGCAGTATGGCAGGATTTCGTGCTGCGTATGAAATATTTGCTTTCTGTGTCTCGAGCTTAGTCGCATAGTACCCTCATCATCAATAAACGGAGACAGATTCAATAAAGGACTCGTGGGCCCTAAACTTCAATTGGCTTGCAGGCAAGCAATTTCATCCGAGAAGACCTTTTGTTGGATTTTTCGAAATAGCCAGTCTTGAGCTCTTAAAATTTCGGACGGTGTTACGAAAGCCTCGGTTTCAATGCCCTTTTTACTCAACAAGTCTTTAAAACGAAGTAATAGTGCCACTACTCTGACTGCTGAAAACCATCTTGCTCGAAACCTTGGTTTCAACTCATCATATATTTTGAATGATATTGGTAGATGTTTATGCAAATTTACTGGGAATTTAGATAAATCAATTGCGCTTACCTTATTTGCCTCAGCGATAACTTTCCCTGGCGTAACTGGCCAATCAACTTGGGGAAGCTTCAAAAATTCAGGTCCTGCAAACCATCTCGAGTTATTAGAGCTTTCTTCTTTCTCACACCATCTGGTTCCGTCATCCGCTACATTATCCGCAGATCTTACGAACCACCACTGATGCGGATTAGTAGTTTCCAAAATCTCTCCAACCCGAACAGCTACGAAACTTGGGAACTTAAAGGTGGAAGAACTAATCCATGAGAGCACCGTCTTAGAATCGGACATAAAGATTATGTCATCAGCTTGAATTGAGTGAGCATTTCTCACGGTTTCCGCAACCCGCACACCAAGCACAGCTGCCTGCAACTCTAAGCGAGGCACTGACAGTCTTTTAACAGGAGCAACCTTCGCCTTAGCCATGGCGATCGCCACTTCGACTGCTCCATTTTGCTCAAAGCGCCAATAGGATACAGCAGCAAATGCCTTCTCCGAAGCATCCACAAAAACGACCAAACTGATCCTTGAGTGGCCCGGGGTCAATGTCGTATACGAACGAGGAATCTTGATTTCCTCAATCTGCCGCAAGATTCTCATGAAATTCAGCCACTGCTCTCTCAACACACAGGATATCTCCTCATCCCAATTGAAGCCTTCGCGATAGATCTCTTGCAAAATAAATCGCCCTCTGATGATGAAACAGGAAATAAGACCAAGGGGGTCAAAAACTCTCATAATCGTTCTTAATATTTCTCGTTTGGTTATATCAGCTTTTGATTCCGACATCTTCTTTAAAAACTCTTCATCGTAGAGCTTATAAATCAGATAATCAGATGAAGGCTGCCATAACATTCCCAAAATCTTTGACACGTAACTCTCGGACTCATTGGGATCGATGCTGACCAGGCTTGCTTTGATATTCGATTCAGGAATCTGGTCCAAAAATGCACGACTGTTCGATTGAAATCCTACCAGCTCGAAGTTCATTGCCTTACAGATTTTAATGGCATCTTTGCTAACAGCAACAGCTTCTTCAACTGTGTCGTGACTATTAAAGTAGTCGTCAACATACGTTCGGTTGAATAGCCCATCTACTGCCTTCGGACACTGCTGCTTATAGAGGTTCGCATGATTCTTAACAAATTGTGCAGATGTGGGAGAGCAGGAAGGTCCAAACATCATGACCTGCATAATGTATACTACTGGCTTTCAAGAAATATCGCCATCTCGCCAAAGAAACCTCTGGCAATACTGGTCCGCTTCGCAAATCTTAATGCGGTGGAACATCTCTCGAACGTCCGCATTTACAGCAACTTTTCGCTCGCGAAATTTGAACAGCCCGGCGTGAAGAGGTACCAAGTTGTCTGGACCCTTCAATAAATGCGAGTTCAATGAAACTCCATTCACCTTCGCAGCAACGTCAGCCACAACTCTTGGCTTCGGTGGATGTTTATTCTGGTTCACAACCATAAATGTAGGTGTATACCAGACTCTCGGATGATCTTGACACAGCTCTTCATCTGATGCAATCCTAGCGTAACCTTTGGCTAATGATTCTCGCACGTATTGGTTCATCCACGTCAACAGCTCAGGTTTTTTCAACAAAGACTTCTCAAAACTAATAAGTCTTTTCTCAGCCATGGGGTAGCTATCAGGAAGTTTGACGTCATCGGAAGCCCAAAGTAAACCAATCTCGTAGTGATCGTCAACATAGCGCAGGGTGCGCTTCATCACCTCTAAAGCCCGAGCGTCAAGTTGGCTAACAAAATTTCCGCTAGGAGGTCGAATCCCAAACTCCTCGGTTGAGAAATGACGTTTCACTAGATCATGAAGTTCTTCATCTTGCTTGCTGATCCCATGAAAGTAAGAAATTGAAGCTGTTCTTGGAGAACTAACACAGGATACGCTGGTTTCCATCTTTGTTGTACAAAAGACGGTCCAACCTAGGAGTGTCTTCATCGCATGTGGTTCATCATCTTTACCAGATCGCTGACGGCTACCCACAAGAAGTTTGGCTTGATCTAACCCCAGTAAAATTTTCGGCCTTGCATCGTTTAAATCTGGCAACGGTAAGTCTCTTAGATGCAAGAACTTTTGCTTTAAAGCGGTGACGTTAACACTCTGATGTGGCAGTTCCAGATTCTTCACCGTATAAATGTCACTTAGCATATGTCGTTTACGTTTATTTATGCCGGAAACATTTAAATTTGTACGCAAAGAGTCCTCAGTTCTGGAAACGCCCTTTGTCCACTGGAGTGTAAGCTGCTCTGGTTCACCTCTCAAGCCCAGAAAATCGAAAACGTCTTTTTCGACCATCGTAATGGATGAGCCATCGTCCAAAAATGCAAATGTGTCTAAAGACTTGTCATTGTTCCCAAATAAACGAACGGGAACAACTTTGAACATAACTTTTGCTTTAGGTTCAAGATGCGACGAATGTATTTGCGCCGGTGGAACGAAAGGATGAGCCGATGAATTCAAGGTTGACTTCGTTGTTGACGGATGAAGTAACGGATGATGATTTTTTGAGCAGCCCTCGACACCACACAATTTCTTTTGTGAACAGTTTCTCCATCTATGTGGTGATAGCTTTAAGCACCTGAAGCAAATTGCCTTGCTCTTAGCAAATGTGAACCTCTAGTCCAAAGACAAAGCTTTAAATTCTTCACATTCACTTAAAGTGTGTTTGGCTCTTTCACATTTAACACATTTTTCTTCACTCTGTACAACTGGTTGGTGAGTCAGAACCTTTCGTGATGAACTGGAGACGCTTGCTTTGTCTGAAGATAATTGCTTTGTTGCTTTAGATAACTCTGGTGGCAGGTCGTATAGTTTCTCAGTGAGAAAAACTGCGAAATCTTCTAAATTCGAGTGTGTCTTCTTTGATTTTCGTTTTTGCCAGTCGTGGTATTGACCAGGAGACAACCTACTTGTTAGATCTGTCAGGATATAGTTGTTGTCTAGTTCCTTACTTAAATTCATTGACTTGATGTCCGCAACAAACCCATTCAGAACCACAGCCCACTGACGCAGTTTTGTGTCACTCGGTGAGCTCAGTGACGGCAACTTAAGCAGATTCGTAGTGAGACTGTGCACTAAAACATCTGCCCTACCATAAATCGCACGTAAAGAGTCCATCACGGCGTTTGCATCAGTCGAATACCTCAGACGATCGCTCACCAGATTATAAGCTTCGCCCTTTAGTGCCTTTCTTAGACGAGCAACATTTTCTTTGGCACTGTATCTGCCTTCAACCGTTGTTATATGAATACCGATTCAAAATACGGCCATTCTTTATTATCATGTCCCGAAAAAGTGGGCAACTCCTGGACCTGACTGCGATTCAAGATCGTCAATAAATTTGCCATATCTGACTGATGGCACGAACTGTCTTGTGACGCATCTTGCAATTTAACATTACAGGTTTTTTGCCCCGACAGAGGTGTGGAGTGAGCAGCAGCAGGACCAACCATTTGCTTGTGTCTGCAATCAATTTGTCGAATAGCTTCCAGCCTCTCACTAGCAAGCTTTTTTAAATCTGCAGAATGAACAGAACTCGCTTCTTGCCTTTCAACTGACGAAGTTGCAACCAACTGCTCTTTCAGCGTGTCCATTTCTGCTTTCAGAGAAGCGATTTCCTTGTCTCTCGTGTCAACGATCGTTTGTGCCACCCTAGCCGCCTCAATCAATCCATCCACAGCAGCTAAAACATCATTTTGAGTGTTACTTGTCGTGGCACTTGCAGTGTGTGTAACCTGTTCCTTAATTTGACTTCCAATTTCATCGCAATCATCTCTACGACAAAACCAAGGAGTAGCAGTGTCAAATAAAGTAGGGTTAAAATCTACACACTTGTAATGCCACCACCTTCGGCATGTTTCACACGAAACCATCTCATCGTCATCGGGCAAATCACACTCCGTTGAAGCACAACTGTGTGCCTGGTCGGTTGACATAATTGAAGTCTTCGTGGTGCAATTCCAATTAGCACCAACTATAAAATAAAATTATGTCGGCGCGCAGACTTCCAGAATAAAACAAATTCTTTACAAAATAATATCCAATTTGTTAAGATGATTTTATTTTCTAAAGAATTACAATTTTAAAAATATTAAAGAAAATATAATTATAATGACTTACATAGGTAAGAAAACTTTAGCTTTTTATTAAACTTTGTCTGCGGCCAAACTCAAACTCTTTTATTCCAATTGAAATTTCATTTCTTTTTTTTGGTTAGGTTAAGCCCGCGGAAAAATCTAGACTTTTTTGACATTTTACTTTGTTCTTATAACTCTGTGGCGCGGTATTGCCAGAATAATTAAATACAGATTTTTAAATAGTGGGGAGTTTATGGCTCGATGACAGTTACATTAAAAAATCAAAAAAAAATTAAAAAATGAAAACTAACTTCATAAACAAACAAAATTGAAACAATTAAATAGTGCCGCGACTTTTTTCGATGTTTCCAATAAATTTTGGGAAAAATTGATGTGAGAAAAGCAAAATAACATAAGACATTTTTTATTTAAGTCTGTAGTTTTTTGAAAAGTATGTGTACATGTGTTTTGAACTGAGATACCCACGGGGAATGTTTCCCTTCGAACGTTTATTTTCAACAAAACGTCCCCCCTGCCGTTTAACAGAATAGAGCTGAAGTGATTTTCGGGAAACGTTCCCCCCGTCGTTTAACAGAATAGGGCTGGTATTTTTCAGAAAATATTATTTATTAAAAAAATTTTAAAAAAATTTTAAAAATTTGTGAAATCTGAAAAACGAATTGAAAGTTATAAACTAGATCATGAAGCGAAATTCTACAACAAATTCGGAAAAAAATCAGTAAAAACACATTTCGAAATCAAATTCCTATTTCTCATACTTCACCTGTACCTGCTGCAATGAGTTCCTCATACTACATACATTGTATATAAATTTCTATAGTACAACCATGGAGCAGCGCCATCTAAAGAAAGTTGTTAACTGCACATTTGGAGGTTCTTACATTTACTAAGTGTCTATTCTGTTACCCTAACAATAGTCGTCTACGAAACAAATTAATAATATATAATGTATTTTATTGGCTCTAAAATCCATATTTCCTTGACAAGAGTCGTAAACAAAACAAAAATAATATATGTTTACGACTGTTGTCAGGGTTACAGAATAGACAACTATTAAATGCACGAACCAAAAATGTGTTTATCACACGTTTCTCAAGATGGCCAGGCGGTGATTATTCAGCATGAAAATACTATAGAAATTTATATACAATGCTACATATGTTTCATAGGTACTTAATGTACAAAACGATAAATTTGAATATACGACATAAGATTTTTTTACTGACACTGACACTGACTGTTCAAGCATTGACTAAAAGCGTTTTCATTTGGTAGTCCGGAATCGATAAGCAGAACTGTCCGATTCCGGACACCAAATGAACACGCAAAGATATATTTGTAATTCTATAATTTGCATATCATTGTATGTGGGAAACTTCAAATGCATTTTTTTTATTTGAGGAAGGGTCTAGGGTAACTTGCGTTACATTTAGAAAGTTTTAAAGTTAATAAATTTATCCTTTAAATTCAATACTTGTTAATAAAAAAATAGTATCAATGCATAAGGCATGCCATTTTAATTCTTTATAAAGAAAAAGTTTTAAAAAAAAAATGTTTTTTTCATAATAACAAAAGTATAGTCGGTAACTTACGTTACCATATTCGGACACAGTGTTTTTTTGAACATGAGTCTATCGAAAATCCCTGCGAAATATATAAGTCAAGTTTATTTTTAATGAAGGGGTTCTAGTGGATTTCATTTGATGTCTGAGCTGTTTCTAATATTTCAATATTTGACTATTCCCATTAATTAATTAAAGAATGCTTTATGCAATTTAAAATATAATAAAACTTAACTCAAGTACCCTTTAAATTCTCTTTAGGTTAGTGTTACCATGAGTATAATCTGCCCAATTATTTTTTTTTCATAATTTTATTTCTCTCACCTCTTTTTAGAGCAATGCTTAATTTCATCTTTAATCTATTACTATAGGCTCCTTTTCATCATAAATTGCAAAATAATTCCATATCATATCTTTCTTATTTTTTTCTGATCTGTTTTAGACTTTACATCAGGTTGCGTAAAGAATAAATATCGGTAACTCGAGTTACATTTGAATCAAAATTATTGTAATAAAAATAATGTCAAACAGATAAAGATTTTTAACTATTTGCATAGAAAACGAAAAATGATGGTTGGGTGTTGTAGGAAGCGGGTAGGCACTGAGTGGTATCAACATGGTGATGCCCAGTGATGTACCGAATACTACACACCAATTGTGCTTATTTTACCTCCAAGTGGTAATTGGGTACTGGTCTCGTTCATCCGGACTTGGCTTGCTAAACACATAAGTGCGAGTGTTGAGCAAAAGACCAAAATAGCAACACTATAATGCTCTGTCGGAAATGACTGGTTGAATGCGGTTTGACATCGCGAAACTAAAATCGCAAGAGACCGCAAGAACCTTTGCTAATCACGTTTCTACCAACCTCTCAACAAGCCCGCCACCAGCAGTAAGTGCAGATGACCATTGAAGACATTGTCAATAAGCCATCAGAAGTGCCGCCTCTGATGTGCTGGGTTTCACTAGGCGTCCACAACGAAAGTCCTGGTTCGATGGAGAATGCCGGTTGGCGCATGCAGCGAGGAACGAGCTACATGCCTACCAGGCAATGCTGCAAACTAGAACCCGAGCCACTGAGAGAGCAGCCCGGGAGCTCTACGGGCAAAAAAGAAGGAAGGAACGCCGACTTTCAGGAAGAAAAAGAGAGCACGAGAAGCGAGCGGTCGAGTCTATCGAGGGTTGTCTCGGCAGGAGTGATGTAAGAAAATTCTACCAAAGGGTAAAAAGATCTACCCAAGGTTTAAGGCCAGTACAGAAGTCTGCCGAGATAAGAGGGGGAATATGGTAGTAGATACACAGTTGATGCTGAGGATCTAGAAAGACCGTTTTTCTAGACTGCTAAAAGGCGAAGATAGCCAACATTCCGGCGGCTAGAAATTACCAAACTTAAATCAAATAAAGCTGCTGGTGCTGACGGCTTACCAGCTGAATTGTTCAACGCAGCAGGAGATGTGTTGGTAGGGAGCATGCACCAACTCATCTGTAAAATTTGGTATGCCCGATGAATGGAACCTTGGCATAGTGTGCCCGATCCACAAAAAGGAGACGCTCTGACCTGCACCAACTACAGAGGAATAAGTCTCCTAAACGTCGCTTATAAAATCTTTTCGGCTGTCCTGTGTGATCGCTTAAAACCCCTTGCAAATTATCTGATTGACCCTTATCAGTGTGGTTTTAGGCCAGGCAAGTCAACCTGATGGGGTACACAGCGTTGGAAAACCCCCTAGTAGATGGCGCACACAAGTAGAAAACGACCTCAGCCCTTTTGCGGTGGAAAATTGGAAGCGGCTAGCTAGGAACAGAGCTGGCTGGAGATACATGTTGGTTGAGGCCGTAGTACATCCTGAACTGTAAGCGTTATCTTAAGTAAGTAAGTATAGAAAACAAATCAAGCAAAAAGGAAAACAAAATTAGATAAGTAAAAATAAAATTTAAACAAAGTAAATGAGAAAAAGAGGTTAATGTGGTAAGTCGCGTTACAAAAGTTAACTTTAAATGTAGCATATAAAACGTAGTCATTTTTCAAGTGACGATTTTAGTACAGGACTGTATACGTAAAACACTGTTATACGTAAAACACGTACTTTTAAATGTAATTAACCGGAAAATGTTAGTGATAAGGGGTGACAACAAGTTATTTATGCAACTTCAAATATGTGAGGTATCCATTGATGTTCTATAATGGCTTTATAATTTATTTATTTCAAGAAACAAAATATTTTATCTAGTTTTTCCTTTTTTCAGAACTTGAACTGTCATTTAGTTACAAATAAACGTAAACAGAACCGTCCGGAGAAGTTGCGAACGACTCCGAACTACCAAATGAAAACTCTATAAGCCCAGTATATATTTCTAAAATCTTCGGGATTTCCGTATGCTCAGAAATATAATAAACACAATTTTTCAGTGAAATTTTACACTATTGCTGTCAAAAAACTGCGCCTCAATTTTTTTGGATTCGCTTGCTCAGGTGAGCGCTTAAAAATATAAACTAGCATATTATTATCTTATTTTAACTTTTTTTTGCAATTCTCATCTGCGCTGTTCTGTTTTGTGCTGTCCTTTTCTGATCTGATCTAATTTTTTTTTGATCAACAAAGCAATTATACCGTTAATATTTATATTATATATTATATTATATAAGCTAAGGTTATTATATTAAAACTCAACAACAAAATACCTGTGACAAATGACCTTGTGGAAAACTCATTGGTATACTGGCTTGCGATATCACTTGTATTGGTGCTTGCAAAGGTTGATGATGTCCCGGATGCATTTGAATTGTTTGATGTTGCTGCTGGTGTGAAACCATATGATGATGTTCAGTTAATTGCGTTGTCACCGGCCTCACTTGATGCTGTTCTTTATAATCACAAACTAGTCTGTTCTCCTTGATTTTCTCAAAAATCTCAGCACAGGTCATATGCTGTTCGAAAGTAAAGACCGGATGATTCGCTGCCATTGTGTAAACCAACAGCAACTCCTGCAATGTGTCAGAGTCATTTAACTTACTAAAATCTCTGCGGCCCCATCCATCCAATGTCTTAAAAATTTCTGTGACACACGATCGATTACACGCTCGTATCAAAGCTAAATACAATGCCATTTTTCGGCGTATTTTCTTGTCAGTCGGTTCACCCCTTTGACAAGTTACCATATCTATAGCTAGATCCTGAGGATTATTGACACGTAACTCAATACCACGAAGCTCCTGTGAGTCTCGTCGACCCAACTCTTCCAAACAAGTTCCCAGGAAACGCAGCTCGAATGGAAGACACATGTTTAAAAGGGCGCACATTGTGTCAATCCTTTTATAGCTTTCTAGTTCTTTAAACCATGAAATGACGTCCTTTTTACAAATCATTTCCAGAGATGCATTGATATCGCACAGTGTACCGATAATCACCCCTGATAGGCAGCAATTAAATGGACAGTTGTTGTGCAGTGCACTTTTTTTATCAAATTCGTATTTATTTTATTTCTGTCAACTGGATTATTTCGTGAACAGTTAACTCCTTACCCAAACTTCAATAGATTACTTTTTTTCACTCTTGGCTTTCTGTTAACGATTTCATTTGCGTGCGTATTTAATTTTTTTTGCAGACAATTTTTGTTGCTTTATATCTGTTTTACAATCATTACCCACAAGGTTCTACAGTTTTATATATATATGCGTGGTTCAGTTTCATAAATAAATTGCTCTCGCTTCTGACATGACAGCAGTATAAAAAATATGTTTACAATAGCCAAAACACCATTTACGGTATTAATTTTTGAAGAAAACAACAGATCTTCATTCTTTATACTTTTACTAGACAATAAATTTCTTCACTCAACAAACGAATAGCAATTTTAATCGTCGATTCCTTTTTACTCGCTTATTAGAAATATCGGTTCAAACCTTTTTAGTATATCATGGCAGCATGATTTTTTAAAACTTAATAATTTTTATAACACAATTATTTTTAAAACAAGAAAATTTTAATGCAGCCACCTAAATAATATAGGAGGATTAGATATCTAGTTATTTAGTTCGGCTGAGACAGTTCGACATTTGACCATCAGAATTTTTTAATTTTTTTATATTGATGTTCGAAATCTGGCATGTTTGCGTAATAGGGCTTCTACCTCATTTTTCTTAATGTCAAAATCATTGACTTATACGTGCAGCGCTGCAGTAGTCAAGTTTGTACTAAATACCAAGACCCCTGGGGAAAAATTCCGAAAGCGTAGGTTTTGTTGGGAGTTTCTTCAAAACTCACTCCCCCGTTTGCAAAAATGCTTATTCACGAGATACCGCAAAATATTTTGTATTTGAGAGCGCTGAATAAATTTTTAATCGTTGCCTAGTGAGCTGAATTTATTTTGACTTTTATTTTTTTTTTATTTTTGTTGTTTTATAAATTGTATGCTCATGCTCTGAAGTAAGGTGAAATTTTTTTTTCAAAACTGACGCAAGAAACTCACAGGCACATTTGCGGAATCAGAATGAGGCTGTGCACACATTTTTTTGCTCATTGCAAAACTCACGCTTGTGGAATTCGGCCCCTGCATATAATATAGTTATTTATTTTCTTTGTTAAAGCCTATTACGCAGCATACTAGTCATGCATCTGAAGTCAACCGAAATTTTCCGTCGTCTCTAAAAACAGACAAATTGCAAACGAAACGGTCCCGGACAAAATTTTATAGAGTTTCGCCATGTGTAAAAAAATATTTAAAAAAAAAAAAAAAGAACAAATAAAAAGAACACAAATTAACTTTATAATAATAATAACCTAAAAAAAACAAGAATAAAATAGAAACGTAAAAATTT
This sequence comes from Baccha elongata, assembly GCA_951217065.1. NCBI lineage: Eukaryota > Metazoa > Arthropoda > Insecta > Diptera > Syrphidae > Baccha > Baccha elongata. The sequence goes on from OX578272.1 coordinate 207,984,860, forward strand.
CGCGAGCAATCGATATCCCAGTCAATTCAATTGACGTCGTCTCCAAAAAAACAGACGAAATGATAACGAAGCGGTACCGGACAAATTGTAGAGTTTCAATATTTACAAAAAGAAAATTCTTCAAAATACAAAAAAAAAAAAAAAAATTAAAAGACCAGAAATCTATTTTATAATAATAATAATCACAAAAAACACGAACAAAATACAAACGTCAACATTTCGCGAGCAATTAATATCCCGGTCAATTAAATTGTTTGCGAAAAGAGTGTAGAGAGTAGTGGAGACCGGTTATCAACCGTTTCACCGTGGAGCTGCATACCACAAAAGGAAAAGATGGATGGAAAATTTCGTTTATGATTTCACTGTGTCATTTTTGTATGGGATTTTTCGTTTCACTTCAGCTGCATACTAGCCTATACTAGGCTTGAAGTGAAACGAAAAATCCTGTAAAAAAATGACACAGTAAAATCATAAACGAAATTTTCCGTCCTTGTTTTTGTTTAAGCCTAGTATGCAGCTGAAGTGAAACGAAAAATCCGATACAAAAATGACAAAGTGAAATCATAAACGAAATTTTTCGTCCTTCTTTTCGTTTTGTGGTACGAAAAATTTCGTTTATGATTTCACTGTATCATTTTTGTATGGGATTTTTCGTTTCACTTCAGCTGCATACAAGTCTTAAAATGGAAAATTTCGTTTATGATTTTACTGTGTCATTTTTGTATGGAATTTTTTGTTTCAATTCAGCAAAAAAAATATTTTTTAAAAAACACAAAAAACAAATAAAAAGAACAGTGCCGAAATTCAGCTATTTTGGCGATTAAGGCGAGATGACTCGCCTCACTCACTTTCTCATCTCACTTCATTTCTAAAAGCGATTTAGCTATTTTGGCAAGATGAGAAACTTCGAATATAGTTTCGAACGCCAAACACGCCATCAAACAAAAAATATCCAGAATATTCATAACCTCACTTTTTATATGACAATATATTTTATTTACAATAAGTTTCATTACTATGCATATACGTATGAAACTACTAGTTAGAATTTGATAAATAAATAAAAATTTTAAAATAATTTTCTACCATTTTGCGGCACGGCACGTTTCCTTAAAGTATCAATAAAGAGAGTCAATTCTTGTTTTTGTATTTTTATTACTAATACATGAATATATGTGAAACTATTTATTGAGAAAATTACACATCCTTATCCAAACTGATAAATTTACCTACATGTACACCAACTCACGGCCGAAATGTTAGGCGAGTAATCTGACGTTTCATTTCACTAACTGGAATACTCGCATTTATTAGCTCACTCACTCAGCGGAAGTTTGAATTAGCTGAATCTCGGCAAAGAACTCCACTTTATAATAATAACCACAAAAATAACACGAACAAAATAGAAACGTCCAAATTTCGCTAGCAATTAATGTATCCGGTCAATTAAATTGTAGTGGAGGCTTGAACTGCTTATCTACCGTTTCATCGTAGAGCTCGTAGCACAAAACGGTAAGAAGGACGGAAAATTTCGTGTATAATTTCGCTGTCTCATTTTTGTATTGGATTTTTCGTTTCACTTTAGCTGCATACTAGGCTATACTAGGCTTGATGTGATACAAAAAATCCCATACAAAAATGAAATAGTGAAATCATAAACGAAATTTTCCATTCTTCTTTCCGTTATTGGGTACGCAGGTCCATGATGAAACAGCTAATAACTGGTTCAAGTCTCCACTACTCTCCACTCTTTTCGCACTCAATGTAATTGATCGGAACCAGCGAGTGACTGTTATCTTGAAGTTGAAGCCCTATTCAATTGAGGAATAGTTAAGTTGAAATGCGCAATTGGTAGTAGAAATTAGAACTAAGTTATCTTTTCTCTTTAGTACAAAGTTGACTACTATAGCGCCACACGTGTATGGAAAAGTTTAAATGCGCTACGGGTTGTCAAAACTAGCACTAAGTTATCTTTGCTCTTTAGTACACACTAATGGAAAGTTAAGTGATTTTGACTGGAAAGTTAGTCAAGAAAAAATTACCTAAACATGCAGTCAACAACAATAGGGGATTGGAGGCAATATGTGTGGCGCTGCAGTAGTCAAGTTTGTACTAAAGAGCAAAGATAACTTAGTGCTAGTTTTGACAGCATGTCAAAAGTCATGTAGTCAAGTTTGTACTAAAAAGTTCGAAATTGAAAACGTTAAATTCTTATTTTAAATTATTTATTACAAAAGAAAATCTCAGATATCAAAAAAACTTTTTCACAGAGAGAACACTACAGAAGAAGTACGTTAATTCAAAAATGACATTTCAACTTTAGGTGTGTTCGCCTAGGGCGACATCTGGTTTTTATTTCTTTCAACGTATAAAGTTAAGGCAGTAGTGCCATTGTTAAAGGTGATGTGACAACTCGGCCTTCCTACAAGTTAAGGCAGAACCATAATAGAAGAATTGGTACGTACGGTGCCGTACGAAATTAGCGAGAACAAGGAATTTGTATAGTGCGCACATAATGTCGGATTGCTCAGTTTCGGCAAGTTTTCGTTCACTTTTGCCTCCGTACGTAAAGAGCGCTCCAGAGCGCAGTTTACGTACGTAAATCTGACAGCCAGCCAAATGCATGTGAAATTGGCTTGCGTGTGCGTTCGACCATTATGGTCGACTGAAGGTAATGGCGGCACTTAAGGAAACTTGACGTAGAACTATGACATTAGCTTTCGTTTGCTTACGACTATTATGGTTGGCCCTTTATCATCGACCTCGATGTCATCATCCGAATCATTTGACATTTGTTCATCGAGCTCTGGAGCAGGCGTACAATACGGCTTCAATTTTTCTGCGGAATAGACTGAATTAAAATGTCGACTAGTTACCATATTACCTGGTGCATCTTCAATGACGTAACGATGGTTTCTCAAACACTTAATCACCATATACGGTTGTTATACGTTTTATTTAAGTTCCCGATTTAAAAATAAACACGACCGTTCACTTTGATTTTCAACTTCAGACTCCCCAGTCAACCTCTTTAATCAAAACTTACTTGGGTCATCCACTGCCAAATGCACACTTAGCACTTCCTGGTTATTTACCTCTTGTGCCAATTGCAAAGGTGAACCAACATTGCTGCGTATGCTTTTGCATAGGCCAGCAATATAGTTTCGACACAGTGCAATGGCTTGAGTAAGTTCAACGCAGGTTGAGCCAAGTGACCCAAATGCAGGGCACAACATTCCTCCCCCCTATGGGGAAGTTTCGACTAAAAGAGTTGACTTGGTTTGTCTATCTTTATTTCTTTTGCATTAATTTATTATCATAAATGTATTCTTAATTTAATTTGTGTATAATGTACTTTTCTTAAAAGAATTTATAACCATCATTTGGATTTTTGTTTTTTTTTTTAGAAAATCTTTTAATTAGATTAGAAAAATAATATACATACATAACATAAATTATGTAATATAAATTTGTAAATCATTTCATAGATACCATAGTTCTTATAGAACTCAGAAAACTCATTTAACATTTCATAGACATGTGTTTTATTATTTATATTTAATTCTTTAGTTCTATATTTAATTTGAAATTTACATAATTCCGAATGATATGTTAAAAAGTGCACCAAATATTTATATTGTTTTATACTTTTAAAAACATAACTTGCAAACTATCGACAAACTATCAACGTTTTTGAATATTGTTTTCTGTTATTTTATAATGGGTCGTGATATGAAATTATAAAGTTAGAGAAAAAAAAACTGACATCGTAAGTTGAAACAAAAATATACAGTTATTTTTAAAATAATTTAATTTCTATTTATATTCTAGCACCATTATTTTACCTTATATTCCTTTTCGGATAAACGAAAAATATAACCTTTTTGTTTTTTAAATACATTAATTATATTATATTTGATTATATTTCAGAGGAACAGACAATTATTGTTTTTTTTTTTTCAAATGTACAATAAGACTTTTTTTTTTAATATGCATTATACAGTACTATGGAATATATTTATTAAATATTTCTACAATAATGGTATTTTATTTTGATTCAAAGCAATCTTCTTAGAAAAACATCTCTTCACTACATTATTATACCTCAATACATACTTTTTATTTGTGTGTTGTTCCTGTTAGTTTTCATTATTATGCATCATCCACCTACCCAGAACTTTAAACGCAAGCATACGTTATACCGCTACTTTCACAGGTTGGTACTTCTGCTGCATCTTTCTTCTTCTTGATGGGGGTCGGTCTCGTTACTAATTCCACGCAAGGTGCTGCTCCCTCAGTTAATTGTTGAATGTTGAGCACCTTGTTTTTCACTTTCCGGCGCTTGTACAGTATTGAGCCAATTACGAGTAGGGTGACGATAATAGTAACCAGGCTCAAAAACGAATAACGGTGGCTTAAAATTTCCCAGTTGTGTTCCTCTAATTTCCTTCCTGCTTCCATCACTTTCAAATTGATCTCTAATTCTTGGATAGAGCGCTTGCCGTCAAGAATGTTCCTGGCGATGTTTTCATGGTCACCCGTTTTTATTGTCCAGGGTCTGAAAGTTGCCATGGATCTCAAGGAAAGGAAAGGTCTTCTCAGGGTTTCCAGAATGTCCGAGTGATTAACAATAGGCTGCTTGTACACTGATTTTGTCGAAAAACTTCGCTGGTAGGCGATTTTAATTTCTTTGGTAGTAGCTTCGCATGGTCGTAACAGCTCGAATACTCCTGTGCCCTGTATGGGTGCTTGGTATCGTTCCCTCTTGCATACGACATTCAAAACTATTTCATGTTTGAAGCTGAAGAACCAATGGTTAGGTACTGACATCTTTAACAAAATACCTTCGTTTGCCGGAACTGCAACATATCTGCAGTGGGTGGATGATGCAACAGCATGTTGTAGTAGCTCTACCAGACAATGCTTTGCTCCAGACGTTAGTAAAGGCGAATTGAAACTGCGAATCCAGATTTCAGAATCCGTCTCGTTTCCTGACACGGGGATGCATTTTTCGAATTCCACGTGGCTCATCAGCCCAAAGTAAGCGTGGTTCTCTGACTCGGCGATGTATTCATAATGGCTATCTAACATCATGTCCCACGCCTCGTTGAAATCAGAGGGTACAGGGTATATCCTTTGGTGTTCGTAACGAAGGTCTTCGGGTAACGGGATTGTCACTTTGATTAAAACATTTTCCCCATCCAGGAAAACAGACGTTTTAGCAGCTTGATGAAGGATAAAAGCGTTTCCGAATGTCGCCCTCCCATTTGAGGCTATTTGCCGCAGAACTTCGCTGATGTTGTTGGAGTTTAAAATGAAAGGGTGCAACCTGTTTTGGTATAGGTCATCCAGGATTGACAATTCGGTTGCCTGCCGGTGCTGAAGCTCTATTACTTTTGACATTAATAGAGAAACGATATCGGTTATGTCTGTTTTAACCTGCAGAAGGATGATTTCGCTCGTTAAGTTACTAAACGTTTTTGCGATGGAATTGCTAAACGTTTTAAAACCAGTTGTAACGTTCTTCATTTCGTCCGCCAGCTCTTCTATAGGCTTACTTAGCCTTTCGTAGTTCGAAGAAATGACGGAAACTTCCTGATGTAATAGATGGAAAGTGTCTTCATCGTCCCTTTTCAGGTTGTTAAGCTGACCATACACCTTGCGTGAATCCTCATTATCCATAGTACCAAATGCCCACTTAGAAAATTGTCCAACGAAGTCTAGGGCTCTCTTATTCCGTTTTGATGTTTTTTGCCTCTCAAATACTGAGTTCAACCGTTCCGCATTTTGTCTCAAAAGGGCAATATTGACTGCTGACTCTCGTGCTATTTTGTTGCAGAAGGCATGTAGACTTTCCGTAGTTAGTCCCTCGCATACACTTTTTAGCTTTTCCTCGCAGTTTTCGGATATCGCCAATACCGTCGAATAATCCAACGGCGTGAACTTCGTCAGGATCGTCCAAGTGTCCTTGTAGAATACAACAGTTCCAACACGTTCTAGCAAAATGGGTGAAGATTCATTAAGCTTCTCGATTCTGAACGGCAATAACGTTTGTTCGGAGTCTGGGGTAGGGTTCGGTGATGCATTTTTGATAGCGATTATATTAATTATAGATACTATGATTAGGTTACTTATAATATTAACTCTTTTCATTTTTGACAATTTTTTTTTTTATATCTATGAAGGTTATATTTTTTATTATTCTTAAACTAGGTTTTAGCTCGATCTTCTGAAAAGGGAAACAAAATTATTAATTGAACATAAAAAACATATAAATGGGACTTAGGAACAACAAAACGAATTCTGAAAATAAAATGTTTTTTAATTATAATAAGGTTTTAAGCGGTTGTTATGTACCTTCCTGTTCGTTTTCTTGTTTATTTTTATTGTGGTAGTAACAGGGCTATCGATCGACACAATATCGTATGGTCCTATCCATTTTTCTGAGAATTTATTTTTCCTAACGGGGTTTTTAAGTAAAACACTTTGCCCGACATGGAATGACACACACTTGAGATGCTTGTCGTAATGCTTTTTAGCCATAATTTTTGCTCTTTTCAAATTCTCGTTAGCTATTTGGTGACTTTTAGTAAGCTGGTATTTCAAAGAACAAGGATAATTGTCGCTTGCATATAGTGGAGCAGCCTTTTTTTCAGATTCGTTGGCATTTCAAATTGGAAACCAAATAAGGCGTTAAGAGGTGTCAACTTAGTTGCCATATGAACTGTATTGTTATGCACGTACATAGCTTGTCTGAGCCACTGATCCCAATGCTTTTCATCGCTAGCGACAAAAGACCTTAGATACTCAGCTAATGGCCGATGGCTCCTTTCTAGGGAACCATTAGACTGCGGGTGGTATGCTGTAGTGTGCATTTTCTTTATTTCAAGTAATTTGCAGGTTTCCGAAAATACTTTAGAAGTAAAATTAGCACCATTGTCAGTTACAAGAACTTTTGGTATTCTATAACGCGTTACTATTTGTTCATAGAATACTTGAGCTCCTGTGGACGCTTCGGCATCTGGCAGTGCCGCGCGATCCATAAACTTTGTCAGATCATCCTGAAAGGTAAGGATGTATCTATTACCTGAATATGATGTGGGAAGACCACACACTATATCCATATATACCTTATCAAAAGGTAAAGATGGAGTGTCAGTAATTACCATGGGCATTTTAGTAGGAGGTGAGCTTTTATTTTTCTGGCAAGCTGGGCACCTCTTTACATAGTCTTATACCTGTCTTTTCATACCTTTCCACCTGTATTGCTGTCTGATTCGTTGAAAGGTCCTTTCACCACCTTGATGACCTCCGAGTGCTGAGTTATGAAAATCCTTTAGCACGGTTTGGATTTCGTCTGAATTGGATAGAAGTTTCCAACGGCATGAACCCTTTTTAACCAAGTATGGTTTTCCATATTCCGTGTCAGTGCTTTTGGTCTTCTTCTGTGGTTTTTGACAACTGCTTACATTGTGTTCCCTTTCTTTAGCAGCTTGTGCTCTCGTTATTGCCAGACACTGACTTTCACTCTTAGGAATACGACTCAGTGCATCCGCGTTAGTATTTATTTTTCCGGGTTTGTACTCAATTTTGTAATCGTATTCTGAAAGCTTATGGTGAAAATTTACAAGACGAGTTGTTGGGTCTTTTACGTTAAATACCCCTTTCAGTGGTTGATGATCACTGTAGACTACAAATGGTCGCCCTAGTAAATAAGTTCGAAAATTTCTAGTAGCCCATACAATAGCTAAAAGCTCTCTTTCTATGGTCGAATACCTCTTCTCAGCCGGACTTAAAGATCTACTGGCATAGCGATCGGTCTATCTTCTCCCACTTTTCCCTGTGATAAAACCGCACCCAAAGCTTCACCGCTAGCATCGGTTGTAAGAATGAATGTTTTAGTAAAATCAGGATAGATAAGAACGGGTGGAGATGTTACCGCTCTTTTGAGATCTTCAAAAGCCCGTTGGCAATCGTTCGTCCATTTGAATAGTGTATTCTTTCGCAAGAGGTTGTTTATAGGAGAAGCTATAGCTGCAAAATTTGGAACAAACTTACGGTAATAACTTACAAACCCTAAAAAGGACTGAACTTCTTTGGTATTTTTGGGAGATGGGAAATTTGTAACGCAACTAGTCTTAGATCGATCAGGGCGGGCCCCGTCTTCAGAACAGATATGACCCAGGTATACTACTTCTCTGCACAGAAATTTACATTTATCAGTGTTCAATTTTAAGCGGTTAGTTCTAAGTTTATCAAAAACATTGAGCAACTTTTGGCTATGTTCTTTCAAGTTCTTCGAATAAATGACTATGTCATCGAGGTACACAAAACAGTCGATACCATGGAGTCCCGTCAAAATATGGTTCATTATTTTTTGAAATGTAGCTGGTGCACCCGAAAGTCCGAAAGGCATCCGGTTAAACTCATAATGACCTAGCCCTGTGCTGAACGCTGGTTTTTGACGGTCCATTTTGTCTATTAGGACTTGGTGGTATCTATTGGCCAAATCAAGCGTTGTGAAATATCGACAATTTCCTAGCTGGTCAAGAATATCTTCTATTCTTGGCAGAGGAAAAACATCTTTTACAGATACTTCGTTTAGTTTTCGAAAATCAACCACGACTCTCCATCTTTTTTGTCCATCAGCCCCTGCTTTTTTTGGGACGACCAAAAGAGGAGAATTCCAAGGTGATTTACTAGGAGATATAACACCATCCTGAAGCATCTTCTGGACTTGGGAGTTAATTTCGTCTCTAGCAATTTGAGGTAACCTGTATTGCTTTTGATTTATTGGCCCTTGGTTCACTTTCACCGGTATTTTGTGTGAAAGAACATCTGTATGGCTTAACTTGTCACAATCCAAATGAAGAATATCGTTATACTGGATGCATATTTGTTCGATACAAGCTCTTTCCTCGTTATTGAGGTTGTTGCCAAGGTTTGTTGCACTTAATAACTTGGCAATCCTTTTCTGAGGTTCTACCTCACTGAGCTTGTGGACTGACTTCATTGTATCAGTTAATATATTAAATTGGTTGCTGTTCTTAAATTTAGGCACAAAATTGGGTTCTACGGTGTATGGCTCACTTGTACTGTTCAGAATCGGAACAACAACGTGACCATTTCTAACCGTAGCAATGGTATTTGCAAGATAAACTCCCGGTTTTAACTCCTGAGACTCTACTAATACCTCCCGCAGACCTGTTTTCAAGTGAAGTTTAACCAATTTTTGGGTTCGAGCTTGGATATTTATAATAGTATTTTTATTAACCTGGGACCAGTTCTTAACAGCATTCAGAGATAGTAGTGGTATCTCCGCAATTACTTTCCCTCCGTTATTGTCCAAGAATCTAAGGCGTTTTGCCACCGTGTCAATAATGGAGCGATTCCATAAAACGTCGCGACCCAAAATACCGTCGGCAGGTATATCTTTTGAATCACGTATCACGTGCAATTTTGCCTTGACTTTAACATCTTTGGACAAAGGGAAAACTGTTGACAGGGTCCCTAATGTCGATATAACCCCTCCACATGCACCCCCTAATTCTTTGCTTTCATTTGTCTGAATCTGTTCGGTATGTGCGAGTGCTGTTCTTTTAATTAAACTGATGTCTGCACCAGTGTCGACCAGCATTGTTATGGAACCAAATTTTGTCTCGGTTAATGGCAGATTAACGAACACATCATGACTTTTTCTTTTACGCATATGCATAAGACAATGCCTTGTTGGGTTATTATATTTAATTAAGCGACTCAGCTTCACAGTTATTACCTTGATAATATTTTTGGCCAATTTAGTGACATTTAAACTAGTTTGCCCGATTATGTGAAGGTCAACAAAACTGAATTCTGACTTCAATGCGGATGCTAACACTTTTATTGTTGTTGCATATAATAAGCTAAAGAAGTTAAATATAATACCCATGTAAAAGACTGAAGAGTTTGTGCTTCGTATTATCTCTGCTCGAGTTGACTTATCCGAGGTTTGAAGGGCACAGTCTACTAATTTTGGCTGCGCCCTCTTGAGTTTCCCTGCTTTTTCTTATTATAATAACGCTTGTAAGGACACTCCTCCTCTGAATGGCCAATTCGAGCGCACCAAAGACATTTAATTTGGTTCGAGGGGGTTTGCACGGCGAAGACTCTAGACTTTGGACACACATCTAATGTGTGACCGTAAGATGCACACGCTTCACAATAAGGTGTGTTTTTTCTTTGACGGCATTCTGCGTAAGTGTGATTTTGCTTACCACAGAACCCGCATTTAATGTTGAAGTCTTGCCGCATTCGCCTTTGTTGTTTACCCAGATTTGGCTCTGGGGGAGACTGAGAGTGATAAAAGTGCTGGTTGTCATTTTCTGCAATTGACACATTGGCAAAAGGTGTGTCAGCATAAGGAACAGGTTGTGTATTTAAGACTTGGTGATTATACAAAGGAATGTTAGGTGCATGTTGAGGTAGGTGAGATACCTGTGAACCAGAGTAACCCATAGATATTTGTTGAGGTTGGTTTGGTGGAGATGCAAAATTACTTGAGTAGCTGGTAGGTATTGTGGGCTGTGTATACTGGTAGGGTACTTGATACGGGGTAGGGCCTAGTAAGGTCGGGGTATTTTGACCACCACCCATGTAACCGCTTGGATTGGGTTGAAACAGGGGTGAAGTTTTCCTAGCTTGTTCTGCCATTTCATTCAGATCAGTACTCGTACTGGTCAGCATGAACTGCCGAAGAGCCAGATCGACTAGTCCTGTATTAAAGGTTGTGATGACGGTGTTAGCTACCTCCCTTTTGAGTCCACCCGATTCTTCTTTTGTGTAGATCGCGTCAATTATCTCCACCGCTGTGGCCTGAAACCTTCCCAAGCGCCTGGCAAATGCTTTTACATCCTCTCCAATCAATTGATGTGATTGCCTTAACTCGTTCATTACGCTATCCAGTGTTTTTGGCACTAAGTAGCAATCTTTGAAGAGTTTTGACAGATCTTCAATTGTCTTGGCGGAGTTTGAGCGTAATAGCTCAGAAGCATCTCCCACTAAACGCGTAGATATTAAAGAAACTAATATCCCCTCCTCCCCCGGCTTAATGGTTTTCAATGCCAGATCACAGGCATTGAGAAACTCATAAACTCTGCGTGGGAGTTCATGGTTACGCTCTCCAGAGAAAATGGGGACCAGCCTCGAAACTACCTTGCTTATATTTTCAAAAGACATATTAAATGGCAACTCAATTTTTCCTGTTGGTATGGTTTGAATCGATTTGTTTAGGGTTTGAATTGATTTGTTGGTTATGGTCTCTACCCTTTTAGTCTGAACCCCTGTGTCTACACAACTTCTACTAACTGGTGTTTTCGGTGTAGATGTATGGCCAGGTTAAAACCGCAAAGAGAGAAACAAAACAAAAACTTCAAGAATAACTAGGAAGCAACACAAACAACCAATAACAAAAAAAAAATTCATAAAATATAAATGAAGAAAATATACTTACCTATTCAATTTCGTTGATAAGACTTAATTTTTACTCTTTGTTATTTATTTTGTATTTTTTTTTTTGACTTGCCACACACTAATTGATCTGTTTTTTTTTTTTATTTTGTCGTAAATGATATTTTTGGCAACTTTCAAGAGTTGTTACTTGTCACTTTTTTCGAATCAAAAACACCATCAAACGTATAAGTTTTATTACTTTAAATTCTTCTCACTATCTTCAATTATAATTTCTTTAACTTACGCGTACGTTCGCGTATCGGCTGCGCCAAAATGTTATACGTTTTATTTAAGTTCCCGATTTAAAAATAAACACGACCGTGCACTTTGATTTTCAACTTCAGACTCCCCAGTCAACCTCTTTAATCAAAACTTACTTGGGTCATCCACTGCCAAATGCACACTTAGCACTTCCTGGTTATTTACCTCTTTTTTTTTTTTTTTTTTTTTTTTTGTTATAATAGGCACGCACTCAAGGGGTTTTTGTTCCCTTTTTATGCCAAAGCACAGTGCGAGCGTTAGGAAAAATGGGATAGACGGAGAGGGTTAAGGATGAGGTGTCGGTTAACATTAGTCTTAAATTCCTGAACACTGCAATGACTGGGGAAGACAGAGTGTGGAAGAGAGTTCCACATTCGCGTAGTACGGCTAAAGAACGATTCTCTGAACATGACCGTACGTCCGAAGTTGGGCTCGAGGGTGAACTGATGGGCATTCCTGGAGGCGCGGGTATTACGGTTGAATATCTTAAGGGGAGGAATGCAACTGGCTATTTCACTAGAGCATAAACCATTAAAGTGAGGCATGAGACATTACGTCGATGTTCAAGTGACGTAAAAGTCTCAACTATGGTACGGTCACCAATCATCTTAAATGCTCTTCTCTGGATACTGTCCAAAAGACTTAAGTACGTTACTGGAGCACCAGCCCAAATGTGGGAGTTGTACTCAAGCTTTGGCCGTATGTAAGTTTTGTAGATGGTAGCCAGATCAGAAGGGGAAAAGAAGTTCTTGCATCGTCTTAAAAAACCTAGACATCTTGCGGCATTTTTGGCGACATCGCATATGTGATCATTCCACAAGAGGTGGTCGGTGATACACATACCAAGAATCTGGAGATGTTCGGTTTCACTGATGCAAGTGCCACACATGGACAGTGGCAAGGGGGGTATATCTCGCTTCAACGATACAAGACAGCATTGAGTTTTCAAAGCATTAAACTCTACGCGGTTTTTTATTCCCCATTGTACAATGCTGTTTAAGTCAGAGTTTAATGAGCTTATCATATTTTGCCGTTGCAGTTCCACACCCGAAAGGGAGGGATGTGAGTCTGGGAACGAATATGAAAAGCTAAGGGTACTATCGTCAGCGAAACAATGAATTGGATTAGAAGTTACAGACAAGAGATCATTTATAAAAATGAGAAAGAGGGTCGGAGACAAAACGGAGCCCTGGGGCACACCAGCATTTATTTTGTGGGTTTCAGACTTGAACCCGTCCAGTACAACTTGTATTGAACGGTTCGAAAGAAAGTTTCTAATCCAACGAAGGAGGAATTCATCAATACCGAAGGCACGCATTTTCGATAAGAGAGTCCCTCGCATACACTTTTTAGCTTTTCCTCGCAGTTTTCGGATATCGCCAATACCGTCGAATAATCCAACGGCGTGAACTTCGTCAGGATCGTCCAAGTGTCCTTGTAGAATACAACAGTTCCAACACGTTCTAGCAAAATGGGTGAAGATTCATTAAGCTTCTCGATTCTGAACGGCAATAACGTTTGTTCGGAGTCTGGGGTAGGGTTCGGTGATTCATTTTTGATAGCGATTATATTAATTATAGATACTATAATTAGGTTACTTATAATATTAACTCTTTTCATTTTTGACAATTTTTTTTTTATATCTATGAAGGTTATATTTTTTATTATTCTTAAACTAGGTTTTAGCTCGATCTTCTGAAAAGGGAAACAAAATTATTAATTGAACATAAAAAACATATAAATGGGACTTAGGAACAACAAAACGAATTCTGAAAATAAAATGTTTTTTAATTATAATAAGGTTTTAAGCGGTTGTTATGTACCTTCCTGTTCGTTTTCTTGTTTATTTTTATTGTGGTAGTAACAGGGCTATCGATCGACACAATATCGTATGGTCCTATCCATTTTTCTGAGAATTTATTTTTCCTAACGGGGTTTTTAAGTAAAACACTTTGCCCGACATGGAATGACACACACTTGAGATGCTTGTCGTAATGCTTTTTAGCCATAATTTTTGCTCTTTTCAAATTCTCGTTAGCTATTTGGTGACTTTTAGTAAGCTGGTATTTCAAAGAACAAGGATAATTGTCGCTTGCATATAGTGGAGCAGCCTTTTTTTCAGATTCGTTGGCATTTCAAATTGGAAACCAAATAAGGCGTTAAGAGGTGTCAACTTAGTTGCCGTATGAACTGTATTGTTATGCACGTGCATAGCTTGTCTGAGCCACTGATCCCAATGCTTTTCATCGTTAGCGACAAAAGACCTTAGATACTCAGCTAATGGCCGATGGCTCCTTTCTAGGGAACCATTAGACTGCGGGTGGTATGCTGTAGTGTGCATTTTCTTTATTCCAAGTAATTTGCAGGTTTCCGAAAATACTTTAGAAGTAAAATTAGCACCATTGTCAGTTACAAGAACTTTTGGTATTCTATAACGCGTTACTATTTGTTCATAGAATACTTGAGCTACTGTGGACGCTTCGGCATCTGGCAGTGCCGCGCAATCCATAAACTTTGTCAGATCATCCTGAAAGGTAAGGATGTATCTATTACCTGAATATGATGTGGGAAGACCACCCACTATATCCATATATACCTTATCAAAAGGTAAAGATGGAGTGTATTTTAGTAGGAGGTGATTTTAGTAGGAGGTGAGCTTTTATTTTTCTGGCAAGCTGGGCACCTCTTTACATAGTCTAATACCTGTCTTTTCATACCTTTCCACCTGTATTGCTGTCTGATTCGTTGAAAGGTCCTTTCACCACCTTGATGACCTCCGAGTGCTGAGTTATGAAAATCCTTTAGCACGGTTTGGATTTCGTCTGAATTGGATAGAAGTTTCCAACGGCATGAACCCTTTTTAACCAAGTATGGTTTTCCATATTCCGTGTCAGTGCTTTTGGTCTTCTTCTGTGGTTTTTGACAACTGCTTACATTGTGTTCCCTTTCTTTAGCAGCTTGTGCTCTCGTTATTGCCAGACACTGACTTTCACTCTTAGGAATACGACTCAGTGGCTCCGCGTTAGTATTTATTTTTCCGGGTTTGTACTCAATTTTGTAATCGTATTCTGAAAGCTTATGGTGAAAATTTACAAGACGAGTTGTTGGGTCTTTTACGTTAAATACCCCTTTCAGTGGTTGATGATCACTGTAGACTACAAATGGTCGCCCTAGTAAATAAGTTCGAAAATTTCTAGTAGCCCATACAATAGCTAAAAGCTCTCTTTCTATGGTCGAATACCTCTTCTCAGCCGGACTTAAAGATCTACTGGCATAAGCGATCGGTCTATCTTCTCCCACTTTTCCCTGTGATAAAACCGCACCCAAAGCTTCACCGCTAGCATCGGTTGTAAGAATGAATGTTTTAGTAAAATCAGGATAGATAAGAACGGGTGGAGATGTTACCGCTCTTTTGAGATCTTCAAAAGCCCGTTGGCAATCGTTCGTCCATTTGAATAGTGTATTCTTTCGCAAGAGGTTGTTTATAGGAGAAGCTATAGCTGCAAAATTTGGTACAAACTTACAGTAATAACTTACAAACCCTAAAAAGGACTGAACTTCTTTGGTATTTTTGGGAGATGGGAAATTTGTAACGCAACTAGTCTTAGATGGATCAGGGCGGGCCCCGTCTTCAGAACAGATATGACCCAGGTATACTACTTCTCTGCACAGAAATTTACATTTATCAGTGTTCAATTTTAAGCGGTTAGTTCTAAGTTTATCAAAAACATTGAGCAACTTTTGGCTATGTTCTTTCAAGTTCTTCGAATAAATGACTATGTCATCGAGGTACACAAAACAGTCGATACCATGGAGTCCCGTCAAAATATGGTTCATTATTTTTTGAAATGTAGCTGGTGCACCCGAAAGTCCGAAAGGCATCCGGTTAAACTCATAATGACCTAGCCCTGTGCTGAACGCTGGTTTTTGACGGTCCATTTTGTCTATTAGGACTTGGTGGTATCTATTGGCCAAATCAAGCGTTGTGAAATATCGACAATTTCCTAGCTGGTCAAGAATATCTTCTATTCTTGGCAGAGGAAAAACATCTTTTACAGATACTTCGTTTAGTTTTCGAAAATCAACCACGACTCTCCATCTTTTTTGTCCATCAGCCCCTGCTTTTTTTGGGACGACCAAAAGAGGAGAATTCCAAGGTGATTTACTAGGAGATATAACACCATCCTGAAGCATCTTCTGGACTTGGGAGTTAATTTCGTCTCTAGCAATTTGAGGTAACCTGTATTGCTTTTGATTTATTGGCCCTTGGTTCACTTTCACCGGTATTTTGTGTGAAAGAACATCTGTATGGCTTAACTTGTCACAATCCAAATGAAAAATATCGTTATACTGGATGCATATTTGTTCGATACAAGCTCTTTCCTCGTTATTGAGGTTGTTGCCAAGGTTTATTGCACTTAATAACTTGGCAATCCTTTTCTGAGGTTCTACCTCACTGAGCTTGTGGACTGACTTCATTGTATCAGTTAATATATTAAATTGGTTGCTGTTCTTAAATTTAGGCACAAAATTGGGTTCTACGGTGTATGGCTCACTTGTACTGTTCAGAATCGGAACAACAACGTGACCATTTCTAACCGTAGCAATGGTATTTGCAAGATAAACTCCCGGTTTTAACTCCTGAGACTCTACTAATACCTCCCGCAGACCTGTTTTCAAGTGAAGTTTAACCAATTTTTGGGTTCGAGCTTGGATATTTTTAATAGTATTTTTATTAACCTGGGACCAGTTCTTAACAGCATTCAGAGATAGTAGTGGTATCTCCGCAATTACTTTCCCTCCGTTATTGTCCAAGAATCTAAGGCGTTTTGCCACCGTGTCAATAATGGAGCGATTCCATAAAACGTCGCGACCCAAAATACCGTCGGCAGGTATATCTTTTGAATCACGTATCACGTGCAATTTTGCCTTGACTTTAACATCTTTGGACAAAGGGAAAACTGTTGACAGGGTCCCTAATGTCGATATAACCCCTCCACATGCACCCCCTAATTCTTTGCTTTCATTTGTCTGAATCTGTTCGGTATGTGCGAGTGCTGTTCTTTTAATTAAACTGATGTCTGCACCAGTGTCGACCAGCATTGTTATGGAACCAAATTTTGTCTCGGTTAATGGCAGATTAACGAACACATCATGACTTTTTCTTTTACGCATATGCATAAGACAATGCCTTGTTGGGTTATTATATTTAATTAAGCGACTCAGCTTCACAGTTATTACCTTGATAATATTTTTGGCCAATTTAGTGACATTTAAACTAGTTTGCCCGATTATGTGAAGGTCAACAAAACTGAATTCGGACTTCAATGCGGATGCTAACACTTTTATTGTTGTTGCATATAATAAGCTAAAGAAGTTAAATATAATACCCATGTAAAAGACTGAAGAGTTTGTGCTTCGTATTATCTCTGCTCGAGTTGACTTATCCGAGGTTTGAAGGGCACAGTCTACTAATTTTGGCTGCGCCCTCTTGAGTTTCCCTGCTTTTTCTTATTATAATAACGCTTGTAAGGACACTCCTCCTCTGAATGGCCAATTCGAGCGCACCAAAGACATTTAATTTGGTTCGAGGGGGTTTGCACGGCGAAGACTCTAGACTTTGGACACACATCTAATGTGTGACCGTAAGATGCACACGCTTCACAATAAGGTGTGTTTTTTCTTTGACGGCATTCTGCGTAAGTGTGATTTTGCTTACCACAGAACCCGCATTTAATGTTGAAGTCTTGCCGCATTCGCCTTTGTTGTTTACCCAGATTTGGCTCTGGGGGAGACTGAGAGTGATAAAAGTGCTGGTTGTCATTTTCTGCAATTGACACATTGGCAAAAGGTGTGTCAGCATAAGGAACAGGTTGTGTATTTAAGACTTGGTGATTATACAAAGGAATGTTAGGTGCATGTTGAGGTAGGTGAGATACCTGTGAACCAGAGTAACCCATAGATATTTGTTGAGGTTGGTTTGGTGGAGATGCAAAATTACTTGAGTAGCTGGTAGGTATTGTGGGCTGTGTATACTGGTAGGGTACTTGATACGGGGTAGGGCCTAGTAAGGTCGGGGTATTTTGACCACCACCCATGTAACCGCTTGGATTGGGTTGAAACAGGGGTGAAGTTTTCCTAGCTTGTTCTGCCATTTCATTCAGATCAGTACTCGTACTGGTCAGCATGAACTGCCGAAGAGCCAGATCGACTAGTCCTGTATTAAAGGTTGTGATGACGGTGTTAGCTACCTCCCTTTTGAGTCCACCCGATTCTTCTTTTGTGTAGATCGCGTCAATTATCTCCACCGCTGTGGCCTGAAACCTTCCCAAGCGCCTGGCAAATGCTTTTACATCCTCTCCAATCAATTGATGTGATTGCCTTAACTCGTTCATTACGCTATCCAGTGTTTTTGGCACTAAGTAGCAATCTTTGAAGAGTTTTGACAGATCTTCAATTGTCTTGGCGGAGTTTGAGCGTAATAGCTCAGAAGCATCTCCCACTAAACGCGTAGATATTAAAGAAACTAATATCCCCTCCTCCCCCGGCTTAATGGTTTTCAATGCCAGATCACAGGCATTGAGAAACTCATAAACTCTGCGTGGGAGTTCATGGTTACGTTCTCCAGAGAAAATGGGGACCAGCCTCGAAACTACCTTGCTTATATTTTCAAAAGACATATTAAATGGCAACTCAATTTTTCCTGTTGGTATGGTTTGAATCGATTTGTTTAGGGTTTGAATTGATTTGTTGGTTATGGTCTCTACCCTTTTAGTCTGAACCCCTGTGTCTACACAACTTCTACTAACTGGTGTTTTCGGTGTAGATGTATGGCCAGGTTAAAACCGCAAAGAGAGAAACAAAACAAAAACTTCAAGAATAACTAGGAAGCAACACAAACAACCAATAACAAAAAAAAAATTCATAAAATATAAATGAAGAAAATATACTTACCTATTCAATTTCGTTGATAAGACTTAATTTTTACTCTTTGTTATTTATTTTGTATTTTTTTTTTTGACTTGCCACACACTAATTGATCTGTTTTTTTTTTTTATTTTGTCGTAAATGATATTTTTGGCAACTTTCAAGAGTTGTTACTTGTCACTTTTTTCGAATCAAAAACACCATCAAACGTATAAGTTTTATTACTTTAAATTCTTCTCACTATCTTCAATTATAATTTCTTTAACTTACGCGTACGTTCGCGTATCGGCTGCGCCAAAATGTTATACGTTTTATTTAAGTTCCCGATTTAAAAATAAACACGACCGTGCACTTTGATTTTCAACTTCAGACTCCCCAGTCAACCTCTTTAATCAAAACTTACTTGGGTCATCCACTGCCAAATGCACACTTAGCACTTCCTGGTTATTTACCTCTTTTTTTTTTTTTTTTTTTTGTTATAATAGGCACGCACTCAAGGGGTTTTTGTTCCCTTTTTATGCCAAAGCACAGTGCGAGCGTTAGGAAAAATGGGATAGACGGAGAGGGTTAAGGATGAGGTGTCGGTTAACATTAGTCTTAAATTCCTGAACACTGCAATGACTGGGGAAGACAGAGTGTGGAAGAGAGTTCCACATTCGCGTAGTACGGCTAAAGAACGATTCTCTGAACATGACCGTACGTCCGAAGTTGGGCTCGAGGGTGAACTGATGGGCATTCCTGGAGGCGCGGGTATTACGGTTGAATATCTTAAGGGGAGGAATGCAACTGGCTATTTCACTAGAGCATAAACCATTAAAGTGAGGCATGAGACATTACGTCGATGTTCAAGTGACGTAAAAGTCTCAACTATGGTACGGTCACCAATCATCTTAAATGCTCTTCTCTGGATACTGTCCAAAAGACTTAAGTACGTTACTGGAGCACCAGCCCAAATGTGGGAGTTGTACTCAAGCTTTGGCCGTAGTGGCAAGGGGGGTATATCTCGCTTCAACGATACAAGACAGCATTGAGTTTTCAAAGCATTAAACTCTACGCGGTTTTTTATTCCCCATTGTACAATGCTGTTTAAGTCAGAGTTTAATGAGCTTATCATATTTTGCCGTTGCAGTTCCACACCCGAAAGGGAGGGATGTGAGTCTGGGAACGAATATGAAAAGCTAAGGGTACTATCGTCAGCGAAACAATGAATTGGATTAGAAGTTACAGACAAGAGATCATTTATAAAAATGAGAAAGAGGGTCGGAGACAAAACGGAGCCCTGGGGCACACCAGCATTTATTTTGTGGGTTTCAGACTTGAACCCGTCCAGTACAACTTGTATTGAACGGTTCGAAAGAAAATTTTTAATCCAACGAAGGAGGAATTCATCAATACCGAAGGCACGCATTTTCGATAAGAGAGCCTGGTGCCAAACTCTATCAAATGCTTTTGAAATATCGAGTGCAACAATCTTACTTTCTCCAAAACGATGTAAAGATTTGTTCCACTGTTCGGTGAGATATGCCATCAAATCACCAGTGGACCTGTTGCTGCGAAAGCCGTACTGCCGGTCATTAAGAAGCTTTCGTTCTTCAAGATATTTCTTAAGCTGATAATTTATCAGCGTTTCCATGACCTTAGAAAGAAGGGACGTAAGTGCAATCGGACGATAATTGGAGGGAGAGGAGGATTCGCCTTTTTTGGGTATAGGCTGGACAAATGCTGTTTTCCAACTACTCGGAATGAGCCCAGAAGAATAGGATAGATGGAAAAGCTTACGCAATGGTTTTGCCAGCATTGAAGAACACCTCTTCAGAACAATAGCGGGGATACCATCCGGGCCAGCGGATTTGTGTATGTTGAGATCCTTTAGGAACCTCGCCACAGCACGAGTGCGAAAGAAGATTTGTCCCATGGAATCATTAACGCGCTCAAGAACTGGCGGAGTCATGACACTCTCTGGCAGCGAAGAGTTGGCGGCGAACTGCCTAGCAAAAAGGTTAGCTTTCGCAAGAGAGCTAACCACTGGAGTATTATCATCGATGAGCGTTGGGACCGAGGAAGAGGAAGAATTATTCATGTTTTTCACAAATGACCAAAAATTTTTACTGCCTTTGGGACATTGCAGTATTTTTTGCCTTAGTTTTTGGTCATGTAAAAATTTGGTCCGTCGAATATGGACATTGCAGGCCTTCCTGGCTTGTTTAAACTTATTCCGATTTTCCTCAGTAGGGTTGGCTTTGTAACAACGGAAACTTACCTCTTTAACCCTGATAACCTCTTTACAGCTCATATCAAACCATGCGTTCTCTTTAGGTCTGATGCTTTTGACCCTATTCGGGATAAAAGTTCTCATTCCCAAAAGAATTAAACTTGTGAGCATATCCGCACTGGAATCTACGTCACTATCGAGGAAGCATAGTGACCAGTTAAAGATCCTGAAAAAATTATTGAGGCCGTCCCAGTCGGCTTTCTCGTACTGCCAAACGGTTCTCTTAGGAGCTCTTTCTTTAACTGGGATTTTTTGGCACGAGAAATTTGCGGATATGACACAATGGTCAGATCGGCCTAGAGGCGATAATACACTTATTGCATATTTATCAGGGTCAGAGGTAAGGAACAAGTCAAGAGTGTTTTCTGCTTGGCCGTCAATGTCCGGTATTCGAGTGGGCTCATTGACCAACTGAGCAAGGTGGTTAAACTCAGCAAAAATCTCAGCACACACTCCTTCGGGTGTTGTCTTGCTCGAATGGAGAAGCCAGGAAGAATTGTGTACATTGAAATCGCCCGTAATAACGATTTCAGTGCGAGGATACAAGGAAACAATTCTTTGAATGGAGTCGGACAGTGAGTCAAATTCTTGTGCCAATTGCAAAGGTGAACCAACATTGCTGCGTATGCTTTTGCATAGGCCAGCAATATAGTTTCGACACAGTGCAATGGCTTGAGTAAGTTCAACGCAGGTTGAGCCAAGTGACCCAAATGCAGGGCACAACACGGTCCTCGGAATTTCGGCTCCAGTTTACGTGATGTTACTGTTGCAGGTGGCTCATATTCCACCAATACAAGATCACCTGTTGAATATTTTAATGGCTGTATATGTTTCTGGTCGAATCTTTGCTTCCATTTTTCGTTTTGCTTCTTTATGTAAGCAGCTGCCAGTTCTCGTTTCTTCGAAGTCGGTTGTTCATCAACATCATCGTTTTTTTCGTTAATCAAGTCAATTAATACATTTTCTTGACGATTTCGAATATTAAAATCAAAAATAAGTTCATTTGGTGTAAATCCAGTTGTTGAGTTTCGTTGTGAATTAATGCTATATTGCAAGTCCAATAATTTCAGATCCCATAAACTATCATCTTCCAACGATGTTCGTAAATAATTCAATATTGTGCGGTTAGCTCTTTCTACCTGTCCGTTAGAGCGAGGCGATCTAACTGCATTTTGAATGTGCCGAATGTTGTTCTTACGACAGTATTCTTGAAACAGCTTGGATGTATAGCCCGTTCCTCTGTCACTAACTATGATTAACGGTAGTCCAAAATAAGATGAAAGTTCATTTAAAGTCCGAATAACAGGTTGAGTTTTGGTTGACCGCACCGCTTTCACCACCAGATATTTAGTAAAAGAGTCAGAGATAGCTAATACGTAGGAATTTCCTTGTCGGCTTTTGATGAATGGCCCCAAATGATCAACATGAAGAGTCTTAAAAGGAATCGGATCCACATTCCATATAGATAATTCGCCTAACGGTTTCCCTCCAACGCTTTTATTATATGCACAGGATAGACAAGATGATATATATTGCTTAACGTATCATCGCATTCGATGAAACCAAAAATATTTTAATACTCGATGCATGGTTTTGTCGACACCAAAATTACCATTATCGTCGTGACAATATTGTACAACTTGCCATCGGATAGCTTTGGGAATAGCCTTTCTTATCACCATCAATCAGTCTATATATTCTTCCCTCATTTATCATGTAGTCTTCTCGTATGTAAATGCTCTTCAGATGTTGATCCGGGTTCTGATAAAAGAATTTCCTTAATTCTCATAAGTTTCTCATCATGTTGTTGCATCGAAGCAAGCCAGTCCTCTTTACATATGTCGATACGACTTATACTACCACGCACGATTTCAGGTTCTGTTAGTGGCAAAGTAGGCTCATTGCATCCAAATGTTTCATCCTGTCTGCAGTACGATGTTCCAACGTAAAATCATACTCCTGAAGTTTGAGCCACCATCTGGCAATTTTTGGCAGAAACTCCTTCTTAGTTTTTGTTGTTGAAATTGCAGAGCAGTCAGTTACCACCTTGAAGTGCTTTCCAAGCAAGTTAACCTTAAAGCGTTCCAGTGTTTCCACTGTGTTTCCATAGCTGTGGTACTTTGTTTCATCTTCACTGCATTTGCGACTAAAATAGAAAACGGGATGGTAAATCTTGTCGTCAGGCGTCTGCATCAGAATTCCAGCTAGTCCAATTGGGCTTACATTGGTGTGGCTGTAGGGTTGTAAATAGCCAAAACAGGTTCGGAAGACAATGCTTCCTTGAGAGCGTTGAAAGCATGTATCTGTGCTTTGTTCATAAGGAATTTGGCATCTTTCTTGAGAAGATCAGATAAAGGCTGGGCGATTATGGAGTACTCTTTAACAAATTTTCGGAAAAAACCTGTGAGTCCCAGAAATCGTCTCACATCATGAACATTCTGCAACTCAGGAAACTCTCTGATGGAGTTCAGTTTTGCTTCGCCAGGAAGTATGGTATCTTTTCTCACACGATGTCCCAAAAATTGTATCTCTTCAGCTAGAAACACACATTTGCTCTTCCGCAGTGTAAAACTCGTTTCATGCACAGTATCCAAAAACTTCTCAAGCCGTTCAAGACCTTCGCTTACTGTTTTGCTGACAATAACTACGTCGTCCATAAATGCTAATGCTTCTCCTCTTCCCATCTATCTAACCAGTACATCCATTGCCTTTTGAAATTCCAACGGAGCATCCGCCAAACCATAGGGTACACGGTTGTATTCATACAAACCCTCATCTGTAACAAATGCTGTGAATTTCTTTGACTCCCCTTCAATTTCGATTTGGTGGTACCCTGATAGCATGTCGACTACGGTAAAGCAACGGTTACCTGCCAGCTGCGCCAACATCTCATCCACCACAGGCATTCGAGTAGGATGCTTAGACTGTTATAGAATTCAGTTTTCTAAAATCGACGCAAAGTCGGAACTCACCATTCTTTTTGCCAACCAAAGCTACCGGCAAAGAATAAGCAGAATTGCTTTTACGAATAATATTAAACTCGAGTAGATTTTCTACAATAGCTTTAACAGCGTCACGTCTTGCAAAAGGAATCTTTTACGGTTTCAGTTGAAAAGGTACATCAGTTGTTAGTTCGATCTTCATTTGGGCAAAATTACATTTTCCCAATTGTTGAATCGATTCTGCGAAGCAA
This sequence comes from Baccha elongata, assembly GCA_951217065.1. NCBI lineage: Eukaryota > Metazoa > Arthropoda > Insecta > Diptera > Syrphidae > Baccha > Baccha elongata. Next base: position 208,009,000 of record OX578272.1, read on the forward strand.
TGATCATAGGTAGTTAGAATTTTATTCAATTGTTCAGATTCCTCCAAACTTAAATTTTCAATTGTGTTTGCTGCTATTTGTTCTACCCTGCATTTTCCTTCTTCTATGATGATTCGGTTATCCTTCTGGCATAAGATGTCGGTACCGAAAAGAATGTCATAGTTCAACAATTCGTCTTCAACCAGATACAAATCAGCTTTGTATTTCAACTCATCAAGTGGCAATTCACAGCTAATTTTCGAAAGACACATGTATTCACCTCCTGCAAATCCCTTGAGACTAACGCCTAAACATGGTGAAATAATAGCTATTTTCTCTGCAATCGATTTTTTTATCAATGATTTTGTACTATCAGGATCAACCATCGATGTAATCTCAGCTGTATCATTAATAATTACATTTTTCGAAATTACGCCTTCATGCTGTTGAAGTAAAGAATCAATTTTATTAATGCTACCAGAACTACTATTTTTCAAACAATTAGCTGCTACGTGCCCCATACGATTGCATTTTAAACATCTATCCCTTCGCTGTGGCTTGGTGCAATTAACAAATATATGACCTGTCTCGTTGCAGTTGAAGCATCGAAAGTTAGATTTTGTGCTTCGCTGTGGTGCAACTTGACGCTCAGGAATGGATCTTACATCAGCAACAGATGTGAGTGCTAAAAACTTATTATCGTACGCTCGAATTGATTTTAACAAGTCGGCCAAAGATGCAAAATAATGACCAGACAAAGCATGTTGCATTTTTGCATCAGCTTATCCTCGAACTATATATCTTATTATTGCATTATCCTGCAAACCGGGTTTTTGTCCCATAGCTACCATCTGGTAATAATAATGTTCTGGAACCTGACCCTTTGCCCAGGAGACAACTCGCCATTTCCAAATGAACGTCGGCTTCATTAACATAATTTGGAAAATCACATTAAAAACGTTGTGTAAAATGAGCCCATGTCGTGAATATATCAGGTAACCCATCAATCCTTTCATCTTCGCTGGCACAGCCAATAAAACAATTTTCTCGGGCCACTGATATGCCGGTCTTTGATTCGCAATTCGTTTAATAAACTGCTCAGAATTTAAAGATTTATTGTCCAAAGGATCAAATTCTTGCAAAATGTCACATCTCGAATATTGGGTAATGGAGCTTGTACATACCTGGTCTCAATTTGATATGGATTATGATGTGATGATGTATGTTCGTGATGGTGTTCTCCATACGTATGCGATTACTCAGCCCCTTGCGAAAAGTATGCTGTGGCCTGATAAGTAGATGGATGTTTATTGTACTGTACTGTCTGATTTGGCTGTGCAAATGTATAGACTGGAGTCAGTGCTACGGCGGTGGGGAGAAAATTGGTTGGATGTGCAGCAGATGTTGCGAAACTATGTAGGACCATTCTGTTCCATCGGCGTCTGAATCGGAGACGAATTGGACAGCGGTGGCTGTTTCTTACCGGACATCTGTTCAATCATTGTTTGGATTTCGTCGAGTCGACAACTCAACTCATTGTAATCCAAATTAACTTTCGGCGTTCCGCAGTGATTTTATAAACGTTTCTCCAACTCACTTTTCTTCCCAGTTGTAGCAAGTCCAAGCCCTTTGCATTTTTCTTTCAGTTCTCTCACCATGTTTTTCTCCATTTTTCTGTTGGATTTTAGTATCCTACTTCTGAATGTTGTTAAATAAATAAATTCCGTTCGAAATTAAAAACGTTTAATTCTTATTGTAAATTATTTATTACAAAAGAAAATCTCAGATGTCAACAAAACTTTTTCACAGAGAGAACGCTACAGAAGAAATACGTTAATTCAAAAATGACATTTCAACTTTAGGTGTGTTCGCTTAGGGCGACATCTGGTTTTTATTTCTTTCAACGATTAGTCGTGTTTTGTTGGTAAGTGTTTAGTCACTTTAGCAAAATTTTGTATGGGATACGAAAAGTGTCGATAAATTGGTCAGTAATTAAAGTGAACATAAAAGTGAAGATAAAATCTTGGAATGCCTGGAAATATTTGGCGCGAAATATAATGTCAATACATTTTTTGCTTAAAGGTTGGTGGCACCTACGACAGCTTAAGACATGGACTCCATATACAAAGATTATTAATGGTTGTGTTCATTGTGTTTTCCTTTAGGGCGGCGTGTTGCGGAAGAAGTAAGAAGCTTTCAACCTACGAAAGTTGCAAAAAAGGTTTGATGATTTTGAACTTTTCGCTTAAAAACAAATACAAATTGGTTAAAGAAGATTTTTAAACAAAATTATATAATTTGGGATTTAATTTGGTAATATTCAAGCTAAATAATGATTATTTATCCGGTTTTTATTTGTTTGTAGTGGAAGGTGGGGTACAAGTTGACCAACTCGGCATATTCAAATAGCCATACTTTGCAGACACATCCATAAAATTATTTGAAACTTCGGATTGGCATATAGTCAAGAATACCAACTTTGAAATAAAATAAGAAAGTGGATACAAAAGTGAATATAGCGTTTTGTTGGTTCCTTCCATTGCTGACTAACTAAAAATTACCAACAAAACACGACTATTGACTACCAGGAAAAACTTTGAATGCAAGTTTGTACCTGACATTATAACGAGTGAGAAAATGTATAAATCAGGCATATAGGGCTGGTAGTTTTGGAACTACAGCACAGAACATGTATATATTACTACAATATTTTACTTATTTACGAACATTTCAAAGAATCGGAGCATGGTATCTACTGTAGTTCCAAAACTACTAGCCCTATATGCCTGATTTATACATTTTTTCACTCGTTATAATGTCAGTTACAAACTTGCATTCAAAGTTTTTCCGGGTAGTCAATATATAAAAATCTTATATTCAAAAGTACTTGAAATTGTTAGTACTTCATGTTGCTATGAAATTGTTAGTACTACATATAACTATTGAATATCAGATTTTTATATATTGACTAACAGGAAAAACTTTGAATGCAAGTTTGTACCTGACGTTATAACGAGTGAGAAAATGTATAAATCAGGCATATAGGGCTGGTAGTTTTGGAACTACAGCACAGAACATGTTATTTTGGTATTTTTCAGGCATATCGCCGACCCCAATGTATATTTATAATGTATATTTATAAATCTTATATTAAATATAGCATACGCAAAGCAAACAAATGCACTTTTATTTGCATTTCTTACGCCACCAACAAAGGAGGACCTTGTGCGTAATCTACTATTTGCATCATTACATTTTGAATCTCCAAAAGCAAATATCATATCAAAATGTCTGAATACTGCTTATAAATTATCTTAGGTATACAATTTTTTGTATTTTTGTCTGAAACCAAAATGTAATGATGCAATCAGTAGCGCTAACTTATTTAGAGTCAGGAAGTGCAATCATTTTATCTCTGAGTCAAACCGTTCGGGCATGGCACCAAAATATGTTTAAGACATTACCTAAATTTTCATAAAAAATTAAAAATGAACGAAAAACTGGGTAATGTCATGAACATATTTTGGTGCCATGTCCAAACGGTTTGACTCACAGACAAAATTTCTGCACTTCCTGACTCTAAATAAGTTAGCGCTACTATTTGCATCATTACATTTTGAATGCAGACAATATTAACAAAAAAAGTTACTGCAAAAGCAAATATCACATCAAAATGTCTGAGTACTGCTTATAAATTATCTTAGGTATACAGTTTTTTGTATTTTTGTCTGAAACCAAAATGTAATGATGCAATCAGTAGCGCTAACTTATTTAGAGTCAGGAAGTGCAAACATTTTATCTCTGAGTCAAACCGTTCGGGCATGGCATGACATGACTACTCACTTGACAATATGAATTACCAAAAAATGTATCTTTCCAGTTCGGAACCAAAACGTTAAGCCATGACCTGCCCAAAAGAGGTGTGAATGGCCGCAGACTGTCTATGACAACCAATCCCAATATCCAATTTCTCAACCCCACTCGGACATTGATTTTTCCCTTCACATTAATAGATTCACTTTTAACTGTAATAAATGTATCTTCATTTTTACATAACTCTAAATGAAAAAAATTTGAACTATAATCTACATAACTTATCAAAGACGAACAGGCTCCGGTATCAATCTCCATCTCCAAATTTACCCCTTCTACAAGGATCTGCATTTATGACTTTTATCATGTTTATTCTTTTCTTAGACCGACAGGAACTGACGTGTGACCCTTTGTTCCACAACTAAAACATGTGCATTCCATAGCGGGACACTTTTTTGGATCATGTGAACGCCCACAACGAAAACACCTCCCATGCTTTTTGGCACCACGGGCTCCATCCCAAACCTTTTGTGGACTTTGACTTCCCCCAGCATTGAATTTTTGTGACTCACGACTATATTTACTGCCTTTGTTATTTACCCCAGAGCTGACTTCTCGTACTGCAAATTTGGGTAATGGACCTTGATGCAATGCTTTGGACTCTTTTTGTGACATCTCCATGGTTAAAGCAATGTTAAATGACTTCTCAAAATTAAATGACTCGTCGTTCAATAGTGATCGACCAAGGCATCATCTATTGCATTTGACTTTAAATGAACAGGAATTATTGGCTTAGGTTGCACCCATTTTTCACAGCATTTAGAATTGAAAGAATGTTCAATTGTTATATTTTTTGAGGTAATCCCCAAAAGCACATGTTTGCGCCTTAAGCCGTATGAAAAATTCCGTAATCGATTCGCCTTCTCTCTGTATCGCTCTATTTAATTTATATCGTTCGGCTCTCATATTTAATCGTGGTGCAAAATAACGTGATAGCACTTCGATTATTTCTTCATATTTCATTTTAGCTAGATCTTTTGGTTGTACTATGGACTTTAGCACTCTGAATGATTTTTTTCCGATTAAACTTAGTAAGATTAAAGATTTTCTACCTTCTTTTACTTCATTAATCGAAAAATAAATTCGAATCCGATCTTCGTATGACTCGAAATCATCACCAGGCTCAAATTCTTCTTATTTTCCGATCACGTGTGACATTTCAACTCTATAAAAATGTTATTCTAAAATCTTTAAACAACCGTTTGATTATATGAGACCACTTTAAACTTTATATAGACTCCGTTTGTTCTCGTCGCCAACTTGTTATGTATTCGCACGCACAGAGCTCTGAGTAAGAAAACACGACAAGTTTATTCAAATGCTATTTATTTAATAACTTACATGCTAACAATTCATCTTAGGCTAGGTATAATTAATATCAGTATAACTGGTATAAAATAATAATAGTGGGAGCATATACAGAATATAAATAGTATAAGAGATCCTTCTATGTTGTTCTATGATAAAATACAGTACAGTACAATCTCTACTATAACCTAATACTAATCCTACATTAACCTATTAATTAACCTTACAATAACTTACTATCTAACCTTAACCTAATTCTTTTGTGGGTAAACACCTAAAATTAAAAAAAAAACAGAACTCAAAACTTAATAAAAAAATGTAGCTTGACTAAATATATATATAAAAAAATAATAATAAACCCAATTACCAAATTAACTAAAAAAAAAAAATATATATTAAATCAAAAAAAAAATTAAAGACAAAAATATCTAAATTAAATTTCCAAATATAACGAAAAATACTCAAACTAAAAACTAAATGAGTGCTACCAGCATGAATTAAAAACATTTGCTACCAGCATGAGTTCATTTAGTTAAATTAAATGTGTGCTACTAGCATGAATTAAATATATTTTTGCTACCAGCATGAATTAAATATTTGCTACCAGCATGAATTGTACTAAAAATAAAGAAAAATCAAACTTAATAAATTTGCCACTACGCATGTATAAATACTCAATTATAAAAATTTCATTAAAAAATTTCAATCAAAAAAAAAAAATTTCTAATTTTCTTTTTCAGGTTTTCTAATTACATTGTAGGATCGGAGTCGTGACCGGAATCTCCGCGCCTCTCGAGCATCCTCTCCAAGAACAAAACAACATAAAATCGACAATTTGGACCACATGAACTTTCACTACTATTCAAATTACTCTAACACTTTCCTACTTTTCTCTTCTACTATCATATCCCCCTGTTGCTACTGACCTACTGAAAAATGATATCCCTTAGCGGACAGCAGACCGGAACAATATGCAAAAAATATTTCTCGGAAAGAGTTAATGTAATACTCTATCGAGTGTAATAGATGTAATATAAAAAGTGTTTATTTGTGTTGATATTGTATTTCTCTTATATTTTAGCCGTCTGGCTTTCTCAGCTGAAGTAAATAAGATTAAAAGTCGACCATTCACCGGTCGAAAGAACAGACATTTAAAAAAAGAAAGATTTCATAAAAAAGACTTGATAAGATTCTTATCAGAAGCTACGGCTACTAGACGAAAAAACACATCCAGTACGGACTAATTTGAACCATTTCAATTTATTAAATGTTCATTTTTAAAGAGAGTGGAAAAATAATTGAGCAGGTTGTCGCTGCTGACGTAATTAGGACGTAGATCAACCAATCACCGGTCGACACTTAAGTCAATTACCCTCCGATGGTAAATCTCCAAAAAAAAATCGACTTAAAAAAAAACTAAACTGATATTTTTTCAACTTTGACATTGAAAAAAAAATGTTCATAAACTCTTAAAAGTTATTTCTACCTATCTTCAAAATTCTTCAAAAAAATCTAAAAACAATCTTCCTTCGGGCCCCACACGTATGGGCGCCGTTATCTAACGGACGGTTGAGATGACCCCGCTATATAAAAATGAAATTAAATAACTAGATAGGAAGGAGAGAAAAAGAATTCTCAAACTATTCTTAGTTATATCTGTATAATTACAAAAAGCGAAAGAGTGAAATCCACTATATCCAAACAGCATCAAAAGAAAAGAAACGAATAGCTTTTAAGGTGTCCCACCTAGGATCCTGACATAAATTGTGGGTTCCATCAACCCAGGAAAGGATAAGCTTGAATGGTTCTTTGCGTTGAAGGTCACTAACCTTCAACAGGATCATCCCTCCTTCCTTCAATCCATCAAGGGAACCCGACGTATGTAGGTAGAATATAGGTCGGTGGTATCACACCTAGGATCATCAGACTTATGTTAGGAAAAGTAAGAATGATGAGATCACAAATCTGTTTTAATCTTCGATCATAGAACTGTTGTTTGAGGATTTCTGACCTGATTAGAAAGAGTATTAATCCTTCTATTTATAGGGATCGAATAGGTATCATTCTCCAAACACGTAGTTCTCTCATGGTCATTGCTAAATAAACAAAAATAAATGGATCCTAAACCTATCAACCTGCTTGACTTTTAGTACCTAACACTAGGCACGTCCAAGCTTAGATTAACAGGGTGACTACTGCTACGACTGCCGCTTCAGGTCTGTATGAATCGCTTTGGCCAGCTCATCAGTCCAAGGAAGTGGGTCATGCTGCAGGAGCAATTAGTCGGTGCTACAATTGGTAGACCTGGAGTCTAGATGACGGATGACTCAGTTAAAGTTTTCAGATGCTAAGCTAAAAAGCAAGAGGGCCGGAAGGGACATTCTTGAAGAAACGTCGAATATAAATAAAGGTCAATATTACCTACTCATGACGAAAGTTGTCCATAACTAGCCATAAATTCTAGTCCTCCTAGTTGTTGTTGCTATTGTATTGGAGAGTAAACGAATATCTCGAAGTATTATGCAGATGATCTCGGCCACGACCCCATCTCCTAGAGATTTCTATGTCCTCATCCTACTCTGTAAATTTAGAAAAAAGAAAAGAAAACTACTTCCCAGCGATTGTCATCAATCGCATTATCAATGACCTCAGAAGAAAATATTGATAAAAACTATCGTTTTAATGTTTTTCCAATCTTTGGTGCTCTTTGGGACTGGCATTACCAAATGTTCGAAATGTTTATTAATGGCACATATGGTAGTAATGATGCTGTTTCTCACTGTGGTCTTTCCCATTAAAAATCGGAAAGTGAGGTCTGCAAAACTTGCTCCAGTAGCAAGAAATCTAAAAGATAAACATGCAGTTTTATCAGTTGCCACAAAAGTAATAAATTTTCTTACCGCAGGGTCAAAACCAGTTTTTCTTTGGCGCTGATGTTGTCACGCCGATACAAACAATATTTTGGTCTCACATCCTCAATAATTTTTGATAAAATCAAGTTAAATTGACTTTGGCTCATTCTAAAGTATTCAAAAAACTTCATCGGGAAGTGTTCCAGTCGATGAATGAGCGAAAAGAACTCTCCTTGCTGCCTTCGGACTCGATACAGAGGATGGACCTGAAATCTTCGATTTCGTCGTGGGAGTTTCTTAAACATTAGCATTAATGTTGCAATGTACATTAACTTTTTATTTTTATTTGTAACACAAACCATTGTTGACTTTTTTTTTCTTTTAACAAACTTAATAAAGAAATGTCAATTGGGATGAGGGACATAAACCGATTTTTACAAAAAATCGATGTTGGGAGGAAAAAACATATATTTTTTTATATCGATGTCAAAAGGTTTGTAAAACCGTTTAATTTTACACTTTGAATTTTCACACAAGATTAACGTTAGTGTAAAACAGCAAGAAAGATAATGGAGAAACACTGTGAATCGCGGGTAAAATTATGTGCGACTCACAATATTTCACAATTTATCAATAGCTTTGATGTTTTCATACAAATTTTCGATAATTTAACAATTTTTTTTGCACAGATCGTAGCCCCTTCAAAGAGTTAAGCCCCGAAATTTCCCGGGGCTTAAAACCTTAGCCCGAGAGGCTTTGTTGTTTTTTGTATTTAAAATGTAAAGTGCTTAGCACAGAGAGCGTTTCTTGTATTCAATTAAAACAATGTAAAAAAAAACATCTTTTATTATGTAGTTGCTTAGGTGACCACTTTTCTTAAACAATTCTTGTACTCTTCTTCGCCAACAAACCAAACCAGCATAAACAACTTTTTTTTAAATTTTTTTTAGCAAAAACTTTAAATCCGTTATAGATAAATGCAATTCTTAATTGAAAATGTGGTTCTTTTTATGTTACGTTGTTATATTAAGTGTTAATACACTTAAAACACAATCCAATTCGCTCGGAAAATACATTAAAAACCTCTATGTTGAAAAATATCGATGTTTCCGGTTCGATAATAAATCAACATCGATGATGGATCTTCGATTTTAACATCGATGTTTTCAACAATATCTCATCCCTAATTTCAAAAGAAAATTCTTATGAAATTTTTGACAGTTTGGCAACTGACATAATTTTCCTGTTCGCTATAAACGACCATCAGGAAAAAATTAACAATTTCATACTGTTTCAACTTTTCCTGATGCGTTTTCCTGATCGCTATAACCGGCGCCTAAATAAAGCCATATTATCTTTAAACACTGTATTTTATTACAATTAAAATACATAATTTTACAAAATGCTTCTGTTTGTTTCCTTTTCCAAGAATTCATATTCAATCGCCCTGCTTTTAGCTTAGTTATGAAAATACTGCGATGTTAACACATTGGCAGCCAAGCAGATAATGAACAAAATTGGAAAAAAATTAAATTTGGAATTGGAACAGTACTCACGCTTCCGATGTATATAATTAGAAGCAGCCTCACCCCTCAACCCTCTGGCCTACGATCTCTCGTCATTCCGGTCTCAAATTTTCCAGTCTAAACCCGGTAATGGAAAGCACTGGCACGCCAGTCAAAGTTTACACATGCAAGTTTAGTTTTAGGCGCCGGTTATAGCGATCAGGAAAACGCATCAGGAAAAATGTTCGAATGGATCTTTTATGTTGTTTTAAATCGATTTTAAACACAAATACTATACTAATCGACTACAAATAACTCAAAGAATTTTTTTTGCTAATAAATTTTACTATAGAATAATTGTTTATTGTTTAAAATGTATTTCTTTATTTTCCTGACGAAAACTAATTTTTCGTGCCAGCTGATTGACATTTAAAAAAAAAATGGAACAAATCGTTCCAATTATTTGAGTTCAATTTTCACTTGTTCCACTGACAGATTTCTGTCAGATAAAGTTTTTCGTGTGCATTTCAATCAGGAAAACAGCCTGTTGACTGACACATTTTTCCTGATCGCTATAAACGCACATCAGGAAAATATTCCTGTTCTCATTTGTTTTTACTTTTCCTGATGGTTTTTCCTGATCGCTATAACCGGCGCCTTACTGGCGCGAAAGTAGCTACTGGCGCCAGTAAATCCATGCATGTTTAAACCCGCCATTAAAGAAAGCTGCAGTGCTGCCTATAGAATTCATGATACAATTTACTTTGATGTTAAGTTTTCTTTCCCCATCTTTAGCTTGCTTTTTTGCTACTAGTTTTTAAATCATGAAGAAGAAAAAAATTAAAAATTTTTTTTTATTCAAAATTATATAATTTAGAATAAAATTTGGTAATATTTAAGCTAAATAAGGATTATCTACCCAAATTTTTGTTTGTTTTGGGTGGAAGGTGGGGTACAAGTTGACCACCTCGGCACATACAACAGCCATACTTTGCAGACACATTGGTAAAATTACTTGTAACTTCAACGTGGCATATAGTCACGAATACAAACTTTGAGAAAAAATGAAAAAGTGGATATAAAAGCCGTGTTTTGTTGGTAATTTTTAGTAAGTCAGCACTGGAAAGAACCAATAAAACGGTATATTCAATTTTGTATCCACTTTTTTATTTTATTTCAAAGTTGGTATTCTTGACTATATGACAAGCCGAAGTTTCAAATAATTTTACGGGTGTGTCTGCAAAGTATGGCTATTTGTATATGCCGAATTGGTCAACTTGTACCCCACCTTCCACTACAACCAAATAAAAACCGGATAAATTATCATTATTTAGCTTGAATATTACCAAATTAAATTCCAAATTATTTAATTTTATTTAAGAAAATCTGCTTTAACCAATTTCTATTTGTTTTTAAGCGAAAAGTTCAAAATCATTGAAACTTTTTTGCAACTTTCGTAGGTTGAAAGATTCTTACTTCTTCCGCAAAACGCGGCCCTAAAGGAAAACACAATCAACACAACCATTAATAATCATTGTATATGGAGTCCATATCTTAAGCTGTCATAATTGCCACCAACCATTAAGCAAAAAAATGTACTGACATTATATTTCGCGCCAAAAATTTCAAGGCATTCCAAGATTTTATCTTCACTTTTATGTTCACTTTAATTACTGATCAATTTATCGCCACTTTTCGTATCCCATACAAAATTTTGCTAAAGTGACTAAACACTTACCAATAAAACACGCCTATTGGAACCTTCCAGTTCTGATAACTTATAAATTACCAATAAAAAATGCCTAATTTAGGGTCTGTACAATCGTGGTTCAACGTGGTTTACGTTTTTAAAACACTGATTTCCAAAGCTAATCTTTCAAAATCCTAGTGGATTTTTCTTTTTAATTTTAACTTAGCCAATAGGATAAGTATTGGTTTCGTGTAAAAAAATAAATGCGAGGTCTTAATCAAACCGGACATTACGAGATGTTTTCGTTCAACTCTAATGGAAAGTTAAACATGATCAAAATTGCAATGGAATAATTTAGGTACCCTAAATTTCTACTCTAGTAATGTCCAGTTTCACCAAAATACACCTAAAAGCATTTAAGTTAACGGAGTAATAAAATTTGATGGCATTTTAGCTTAAAATGGTTTGCACCAACATAAGGAGGTGAATTTTTTAAAAATGAGGAAACTTGATGCCAACCACGGATTTTTATTCACCACTCATGGCTCTTTTTCATTAGAGAAAGCGAGACGAGAGCATATCAATCGAATAATTTCAACGTTCTCTTTGTCTTGCATTTTTAAGACGCCTTTAAAATTTATTTGGAACAAAATGAGACTTTATTTTATTGGCTCTTTTAAAACTGAAAGTGGTTGGTGAAATTGAAAAATGCCATTTTAAGATTTAACAAACCAATAAATATTTAAAAGTGTTTGGAGAAACTGGCCATAATAGTTTTTATTTAGCATGGTGGCGTCAACCTCACAAACAGATAGGTTCAGGTCCAATATAGACTAAAACGAATAAGGAAAGGTATGTTAAGTTGTAGGTAGAGTCGCCTAATTGCGGCCCTCTCCAGTGGCCGGCCACCTCTCAGAAAAATCGTCATAAGTAATAAACACGTAGTTCTTTTTCTGAGTTTTTGGCCTTAAATTGCTCCCTTAAATTCTCTCTTAATCTTCCAAAATTCTTGATGTATGTGGTCAGTCACTTTCGAGAAAATATTTTATTCCTGTTGTAGTCAGAGCGGTAGTTTTTATGAATTTCCTGTCAAAATCATTAGTGAAGTTGATGTCGAAATTAGTGTTTTGTGTAAAAAATATGTTGCTGAATGCTTTTAAATGATATTATTCTTTTAAAACATGTTGCTTTTCATAGAAATTCGTTTTCAAATCTGAAAAAAATTTGTATTTATAGTTTGTTTTGAGGGGGTCGATCACTGTGAAACTGGGGTTTAAGCTTAACTTAAATATAATCTTAGCATTAAATGAGCAGCATGCCACAGATAAAGAACAAAGCCTCATTTAAAATCTATGAATATAAACTGCCACGCAGAGCTGCGGCAAGCAGGACTGAGTTCACTGAAGAATCTCAAATAATCTTGGGTAGATACTTTGGAACCTGTCCCGTGCTCTCTGCAGAAAACGAAAAAAAAGCTGGAAAACTGGCTTATAAATCTAACAATTTGCGGCTTTCCGCAAACTTATGAAAACTTCTTGGAAACAGTGCAAGATATTAACAAAGTTGAAGGTCGCAAAACTTATTTCAAAGACATCAAACACGTTAATTTCTACGGACCGAATTCAAAATGTTTGTATAACTATTGTTGTTGTTCAAATAGGAGCGGTTTAAAATTCTGGCTTCAAAATTCAGCATTTCAATATACTGCGTTTCCAAATACTGCTTCTCAAAATTCTTGCTAAAAATTCTGCTTATTGTTTTTTATTGAATTCTTTTATTTAAAAAACATCAAATTAATTATGGGCAGCAAATAATCAAACAGTTGTGTATTTCGAAATAAAATGTCCTACTACAAAAAAAGTAAGCTACGTTCATATTTAATTCATTTTTCATTTAGCAGATGAGGTTACACATTCTTAAAAGTGCACCTTTTAAAAAATAATATAGACTAATTGTTTAATTGCTTTAATAATTAAGCTTAGGAGAGGAATGTTCCTAACTGATTAAAAATGTATTTGTTGTAAATATTTATCAAAAATTAATAAAATTAATTTTATTTTATTTTAATTATTTTACTAATTTCTTATGCGCAAGTGCATGTGTTAACTATTTATTTAAATATCTATTTTTTCTCAATTTTTTAATAATAAAATATTCAAATATTGATATGAAAAATATATCTTAATAAGTTATATTGGTATTTATTTATTTTTTATATTGTTTAGGAACAAAATTGAGAAAACTGATTGAATTATATTTTTATTTTATTAATCCTAGTTACTTTTTTCTAGCCGTTCTTCAATATAACATTTATTTAAAAATATTAAATAAATAAACCCTTTTATTTAATGGGTGGCCGAAGATAGGACATCATCTGGCCGGAAATAGGAAACCAGGGGCCGGCCACTGGAAAAAATGGTTTTAATGGCAATAATAATAAAAACAAAAGTTATTTCATCGACGAAGAGATTAATAATGAACATTTTTTTTCAATAATTCCTTAAAAATGTTAGTATTTGTGGATTTTGTAGTACATTTTATGACGAAAAATAAAGGGTCGGCCACTGGCGACTCTACCCTATAGGTAAGCACAGCAATTAGTAATCAGGTTATTCAAAGAATTATATTTCTTGAAGATTGCCCAAAACTTTAATACCTAGTTAAGAAGTTAAATAGTATGGGAAATAAATAATAAACTTCTTCCTACACAATGTAAGTAGGTAGGTAGGTACCTACATACATAGGTAGATAAGTTCACGTGCACGTTAAAAAATAGTGCTTTCTGGCTGTTGGCTGGCCCGCATAACATAAGGTCTAATAACTTATAACTGTGAACTATTCTTAAATCCATCCGATTCTTACTCAAATAAAGAATTTGTTTTTTTTTTATAGAATGGTGACTGCAACAATAATATTAATAAAAAATAATGTACCAATGCATTTTTTGTAGGTATGAGAGTTGCGTTTTCATCAAAATATATCTGGCTTGTATTAGCAGCGTTTGCGCTTTATACATTTAATGGAAGACTATAATACGAAAACGATAGCCATTGCTCTCACTTCATCCTAAATGATTGGGCGGAGCTCACTCTGTGATACTAATGGAAATATTTTGTTCATGACTTGCGCACACGATTTCTTCCCATGGAATTCCAGTATTCAGTGACACCCTTGCATAGGAAAATTCTTCTTCTTAATCCTGAATCTCATGGTAAAAAGTGTGTACGTAAATTTGCATCCCCGATGCTCTAAAAGTCTAAAGGATGGTAGCAATCCAACCCCTAAAAATGGACTTACCCTTATATACAACCATAATGAATCTTATGTCAAAGTACATAGGTACCTTTATACTTCAGAACTAAATGAAGGACACGCATTTATAATACTTTTTTTTTTCCTCACATATTTATATATGAGAATTAAATTTGGAAAATCTCAGGAAACTATACATAAATATGCCTTAAACATAAAACAAATAATTGTAATTTCACAAATGATAATGTAATGCATCTATTCAATGATGATTGTTGAAAACATGGAATTCCTCTAAATTTTTCATATTGGATTTTAAATCTTTATACTAAAACAGATAAAACGTTTGAAAGAGAAAGTTAAAGTCCACCGTACCTATTATAAAACGTACTCACGCGCCACGGTGCTCAAGATTTTTCTAAATAATTATTAAAATAAGTAGTAAATAAGGTAGGGCAAAGTGTACCGATTATGGATTACCAAAATATTAACTCATTTTTAAAACTAAAATACTATAAACTAATTGTAAAACAAAACCAAAAATTAAAAAACTAATGTTCCTTCCTTAATTGAACAAAAAGTAAAAATAAACACAAAATGAACACCTTCAAAAAAGTGACCCAAATGATTTTGTCTTCTACTTGGTTGAATATTTTTAATACAAAAAATAAACTTTTTAAATTAATTTTCATTTTGGTATATAGAATTTTCATCATTCAGCCTTATTAGGGAATCCGACGAATGAGTTGCGGAGTGAGTCTTACTCACTTTCGGTAGATTTTCTATTAGCGAATCCGCAAGCCATACGCGGGAATAAATGTCGGTAACGTTGTTCGTAAAATTGGTATTACTGAAAACGAAAGGCATCCGCACTCCATACAAATGTTGGAAAAGCAAATCCGCAGTAAAATTGGTGCGGATGAAAGTGATTTTTATGAAAAAAAAATTCAAGAAGCAGATAGTTAACAAATCTGAATTTTTTGCGGTACAAAAATTATTTTAGTCAAAATAATTATTTTTTATTCTATTATTTAGAGTTTCAGAAGTACAACTTTGCTGTCGTTTTTTGGCCAAACCGTGGAAATCTGTCCGAAAATATAGTCCCCACGACCAAGTTTGACATATTCTCTATTCAACAGCATACTTACCTTGTAAATCGGTCCAGTGATTGCTGAAACACTGACGGATTAAGATTGGTCGTTAAAATAATTAAAAAAGGTTTAATTTGCGACATTAGATATTTTACGATACTAAAGTATCTTAGATTGCTTTTCTCGTGTGCACTTGAACGCGCCCAATGTCAACTTCTGACATCCACTATAATGCGGTTTCAAAAATGGAAAAGTAGTTCGCGGATCGATAATGCAGCTCATTCATCGGATTCAATAACAGAACTTTATGAACTGCGGATCCAACCGACTCCCGGGGAGTAAAAATTTTGCGGATTCAGTAATAGGCATGATTATATTTATTTTATTTCTTTGTTGTATCTTAGCCTTGGTCACGAGGCAAAACAAAAACACCACCCCTAGTTGAAAATGATTGCAACCGTACGCCGAAAGGCAATAATTTTAAGTTGGTTATGGTATAATTTAGAGCGCTCGCATAGGGCCAGTAAGTTAGTTAAGTTAATATGTAAGCTAGTTGTTAAGGTTTTTGTCTAGCAGGTAAGTAGTTATAAGAAAATTGAAATATAAAAACTTAATATACAAAAAAAAAAAAAAAATGATTGCAACCGTGATATTGCTGGTATAGTTCACATTAGTTTTTTGTCAAAAAAGTTATGTAAGCTGAGCTAGAAAAATCTTTAAATTGCGTAGTGACAAGGTGCTTTTTGCTAGACGTCATCTGACGAGCCCACAAGCTAGCATCGGGCGAAACGCAATGTTTTTTCTTGGAATATAGGCCGCTAAACTTTTTAATTTTGAATAATAATTTAGAAAAGTCGACTTAAAATAAACTAATTTTAAGTCTTCTACTTGGTTGAATATTTTGAATATAAAAAATAAACTTTATAAATTAATTTTCATATAAGTATATATAATTTGTATCATTATTTATTTTCTTTCTTTGTTTCATTGCTTTTTAACACATTGAAATATAATATTTCTTCACAAAAGCAAGACCTAGATAGAAAGACCTAGATAGCCGAATAAAATGGCCCCCATAATTTTTTCATAACTAAAAAAATTTACATCAATTAAACAACAATTCTTTTTTTTTTGAAAAATCAATATTTTGATTTTATTCTGATATATAATTTTCGCATGAAAATTATTAATTTCCTAAAATAACCATATTAAAATTTTAAAATATTTTAAAAAAGTTGTTTTTTTTTTTAAAACTGGGCGTACGATTTTGGTAAAAAAAATTGTAAACATTATTTTAATATATCAAACTTAATGGCTTTTTTCTTTCAATTATTACATACTTAATTAATTAAGGTTCATTTCTTATATCACGGAATGCTTTTTGAAGCTCTAAGGTAAATTGAAACAAGAGCAAGTTTGTTGGACACCGTTCGTTTTTTGTTTAAATGGCGCAATTATCCATAACTTTTGGGTTACCTTGTACGCCTGAAAACCCAATATTTTTATCTAGTTTTTAATGAACTTTACAACCATTAAAAATATGCAAACCTGAGAAACCACCTTTCAAATAAGAAAAAAACTGATATTCGTTTAAATGAGGTTGAAAAGATGTTATTACAGCTGTCTTCGGTATGTCGTCAGGCTCTAACGGTATTTGACGTTAAGCCTTTTGTATATCTAATGTCAAAAAGATGGTTGCATCTTCCAAAAATGGGTGAAATCTTGCAGATGGCGTATGGGATAACGATTGGGCACTGATATCAAATTTAGACGGCGAAAATTCCCGCAAGGTCTCCTCTCTCTATTCTGTTTGGGAACCATATGAAATGGACTTGCCCAAGGGCTTTTTGAAGGTCGACAAATGCCTTGCTCCATTAGGCTTTCGAACTCCTGCCTAGCTGCTTTTGATTTATCCGGTGGAAGTCGTCTATATGTCGCGTGTACTGGTGGTCCTTTGGTTGGGATGTGATGAATAACTGCATGTATCATTGTTCTTGCTGCTAGGGTATATTTCCTTGGACTGCTGAAGTAGATCCTGACATGGCGTCTCTTGATTGACGTTGGTTAATTCGGTCGATGGAATTCAAGTGATGTATCCGATGGCAGAAATAGAAGTTTGCTGATCCATTAAGCGGCGTTTCTTTAGGTCAACTAATATTCTGAAATGCCTCAGAAAATCCGCTCCAATTATCGGTCGTGATACATCCGCCACCACAAAACTCCATTTAAAAGCACGCTGCAATCCAAGATCTGGAACTATAGGTTTGTTTCCGTAAGTAGCGATGGAGGTGTTATTTGAATATTATCGATTCATCGGTGTGACATGATTTCTTTTCGTGTGCTGTTGTTGGAATCGCAGAAATACTGGCACCGGTACCTATAAGAAAAGATAAATTAGAAATTTTATCCCTTACAAATAGGCGACAATTATAAGGGCCAGTTGTTGTCGCGAAGCAAAAGATTCCTCTTGCTCTTTTGACATGGCGGGGCTTTCAGATTCTTCTTTTGCCGTATTCATACATGTAAATGTATATGATGATTTATATGTTTTGTTGACTCGTACTCATCACGTCGGGGTCACCACTTTAAAGGATACCTAAATAAAACAAAACGATACAGCTACAGCAGCTGCCGCAGTCACCGCGACAAAGGAAACGCAAGTAAGCCCACACCAACGCGACAGCGAAAGTTTCTATTAATCACTATATAATATACCTATTTTTTATGTTTTTATATCGTTTTTATGTTTTTATGTCCTCAATAGTTAATTTTTCGACTTTTTTTTGTCTGATTACAAAAAGATCTACTAACCGCTACATTAACGAAAACGCTGCAAGTTTGCCGCCGTCGAGACGATACTGTCGCGTTGGTGTGGGCACTCTAATATGCCGCTCTGTAGTAAAAATTTGATCCCAAAAAATTTCCCCTGTCGCTGTCCCGGTGTCGCGTTGGTTTGCCGCCTCAAGACTTAAATACATTTTTATTTAATTCAATAATGGGTAGATATTTATAAAAGTTTAAACACTTTTCGATGATGTCTCCGGAGTCGCTGAACTTGGAGTGGCGATTTCCTTGAAAGCATGTTGCTGATGACAATTGGTTTTGTTTCGCGTTTGCATGGTAAAAAAAGCTTTAAGTTTTCCTTTCGCGGGGTTATTTTTTACTGGTCGGGGTTACCGGTAAGCGTTTATAATGTATTTTATTGCCTCTAAAATCCATATTTTCTTGACAAGAGTTGTAAACAAAACAAAAATCATATATGTTTACGACTGTTGTCAGGGTTACAGAATAGAGAACTAGTAAATGCACGAACCTAAAAATGTGTTATTCACAAGTTTCTTAAGATGGCCAGGAGGTGATTATTCAGCATGAAAATACTATAGAAATGTATATACAATGATTAAACTCTATTTTTCGATGTTTATGGTGGTTCGGATATTAAGTAAACGAACATTTTGGTGGTGCTCTCTGCTTAGTATTTTTTTTTTTTTCTAAAAAATCTCAAAAAAAGGTTTAATTGTTTTGTACCAAAAATGCAACTTTTCGGTCGTTTGCCAGGCAAACTGTTGACATCTTACCGGAAATAAAGTTCTCACGGTTTTTAAGTTTTAAATTTTACTCTTCAACAACGTGTGAAAGGAATGATAGTTCCTGTGATTGCTGAAATACATGCCCTTTTTTTGGCTTCAAGTGATAAGCCAGATCAGTAAAATTTTACATGTTAATCCCAACAAAAACCAAAAGTGTGTACAAATAAGTCAGAAATCAGAAGTTAACAAAAAGTGGATATGGATTTAAAAGGCTTTCCGGTTAAGATTTTCCGTAAATTTAATTTGTTTTGGTGCTCGTCTCTGATAAGCATATTTTTCTCAACACCATTAGCAACGCCATCTGTAAGTCATCATTTCCAAAACTAAAAATGAGTTAAAAGTGAAAATAGCCGTTTTGTTTGCTGCGTAAGCACTTCACGCCGAAACACGGCTTAGACAAATTAAGATGTGTCTACCGAATCTCCAAAAAAAGCTTAGCTTTCAAAATTTAAAATTAAATTTATAGGTTTCCGGTCTGGATTTCAGATAAGCTTAATTTAAGCTTATTACTTATCCATGTTCAGAATCTAAGAACATAGAACCAAACAGTTTTAACCAACAATAACGAACCAACTGGCTTTTATTATAGAGAGGTTTTCTTAAGTACTTATCCTGCGCGGGAAGATTAACGATCGATTCCATGGTCCGGTTATTTAACGACGCTACCAAAAAATCGTATATATCTTGTTTGTTGATGGAAGTTGCGTTTCGATTTGCAAGAAGCATAGACCGGGACGATTATTCCAAAATGGCTGAATAAAAGTCACGAGAATCACCATTCACCATGCAAAATTGTAGAGTATGATGCCAAATAGTTCAGTGCATGACTTGTAATTGAAAATTTAAATTTTGTATGGGAAAGAAGAAGTGAAATATGATATTTGATTTTTTATCCTCAGTATACTTATTATCCCAATGGGGCCTTAAACACTTCACTTCCCGCGCACTGCCTATTTTGGGACAATTTTAACAGCGCATAGTCCTGTGAGTGCTCAATATGAATGCTAAAATTGTCAATTTTGCTCTGTGAATAAAAATTTTAGCCATCCATAATAAAAAGAGTTTTTTACAACATCTGGGGGTCGATTCGGGTTGAGCTGTGAAAAAAAATTTCCCTTCACAGCTTCACAGATAGAGAATCGACCACCTGTTCAGATATAAAAATTTCAATTTTAAACGTTTAGTTCGAAGGACAAACTATAGTTCAAGCATAGAGGAGTCAAATCGATCAAAAATTAAGTCAAATTATAAGGGTGCTCTGAAAACTTCGCTAGTTTCCTTAAATTTTAAAAGTTTATGAATTAATAAAATAAAAGTTGCTCCTTCAAAGTAAATAAAGCCAATTGAGTCAAAAATCCTTTTTTAATTTATTTGATAACTTATTCAACTAAAAGAGCGGTAAAAATAAAATTATATTAAAAAACTCATGCAATCAAAATCAAACGACCGGTAAATACAAAGGAAAAAAAAACAGCACGGAATGTAAAGATTAAAAAAGAGGGAATATGTCAACTGAAAATCTGGCGTCCATCATATCAACCTGCATGTCTGATCTTTTATATAAAAAACCTTAAAGTTTTTGCAAATAAAACTGACTTGGATCAAATAAACAACTGAAATAACCAATGGTCACACATAACCAGAGCTGAAAAGATTGGCCCTTTATCTCCTTAATTCTACGAATTCAAAACTTGTTTCAACTGCACGTTTCCTGCCATCAACTCTTCTGCATAATTTCCAAACCCACTATTTCTGACTTGGCTATAATTAAATTAAATTAAATTAAATTATCGTACGCTTCATCCCCCCCCCCCCCAGATACCGTTATGATCTTAATATCATGTTTGATTGTTTTCTGTTTTTTCCACAAATTCATATTTTTTTTTAAAACTGGTCCGAAAATTTTAAAAATATTTTTTTCGTAATTTCATAGATACTTACCGAAGAATTTTTTTTTGAATTCTTTGATTTTGGTGGATGAAAATTCGTAATTTTTTTTAGTTCATATTTTTATTTCTATTTTTATTTGCTCAATAGGGCAAGTATTGGTTTCGTGTACAAACAAATCGAGGTTTTAATCAAACCTGACATTACGATGATAGAAAAGCCTAAAAAAGTAGGTTTCGTCTGTCTAAACAGCTTTGAACCTTATAAATCTGCAGGACCAGACGGCATTATACCTGCCGAACTTCAATTTGCGTCTGACATTGTCATACTTAGAAAATCTTAAAGTAGATCGCTCACTGAAAGAGTTAATAAATCTCATGTTAGAAAGAAAAACTATCAACTCATCCTTAGGAGATTATTCTGAAAGAAAATCTGTAAATAGAGGCACACCACAAGGTGGTGTCCTATCACCACTTCTATGGAACATAGTTGTAAACGAACTGCTAGTGAACCTAGAAGGTGAGGGATTTAAAGTGATAGCTTTTGCTGAGGGCGTTGTTATTGTGGTAACAGGAAAGCATGCTCAAATACTTACGGAATTAATGCAAAACGCTCTTAAAATACTAATAAAATGGGCAGAAAAAAGTGGGGGTAAAACCACACCTTAACCGAACTTGTCGTCTTCACTAGGAAATACAAAATTCCCCAACTAAAACCCCCTTCAATAAAAGGGTCACTCATTATAGACAAAAAACTACTTTGGAAATCTAACATACAAGAAAGAGTAAGAAAAGCCACAGTGGCACTATTTTCTTGCAAGAAAGCTATAGGACATAAATGGGGATTATCCCCACACATAATTCACATAATTCTGAATTCATTCGAATCATCTTCAAGTCGCTTCAACTACACTACCCCTCAGCTAGCTTTTGCTAAGAATTTCCAAGTCACAATTCCACCAAGATCCTTTTGGGAAGATAAGGAATTCTTGAAAGATAACTCGATTCAAGTAAAAATATAAATAAATTATGATGTTGCTCCTTGTAATAAGCAAGGGCACGTTAGTGCATACTAAGGCTTCTTCCAAGGAAGAGGACGTAACGAAAGCTTCGCTATATCAAATGAAACCTTCAACAAGGGTCCTAGTTAGAACGTACAAATGCCATAGAAGACTTCAACACCTAAAACAACTATGCTACAACTTTTTGCTGAAATAGCCTTCACTACAATACCTCAGATAACAGAAAACGTTTGATTGATTTTGCAGATTTCCCTCTTTCAGGGCCAAGTTTCGGAATAATTTTTTTCGTAAAATTATGTCTATGCACCAAAATGTTCTACTTTGTTTTTTGCTTGAATCTTTATAAAAAGTAATTTTAACCTAATTTTAATTTTGTGGCAACATGACACCAGAACAAGTTTAAGCGAACAGTCGTGCACTTTATTTACTTAAGTCAATGGTTTTTGAGAAAAATAAAATGCACGACTGGGTAGCACAAACTTGATCTTGGAGCAAACTTTGGGATTAAAGAAAATCAGTTAAATAAATTATTTTCAAAGAAGAAAATATCTTCAAAAGCAGCAAATATCAAAATATTGTCTAAACGTGAGATCAAAAACTGGTTAGCCTAAAACTTTAAATGCCATTTGTGTTAAATAATTTAGTTAAAGTATAAAAAACAATTTATTTTTGTCTCCATATTATTTTTTTTGTAAAAATTGCACTATATTAACTGCAATATTTTGTACCAAAGTTCCATTTCTTTTCAATGTATTTGCCAAATGCTAAAAACCCAATGCTAAGAACAGTCTTGTGTTTTTTTAAAATTAAACAAATTTGAAGGTACTTTTGTTCTAGAAAAATGAGTTTATTGAGCAGATTATATCAGTCACTGGCCCTTACCAATAACCAATCACTAGCCACGCGTTTATATAAACACGCGGCTTAAATTTTAAATACGAGTTAATTTGTTTGCTTACCAATAACCAAGTTGAACACGTCTTTTACTAACCGCGGCTCTATTACTAAATCTATTACAATGGCTGTCGAAATAGGTGGCTATGTTATCATAATTTGGTATAGTCGCCTCTTTCCCACCTCAATATTAATAGGAGCCTTCAATATCTATTTGTTTGTTTTGACAGATTCGTAAAAAGGCCATGAAATCAAACACAAATAAAGTAATTTACTTTAATTTTATATTTTTATTCAAAATAATAACTTGATGCAATAAATGTGTAGGTGTTTTCACATCACTAATCCAATTGTGTAGAAAAATACAAATCTTTCTGAAAAGCAAATAGGGAAACTGCAATGCTATTTATTCCACTTGAAACTCCTGCTGCTGCTGTTGCGGCGACTGATGTATTGTATTTTGTATACCTCCGTGTCACTTGATTAAGAACAGGAAGTTTTCTATTTTCATTTTCATTGCGATATTTTTCAAACCCCTCCGTATTTTGGGAAAAACCAAATGTACAATGAATGAATGATATATTAGGTTTATATTGTAAAAAAAAATCGGGATTATGTTGATAATTGTAACATTTATGACGCTTTTCCAAAAAAGGTCACAAAATGTACTTGCTTTTTTTGTTTCACTTGATTAAGGACAGTTTCAAAATCTACCGTCATTTAAATCAAATTAAAGGGTACTTGAAGTATGAGGGAGCTTAGTTCAAGTAAAAACTGCAAACAATCCACTACTATGGGCAGAGGAAAGACATTAACCAAGAAGGAAATCGGCCAAAATCGAGCTTACCGGAAAGAAGGGAAATCCATCCGTTTATAATAGCCAAGAAGATCGAAAGAAGCAAGTGTGTTGTCAACAATTATCTTAATCGAGAGTGGCATTCCGTAGTCTTTTCTGATGAAAAAAAAAAATTAATTTGGACGTACCTGATAGATAGTTTTTATTTTCATGGTTTGAGAAAAGAATAAATGCATCTCCAAAGGCGGCACAGCAAAGGAGGCGGTGTAATGGTATTGGGAACAATAAGTTATTACGGAACTGTGGAGCTGGATTTCCATAGCACCAAAATGACCGCAATCACTTACAAATCGATACAGGAGAGAGCTTTTCCGCAGTTTTCTGAAATATTTGGTGGACATCGATGGCTTTTTCCAACAAGACAATATACCGATACATACCGCACGGACAACAAAAGCCTGGATTCAGAACCAAAATGTAATCCTACTTGCCACCATAATTACCCGACCTGAACATCATGGAAAACGTGTGGGGTTGGCTTTCAAGAAAAGTCTACGAAAGAGGAGGGCAGTATGATGAAACAGAAGAGATAATTGTAGCCATAACACAAGCCTGGTCCGAAATTTCGATTGGTTATTTGACAAAACTCTATGAATCTCTATACAGCAGGCTACTTGAAGTGATTCAGCGATCAGGATGGGTACTACCCATTAATGTTGCGATCCTTGGAACAAAACTAACATTTACAAACAAAAATTTTACTGTTTAATTGTTGTTTAAGCTTGAAACAGGCAAATTTGTCTACTGTCCTTAATCAAGTGAAACTAAAATAGCAGGTACAGTTTATCACCTTTTTGGGAAAAGCGTCATAAATATTGCAATTATCAACATAATTTTTTTCTAATTTTTTTTACAATATAAACCTAATATATCCTTCATTCATTGTGCATTTGGTTTTTCCCAAAAACACGGAGGGGTTTGAAAAATATCGAAAAATGAAAATTGAAAACTGCCTGTCCTTAATCAAGTGACACGGAGTGTACTGGATTAGTTTGCATCCATTACCGTTTGGAAAATTTTATTATTGCTTATTACCATTATTTCACTTATTTCAATTGCACGACAAAATTTTAAACTTCATCAACACACAGACTGAAAACGAAAATAGTTTTTTTTCTCTGTTTTGCTTTGAGTTGTCACAATTGACATTTTAAACGCGGGGATATACTTAACCGTGAAGTTAAACAAACGTTTCTCAACTATAAAATTTAAGGCGACGATAGCGTTAAGCTGATTACTAAATTGATTATTGGTATGCGTAATTATTTACAGTCCACTTAAATATTTTAGTCACGTCTAAATATGATTATTGGTAAGGCCCACTGAAAAGTTTAACAACGAAAAATTGTAATCGCAAAAAGTCGCCCAGTGCCTACACGGATAGTATCTTTCTTACTCTGTGATCTAAGCCCAATGATCGGTTTTTATCAGTGTGGTCTTATCGATTTGTTTTTTTTTTACTCTTGTTGCAATTATTCTTGAGTTAAAAGAAAAGAGAAATAAGGAAAAATAAGCACAACTGTGTGCAGAAGAATTTTGTTCGGTTCGGTTTGATTGTTTTTCGTTACAGAGAATTAGGACAATGATAATAACTCGATATGCTCATTTAGCGACATCTACTTCGGAGAGTTTGAATCTTCATTCCTCTAATCGCATATACTCAATAGTATTACCTTTAATAGGTATCAATCATTATTAAGATCCTTTGTAGTAATTCAAAATGAAAAAGGAATTTAGAAAGTATTCAAAGTGCTTCTATGACTTCACAATCGAAGAAACATATACTAATGTACCTAACCTAAGTTGATTTTTACTTGTTCTGCTGGGTTAAACCTTTATTTCCTTTTTGAATTGGTAAATCTATACCTGAAATATTTGTGAATGTAATTGAATACGCCCAGCCAATGACTAAAGAAATAGTGGCGCACCGTTTGCTCTTTTTTTTGTAGGTAAATATTTTAGTAATCATCACGTGCCATGCCGACCGACCGCCTGCGTCATGTTTTCATTCATGTTATAATCCAAAAAGTCGAAATTATGAGATTCGTGTGAACAACTCACCCATTGTTTATCGGATGTATCGAGTATGTAACAAGAACCAAAGTACGAGCATATAGACCGAAGGGTGGGTACCGGTACTGGGTAGGTATATTATATTCCTAGTCCTTATACCTCCTTACATTATGTACATACCAACATTAAAGCAATATTTATCAAATATTATATCCTTTTAATTTCACGTTAGAGAGCCAACAGTATTTTTTTTGTAGCAAAATAAATGTTCTTATAATAATATTGCACAATTTACAGAGATTGGTTTATAAACTACTACTACTGACAAGTTTTTAGGCAAAAAAAAATTTTTGCTTGGTATACAAAAGAATTTGAAGGAATAGCTACAGTAAAACCCTTCATTAAATAGCAAAATATAAGAAAAAAAATGCTAACGGGATGAAGAGGGGGTGGTGAAGTGACAAGTAAAATAACTTTTTTCAAGGCTTGCTTTTACATAACTCGTAAATA